>CAWUFW010004278.1:1200000-1584062 GCA_963921515.1 Calotriton arnoldi | reverse complement strand
GCGAAATCCTGCTCCATCAATCTCAAGATCATTCTAATGCATAATCACCTCATTGATTGCTTCATCATTCACCACAATTGCTCCTCTCATCTCCCTCACCTACCCCATAGTGTGTTCAATTCCTTTCACAACGGTAGTGCCTCCCTTAAGGCGAGTGGTGGTCCTTGTAGCCGCACAGCAGTCCTTCTTCCTGGCAGAGTTTCCGCAGATCCAGACGTGTACTAAAGGGTTTGTGTCTGAGGACCATCTTTTATACACATTTGGGCCTTGAAAGTGAGGAGAAGCATCCAGCGGCATGCCTTTGAAGTGCAGACTCTGGTCCTCAAGATTTGGCTGCTGGAGCCTGGCATCTTCTGGGTGTCACTGTTTTTTGTTAGCTAGGTCAAGTTGTGCCTGGGGGACATGGATATCACCATTGATAAGCACTGGGATAATTAGAGCAATTCAGATTAGTAGTAAGCAAATGGCGTATTTCTGTTTAGGGGCTAGATGGACTAGCAGGTAAACATGGCATGTAAACACTTTAGATTAACAGAGAGGTGCATATTCACAAAGGCATTTTGGAGTAAATAAAATACCTGTTCTGTAGCACCCTTTTGCATACTTGTACATGCCTTTCTAATGGGGCCCCAAAACATCTAATTTGGGAATAAAATGAAATACTCAGGAAATTTCTTATGCAATTAGTACAAATAGAAATGACAATAACCTCTTTACTAAAACGGAGCTGGGCGTTTTTGGACTGATTCACAAGGAAATTTCAGATTGTACTGTTTATATGGAAACTTTTACTACAGTTTTAAAAGTTTGCAGTTAACACATATTTCTTCGTGACTATTTGCTTCAGCTGGTTTATGCCTCTATTTGCTACGGGCCTTTTCTTTTTTATAAAAGGACTTCACCACTCTGCTGGCTCTTCCACTCTTGACACCTCATGTGAATCTTATCTTCTTAATAACACAGCCGGGATCCGTCTGGTGGGCCACTGGCGGCGACAACAATGCCTTCGATGTATTTTAATAACTTTTCCATTCTTGCTAGTACAGAATGTCTACCTTCCACTGACATGCCTCCCTTTGGCGCGCTGTAAACATTGTAATGGGACCCATGTATCTTCCCCCAGCCAAGAACATCACAAAAAGGGAATTTTCCAGAAAGGCGAGAGATAGGAGAGTAGAGTTGGATGCTGTGCGTCATTTAATCTTCTAGATGTCAGCTCTGACCCTAGCTGAAGGATTGAAAAGATGTACAGCAGTAAAAATGCATTTGCTTGACCATGTTTTGCGCAGTCAGCTCCCAGAATCTGATTCCAGGGCTTGGGAATTAATTACTCTTCAATCTCGCGAGGCTTTAGCTTGTCTTCTTGTAAAGAACTAAAAAAAAGAGAATGACTACCACTGAAAGGAGAAAGGCACTAGTATATATATTGCTTTGTTATTGGCTTGATTGCTAGGAACTGCTTCCACAAAACATGCTTTATTTCCAGGCTACCAAGAAAGAGGCAACATTTGCATTATACTCACCTAGGCTGCGGCGCAGTTATTTATATGGGATTCTGAGCAGCTGAAATTAAAAGTTAAAACCATGTCACTGCACGTGCCCCTGCGCTCTTTCTGAAGCAATTTCCCGACTCCAAAGTAGCCCTACTAAAGTTCATGTTAAGACTTTAGTCACTCTGCTTTCAGAGTTTGTAGATAAAAGGAAGAGGCAACTCCAGCAATCTGCAGGCAAGTGCTGTGTTTATTTTTCAAGAGGACTGGCTGGCCCACAAGTACCCACCAGGGCATTAGGACCCTGACGACACCCGCCTTCCACATTTTACCCACCCGGCTGGATCTCAACACACCTCCCCCCTTAATAAAACAAAACTACAAGACAATGAAATAAATAAAAACAATCTTAAACTAAAGCAACTAACACAAAAGCACAACAAAATTAATCCGCATGCAGAGACATGAAATACTAAAAATAATTACATGGACAACATCATGTAAGCAGGAGAAATGGGGCACAATTATATCTAACTTTCCTTGGCCATCCCAACCCAACAAATTCGAACCCTCTTTTGCTACAGAAAAATACACTCTGCACCTTCTTTCCATCGAATTCAAAAAGCCCTTCGAATTGCACAAAAATCTCAATTTTCTTTCCCCTATAAGCATACATCTTTGTGCTAGAATCTTTCAATGCTTGTGGTTTGAATTTATAGAAAATGTCACGGCCAATCGAAGTGAAAGGTGGTCCCGAATCAGCCATTAACTGTACGTTTATGACATTAATCAGGGCATTGCAGTATGGGGGCTTTCTCCTAAAACGTTTTACAGATGCTACACACGTATTGCCACCCACACACTGTGACTCGCAACTCGGATCCACAGCTTTTGTAACTGTCAACACCATGGCATTGTCAGCATTATTTTCCACACATTCCTCCACTTAAGGGGGATCACAGATTTGCATGCACTAGGACACATCCTTGAAAAATAACCACTGAAAGCATATCATAAGAAACCCAGGACAGTTCTTAGCAGACACCACATGAGTGTGACTACCACATCTACAATATATATGAAGATCACTGTCCGTGTCCTTTTTGCCATCCCATTGTTGTTCCATCTTGACCTATTTTTTTTAATGTTTTGACGTTTATCAGTAGCTCAAAGTGTAATCACTTCCTTACTCCAGGATCAACTAGAGCTGACTACTCTTTGAAATAGGCATCTGAATTCTCAATCTCTCTAGCAATGGTTATAACACCCTCCAGATTACGACCTTCCTTGGACAACAACCTTTCTTGAATCTTCTTGTTACATGTCTTTTCAATTAACCGATCACAAATTATTTCCTTTTTAAATCCCTGATAGTTACACTTGGGTGCCAATTTCCTTAAGGCAGAACCAAAATCGTCAATTGATTCTCCCTGTTGTTAGCCTCATTGTAAAACTGTATCTCTTTCTAAAACCACATTTCTGGCAGGGGAGAATCTCTCGTCAAGAATTTTAATGACTGAGGCACACTCGTCCACTATTTCTACCCATGTCATTTCTCCAGATGTTCCCTCATGATCCAGCTGTGTCCTTACCACCAATATGAGCAACATTTTAAGACTGATCTCCCCTATAAATCGAGATTATGTATTAATAAAGCTTCCTTCTTTTTGTTGGTCAAAGTATCCCCATCAATAGCATCTAAATATGCCTCAAATATCTTTTTCCGCTGAGGCAAGTTTAAGGGAGGTGTAGCAGGTGTTGATAAGAAAGGAGGGGGAGTACTGATGCCATCCAGGGTGTCTATCCTGAACAATAATTTAATGCAGGAGGCAGTAGCTGCCTGGATGAGCTGCTTCAAACTCAACTCTGACTAAACCGAAGTCCTCATCCTGGGCATCACCTCCTCTGTCTGGGACAACTCCTGGTGGCCTGCAGCACTTGGAACCCCCCCATACCCACTGACCACGTATTATCCCTCGGCTTCATCCTTGACTCCTTGTTCTCAATGAACTGCCAAAACAACGCAGTCTCATCCTCCTGCTTCCACACACTCTGCATGCTTCAGAAGATCTTCAAGTGGATGTCCTCCGAGGCGCACAGCAAGATGGCTGCACCGTAGTGCAGCTCCGCCGGCCGTCTACATAATCCTTCATTTATCCTGCTCTCAGATTGCCATCCACGCATGTAACTGGGTGCCCATCCCTCCCTAACTGCAGGGCATCTCTCCTGTGGGGCTCGATTGCTGTCTGGGATCCCTGATAAGCGAGCAGCGCGGACATCGCTGGCCCGGGGGCGAAACAACATGGCAACCGCGTGACTAGCGGGCGCAGGAATAGCGTTGCAGATCGCGGTGCTGGGAGTCTTGGGGAGGCCGTGAGAGGGAGCGATTCTCCATGCCTGCTCGTTCTGCGGCCATTCACGAGCTCCTGCCTTTCGGGGTCCCCTGGTGTGCCGCCATGCCCGGGAGCTGGCGCTTGGGTTGCCTGCACGCCGGGGGTCAGAGGCGGGGGTGAGGTGCCCTGCTGTGTCTGTCGGCTGCCTGAGGCGGATCGTGTTGCCCGGCCTGTGACATTGCTGCCTTCGCTCTACGATTGGGGGTGAGCCCGGTGGTGAGTACGTGCCTACGGTGCATTGAAGCCCGCCATCACACTGTGGTTGAAGTGGCCGCGGAGAGGCCTGGGCTCGTTGTGTCACCGTAGCTGCATCACGGAGATCTCCGCACACAAGGAAGGCGGACGCTCATATATGCAGGTGAGACCGCTTACTGCGGGGGGTCCCCCGAAAGATGTGGGCTGCGGGAGGCCCTTAACTGACATGGAGCACCAGCTGGTACACGAGGCCCTGGGGAACTTCGCCCATGCTCCGCTGCAGCATCGGGAGGCGGATCTCACAGCGTCTCAGGAAATAAAGGCCGGTGCGAACCGCGGCCTACGGCGCCATCGGGAACACCAGAGTGAGGAGGCGCTGAGCTGGAGGCCCCTGCCACGACAGCATTTACACGTCCCCCTCGAACCAAGCAGAGGAGGGAGGGGACAGCCTGAACCGCACGACAGGTGAAATACCGTAAGCTCCCATACCTGCGTGCACACAGCTAATGAGCCGCCTGAGCCCCGGGGTGCACCGCCATCAAGTGGAGGTGGGGGAGTGAGACGGCCCGGAGCAAGACCTGGGTGGGCCTGTCTCTTGGCCCCGGTGTGCTGTTGGAAGGCGGCAGTCATAAACTGTTTTCTGGACTTGGCCCCTGTGTTTCTTGGGCCTGGTGAGTGGGGCCATCTGGTCGTGTGTTGTCGCGGCCCACTCACCAGCCCGCTAATTGATATCCCCGGCAAGCGGCGGCTGGATATGCATAGAGGACATTGGTGCATGTATATGCCCTCTGTATAGTGTTGCTGGCACTGACTGAAACCACAGTGCACCCATAAATGCTGCCCCCCAGGTGCTCGTTCCGGTGGTGATTGCAAATAATTGTGTACTACGTTCCTTAGTGGCTGGATCCACAACACATAACACGCGCCGCCCTACCAGTGCACACTTGCAACGCACGCAAACTGAAGCAGGGACCATCATCCTGTCATCTTTAATAAATCTTGCCAACTTTGAAAGGTAGGGGAGCCCCCCCCTTGCTGTCCCCTGCTGTGAGCGACCAGAGAGACTCACCACGCACATTGCTTCAACATACTTTTCACCGGCCATTCTGCTACCCCCCTCTTTCGCAAGTGGGCTGCCTGTGCTGGGGGCGGTGATACGTGCTACAGGCGGTTCATACCGAGAGGGCTGTTTTGGTCTGGCACTGCTGGTGCTGCCTTTCCCCCAACACCATGGGCAAAACTGATAAATCCCAGCCGCGCCTCACCTTCGACCTACTCAAACCAGGCAAATCTCAGCAAAACGCCACGTCTGACGCGGAGCTGGACCCGGCAGCTGATCCACTGACTGCCGTGGAAACGGCGCTGCTCGCCATACAGGCCAGTTTACAGTCCATAGATGGGAAGATAGAGGCCCTCAGCAGTCGTATGGACCACATGTCAGCTAAATTGGACAAGCAAGCCACCAGGATAGGCGAGGCGGAGCAGCTCATCTCTGACGCCGAAGACGGGTAGCAACAGGTCACCACTAAAACATCGGACATGGAAAAGATCTTGGCGGTCATACAGGCCAAAAATGAAAATCTTGAGGCTCGCTCCCGGCGCAATAATCTGCGCGTAATGGGACTGGCAGAGTCCACAAATGTTGGCAGACTGGAAACATATGTGGAAAACATGCTTCGTGACATCTGTGGCGCTGGAAATCTTTCGGAAGTGTTCATTGAGGAAAGGGCGCACCGGTCGCTATCGATCCGCCCGCCTCCGGGGGCCCCACCCAGGCCGATCATAGCGCGCCTTTTGAATTATAGAGATCGCGACGCGGTGCTCTGCATCTTTCACCAGAAGGGCTCCGTTCCAGGGTAACACAGTGGCATTTTACCCGGATTTCACGGCAGCAGTCCAGGCGGCAAGAAAGGAATTCCTGACAGTAAAAAAGTTTCTGCTTGCCGAAAATTTACAATATGCAATGTTGTATCCTGCTCATCTTCACATCGGTACAGATGACAAAGCCAAGATCTTTGCCAACCCCAAACAAGCTATGGATTTTGCTAAATCCCTCAAGAAACAGGCCCTTCCTGATGCGTTGGACGACGAGGGCTAATGGACTGCCGTTGAGGCTCGGAACTCCTATCCCGAAACTGTTATGTAACCTTTGCTCTGCCGCAAGTATTACTCATATTGTAGATCTCTACGGGGTGGCGCGCTGCCTCTGTTACGTTGATTTCCCTGCTGTGCACTATTAGGACTCTGTTATGGCTGCTTGATATTGTTCATTTGTATCCCTTTTTAGGTATGCGGCCTGCTTGTTCACATACAGGGGGGATAATGGTCTTGTTAAATTTCTGATTGCCGCACTTTTAAGACTGTGGGCTCTGCACGGACGCTTCTGGGAGAGTATGATCGTTGTGACGGCCACCTCCCTTGGCCACCAGGGAGTTGACTGTGCCGCAGTGTTCCCCCCCAATGAGTGTGCCCCATATCTTTTTTCGATCTTGTTTCATTTTGTTGGGGTGTGTTTTCTGTTTTAGGGATGGCTTTGCCAATTGGGGTCTGCTGAAGTGGGTGGGGGTGGGGGGATTCATATTTTTTGACATGGGGTTTGTTCAATGTGATTGCACCGGTAACCTGGCTACAGTTTTTATGTTCTGCATAGTATTTTCTTCGCAGGTTCTGCACCCTGCTAATGGTCATTAGCCTCAACTGTGTTAGTGGGTGAAAAATATACTTGTCTGTTGTGGAATGTCCGTGGGCTAAACTCCCCCCAAAAAATCAGAAAAGTCTTTGCCTATCTGGATCGACACGGGGTTCAGATTGCTGTCCTACAGGAGACGCACCTGACCAAGATATAAGAGGCCAAGATCGCTCTCAAATGGGCGGGGTTCAAATTGGCCTCATCATACTGTCCTAGCCAGAGGGGTTCTTATTTTGCTTAAACGGGGTCTCATCTTCACGCCGATTAAAAGATACACAGACGATGAAGGGCGCTGTGCCATTGTACACGGTAAACTTGGGGTTTCTCTTGTTACCCTTATTAATGTATACGGTCCCATCGCAGACGAACCTGAGGTGTTTGCGCGAATCTGTGATGTACTGCGAGATTGGCCTGAAGCGGCTATTCTGTGGGGGGGGATCTTAATACTTACCTGGACCCCAGTATGGACAAATCTAGCCCACATGGCATACGCACACCTAGAGTGGCACAAAGTATTAAAAACGCTATGTTGGAATTTGGGCTGGTTGACGCTTGGAGGCTTCGTAATTGCTCTGCTAGAGCAGGTACGCATGCTACGCCAGCACACCACAGCTGGTCCCGACTGGATTACTGGCTGTTAAGCGAGGGGGCGAATTATTGGGTCACTGACATTGCAGCTCTCCCGCGCACGCTATCGGATCACAATCCAGTGCGGCTCGTTCTCAAGATACCAGCCAACATCCACCGCCCCTTTACGTGGAGATTCCGCTCTGAGGCCCTCTTAGACCCCACATACACTGACACTATTAGGAAAGCAATAGAACAATATTTTGAGATTAACGTCGGTACTGTGGAGAGCGCTTCCACTCTCTGGGAGGCGTTCAAGGTGACCATCAGGGGGGTCTGCATTGGTATCACAGCGGGTATTCTGAAGGATCTTAGGGACAGCTTGCGCGGACGGAGGCAGCATTGGCGGACCTTGAGCGGGACTATGCAGCCAAGCCGTGTGCAGCTACACTTTCTCGCATCCTTGAGCTGGTTTTAGAATATGATCAGATGGCAGAAACTGAAGTACGTTATCTCTCCCGCAGACATGTGGCCCAGGCGTATGGGAAAGGTGGGCGGCCAGGACGCAATTTAGCCACTAAACTGAAATTCCGCGCCGAACACCATCACATAACTAAAATAGTGGATGCACAGGTCGGGGAACATTACACCCCTCAGGACACAGTAGACCAATTTCGTACTTGCTACGCCACCATGTATGAATCGAGGGGGGCAACACCTCCTCTTGCGGAGTACCTATCGGACATTGCCTGTGCGTGGCTGGCGGATAACCACTGTGACTATCTAGCCCAACCGATTGAGGAGTCGGACATCAAGGCGGCGATCCGTGCATTACCCAACAAAAAGGCACCAGGGCCGGATGGCCTCACGGCCGAATTCTATAAAGAATATGCTGATCTACTCACGCCTCACTTGCTGGAAATGTACGCGGAAGCAGACGCTTTGACACAACTAGAACCCGACTCGCCCAGAGCCTCATCGTGACTCGAGACCATAGACGCGGCTCGCTTTTGATCTAGATGCCATTTCCGGCATGACATTGCCTCCGAAATCACCAATTCTTTGAATATCCCATGCCCCCTCGAAGTCACAGCGTCATCCCCATTGACCGGGATCTTCCCAATTGTGCCATTGTGCTGTCACGCGCCTCTTCCCCATAAGGATAGGACTACCGCCTACACTCCTTAAAGCGAAGCACCACATTCAGGGCGTACATTCGCTTATGCCATTACTTAGGCTACTGTTTACAGGCATGTTAATATAAATGTCCAGAAGATGATCCCAGTATCTATTTAAGGGATCGAAACGCACGTCAACACTCTGTACACCATATACACTCTGTAAATTGTCATGTGTAATGGTGTCTCAACTTCAATTTGTTTGTTCTATTTTGAATTGTGTTCCAAACAAACTCCCTTTTTGCCTGAACCCTTCACTGTATGTTGTACGTCCCCCCTTCCCCCTTTTCTGCTAAGTTGTATGCAGGCTTGTATCCCACTTATAATGTTTTTGTGTATTACTTGAAGAATCTACTTTGATTATATATTAAAACCCTGTCCGGCTGGACAGAGGAATATAGTACTGACTGAGTCTATATTTATCAACTCGCATATCCATTGTCTAGGGACCATTGTCTTTAGAAATAGGAAATGTACGCGGAGGCACATGATTCTGGTGCGCTGCCGCCGTCCCTTAGGCAAGCTGATCATCACCTTACTAAAAAAGGACAAATCTCCCTCCAGTTGTGAATCTACAGGCCTCTGTCCTTGATCAATCTGGATGCCAAAATACTTGCTCAAATACTAGCGACTAGGCTCCAGCCTTTGATGTCCAGCCTGGTCCTACCGGACCAATCTGATTTTATTCCAGAACGGTCCACGCCCCATAACTTAAGAACTATTTTCATGATGTTTCATGTACTGGATCCAGACCTCCCTGCAGCGGCTGTGATGTTGGATGCAGCAAAAGCATTTGACTCTATAGAATGGAGTTACATGTTCCAAATCCTGCAACGTGTGGGCATGGGCGTCCGCAGAAATTTTTCCAGGGGGGGGCTAACCTGGCAAATGAAGGGGCGTGGCTAATGTTAATGAATAGGGGCAGGGCTAAAATGGCAGACAATCAGGATCGGGTAATGCTTAGGCCAAGCTGAGAAAAAAAAGTGGTGAATTCTGCATTTGAAACTGGACAACCATTAGAGCACACATGAACCCTAAAATTACCCCCCTGGCCCCTTAAAACACATACATTCCCTGATCCCTAAAATTAGCCCCCTGGCACCCCAAAACCCATAACCGCCCTGACCCCTAAAATTGTCCCCCTGGCACCCCAAAACTCATACCCGCCCTGAACCCTAAAATGACCCCGCCTTGCACCCCAAAACCCATACCCACCCTGAACCCTAAAATGACCCCCCTGGTACCCCAAAACCCATACCCACCATGAACCTTAAAATTATCCCCCTGGCACCCCGAAACCCATACCCACCCTGAACCCTAAAATTACCCCTGCCCCCCCAAAACTCATACCCTCCCTGAACCCTAAAATTACCCTCCTGGCCCCTTAAAACCCATACCCGCCCTGAACCCTAAAATTACCCCCTGGTACCCCAACACCCATACCCACACTGACCACTAAAATTGCCCCCTGGCACACCAACACCCATACCCGCCTGGAACCCTAAAATTACCCCCTGGCACCCCAAAACCCATACCCACCCGGAACCCTAAAATTACCCCCTGATACCCCAAAACCCATACCCACCATAAACCCTAAAATTATCCCCCTGGCACCCCAAAACCCATACCCACCCTGAACCCTAAAATTACCCCTGCCCCCCCAAAACTCATACTAGCCCTGAACCCTAAAATTACCCTCCTGGCCCCTTAAAACCCATACCCACACTGACCACTAAAATTGCCCCCTGGCACACCAACACCCATACCCACCTGGAACCCTAAAATACCCCCTGGCACCCCAAAACCCATACCCAGCCGGAACCCTAAAATTACCCCCTGGCACCCCAATCCCTAACCCACCCTGAACCCTAAAATTACTCCCTGGCACCCTAAAACCCACACCCAACCTGAACCCTAAAGTTACCCCCTGGCACCACAAAAGCTGAACACTACAAGCTTACACTACATTTGCATATTCAGAGGGGACTGTCCTCCTTGACGTTTCCATGCATGTAAGTCTAGAACACCGTTCACTTAGAGTAACCTAGATATGCAGCCAGTAGGTAATGCTGATGCTGTAGAATGCATTAAAGTTACTGGAACTTACTTAAAAACTGCTGCCTGCTCTTCTGATACTATTCAGTGGAGTCGGGCTGATCAGCAGCACTTCGTCCTGGCATCCAGCCCCTCCCGAAGGTCTCACTGTGTAGATAGATGTGGGTCAAATGTCTCCTGGTTTCTCCTTGCCTGGGCCTCCTCTGCTTCTTCGTCGGTGCCCTTGGATGCAAAAAGAGACAGATCCATGTCCCTGTTCACCATTCATCTGGTGAGCAGCGCCGTGGATGTGTATTCCATACAAGTGCACAGACAGCAGGGGGAAAGGGATGGCAGTGCACCGCTTTTCCTTTGTAAAGTAATTCCTGCTGGCGTCATAGCCCAGGGTTTGCTGTCTGTGCACTTGTATGGAATACACATCTATACAAGTGCACAGACAGCAAACCCTGGGCTATGATGCCAGCAGAAATTCCTATACAAAGAAAAGCGTCACCTGCACTGGCCATCCCTTTCCCCCTGCTGTGCACATCTTCCCACTCCCACCCCATGCTCACATTCACAACACATCAAGTGCTTAGGTGAAATCCCTGCCTTCAGGCAAGGATATCACCTCTGTGGCACCAGTCTAAAAGAAAACAAAGGGTGGGGGCAGGGAGGGTCGCTGAAACCGTTCAGAGGCGGGTTGGCTCGGGCTGGTTCTGGGCCTCTCAGAAGGGGTCATAAAAATCACATTCTCGGATGCTTAGCATTCAACCATGGCTCGTTCTTAGCACCTGGTGGTGGCTCAGATCAAAGTAGGCGTTTTACAAGCGTAATATGCTACACGGAAAAAATACAGAAACACAACATCCGGGAAATCGTTAACACTCTAAGGGAATGAAATATTAAGTAAAACGTCAAACACAAACAGGAACTAAATCGCTGATATGGATTGCCTTTTTACATTAATTATTTAGAAATCGATCAGTGTTTATGTCAGAATAAAGGGCATGACGTTAGAGCCCGATAAGGACCCGTTGCAACGTCCTCTGCGACCCGGGGGACCCGGCCCATTTAAAGCCCTGGCTGAGGGGTCACTTCAGAGAAATCCCTGTTCTGGAATGGGGGCTGAGCAGGACGTTTGTGGCGGGGAAGTAGGCTCATGGTTCCTGCGCGGCTTGTAGCGTGTCTTTTCCCTGCTAGTGGAGGTGCGTGCTTCAGTCATGCTTCTGGGCTTCAGTCCTGTCCAGATCTGCGCATCCGAGCGTTTCACATTGTAAGTACCATGGATGCATTGGTGAATGGTTTGCAGACATGTTCGGGTGAACTCTGTACTTTTGGTGACGTCATGTGTGAACACAGCGCCCCGAAGTGAACTCACCAGTTAATGTAGGGTGACCAACTGGCATGGTTGCAAATTCAGGACGGTAAGTGTAAAAATTCAGGACAAAGGGTCAAAATTCAGGACGAAAATTCAGGACAGAAGGTCAAAATTCAGGACAAATCTTCGGAACAAAAGGTACGTTTTACAGACACAGAAGAAGTTGCGCGATAGTATAAAAGTAAGTAAATAGACAACCACTTAAGTACAAGTCAAAATAAGTTTATATTAGGTTGAGACAATCGTGCACTTCACGGTTTTTTGGTATGCGCACAGCTTTGAGCAACTGTGCAGGTCTTTTTGAGGTATTTCATATGATAATAATCTATTTATATGGTTACTGCACTGGGTTGTCCAGTCTGATATTTTGTTTACAACTCATGGTCGTGAGCAGACATGTATGGTGAGAGAAGTGCTCAGGAAGATCTGCTCGGATAGACTTTGTTACTAGCATCTCATATCTGAGTGCCATTGTGAGATGTAACGCGGCAAGCATAGGTGAACTAAAGGGAGGATTGCTGTGATGAACCCACTATAGGGAACGCATTATGGGTGTTTCAGCAAGTGGAACTTAAAATATGGAATCTGATTTTGCTTATGGGGGCTTCGCAGAGAGTTGCACTAGCTGACGGAAGTCACAAAGGTGCTTTTCCCTGCATCTTTCATAAAGAAGGCACTGTCAGTACACTATTACATAGTTTATTTTTGACACCTTGCCTATCGTTACAAACACAATATACATCTCAAGCACAGCTTATGGCACTATGAGGCTCTCCCTAAAACCTTACACCTAAAACAAAGCATGCAAACATTTACAATTACTAGTGTAACATTCAAGTAGCAGTTGGGTGTCACTCAAAATGTCGTATGCATGATGTATGGATCCCACACATAAGCACACAGCAAATACAGAATAGTAATACATAGGCAAGGGAGTAGCCAGAAAATTGAAATACCTCCCACTTTGAACTAAAGCTCTTATGGCATCAAGAAAGCAAAGTAAGTCATCACAACCCTCCCCAGAAGAGCTCTCTTGTCCAAGGATCTAGCCATTCATCCTTCCATCAAACCCCTGACATACACCATTTCAAATGTACTTTCTGTTATCTATTAATTTTTTCATCCACCATTCAGTCTTTTACCATTCATTCTGTCCTTCTATCTGTGTTCCCATCCATATCCAAACCTTTTCAACCATTTGCAAACCTATCCAACGTCTATTCTTCCATCCATCATTTCACTCATCCATCCCTCCATCCACCCTTTCACCCAATCCATCCATCATCCATCCACCCTTTTACCGAATCCATCCTTTCACTCATCCATCCACTCTTCCACCAATCCATCCATTCACTCATCCATCCAACCATTTACCCTTTCACCCAAGCCATCCTTTCACTCATCCATTCACTCTTCCACCCATACATCCACTCCTCCATCCAACCACTTACCCGTTCACCCATCCAGCCACCCTTTCACTTATCCATCCATCAACCATCCACCCTTTCACCCAATCCATCCTTTCACTCATCCATCATCCATCCACCCTTTCACCCAATCCATCCTCTCACTCATCCACCCACTCTTCCACTCATGAATTCCATTCACTCATCCATCCAACCATTTACCTTTTCACCCAAGCCACCCTTTCACTCATCCATCCACTCTTCCTCCCATCCATCCATTCAGTCATCCATCCATCCATTAACCCTTTCACTTATTAATTCATCAATCCATCCATCCTTTCTCTCATCCATCCACCCATTCACTCGCCTATCATCCACCCTTTCACTCATCAATCCATCCTTTTACTGATCTATCTTTCATAATTGGTGGTGTGAAGGGTGGGAACCCCCAGGACAGCGCACACATGCGCACACTACTGTTCTTTCACATCCCCTACTGCTCACCTTTACTGGCACGATCGAATCTTTTCTACTGCTGCCTGAAGTCAGTCTGGTATTTTTCTAAATGGCCCTTGTATTTTTATTGGAGCTGTTTGTGTTTATTCTTGTATACAGACAGACATGCACAAACATTTCTCTATCCCTCTCTTTCATTACAGACAATTAAAACAACAGATTGATTTACATTTCTTTAACAGTTTCATAGCGAGATAAAGCGTTGTCCGTTCCTTTCACACTACAAAATGAAATGGCACCGGAGAGTAACAAGACTTCACAATTTATCAATTTATCGAACACAAGCAGGTACATTTGTTAGAAGATACGCGTCTTCTTATGAGAGAAGGGCGAGATTATGCTTTCAACTGCACGGATCCCCTACTTGCATTTTTTCCAGGACCGAAACCCCCCAGGGTACCCCCACTGCCTTCACTGTGTGCCCCAACTGCAAGAGGAGACTTCTTTTAACCCCGCAGTGCTCTTCTGCTTCTCCTACCATTTGTGTCATATTTAAGCTTCAACTTTGAACTTTACCTTCCGCTGGGCTCCTCAGTGATTTTAAGCTAAGTAAGGCGCTTTAGAGGTTCCAGGGTGGAAAGTATGCTTTAGCAGCTCAAACTGGCCATTGTCATTCTGTATGTGACAATCAGCCACAGACAGAATGACAATGGGCGGGAGGGGCTGCGAGGAGGAGTGCGAGGCGCCCCATCAGGGAGTTGAGGCCTCTGGCAGGGAACAGCTCTGCTCCCTGCAGGGCCCAGAATTACAGACAAAAGGCGTCTGTAAAAGCATGGGCGTCCGCAGGGGGGGCAAGGAGGGGGACTCCAGGGGGGGCAAGCGCCCCTCCTTGCCCCCCCCTGCGGACGCCCATGCGTGTGGGGTTCCCTCAGGTGTTTATCGGCTGGGTGCGATTATTATATTCCGATCCGTCAGCACGGGTGTGCGTGGGGGGCCTGACTTCGGAGGCATTTCGGATCCACAGAGGCACCCGACAGGGTTGCCCCCTGTCGCCGCTGCTGTTCTCCCTCATGCTCGAACCTTTGGCCTGCGTGATTCGCCAGCGGCACAGGGAGACGGCCCTCAATTTCATGCACCGCCCTGTCGGTATATCCCTATATGCCAACGACATGGTGCTGTTTATCAGGGAGCCACAGCGCTACCTAGCCCAGGTGCTGAGAGAATTCATTAGATTCGGATTATTCTCGGGTCTAGCTATTAACTGGAACAAATCGGTGATAATACCCTTAACACCTATAACGACCCCCCCAGTATGGACTACCCTTTGGTATGGACAACGGATCCGGTTAAATACCTAGGCATCTGGGTGCATCGGGACCCTGAGATTGTCATAAAAGAAAACTATGGCAGAGCGTGTGTCTCTCTGGAGCAACAAATTGATAGGTGGATCGCACTGCCTCTCTCACTGGCCGATCGTATTGCGGTTATAAAAATGGTCATTTTACCACAGTTTTTATACCTGTTTAGCAACATCCCTATCAAACTATCGCAGCGTTTTTTAGCACCATGCGGTCTTCTCTGCTTCGACTGATCTGGGGAGGTAAACAGGCCAGAGTGGGTTGGGCTACGCTCACACTTGATTATGCCAGGGGTGGCTTCAGCGCACCAGATCCCTATGTATATTATCCTTGTGCCCAGGCGCAATATGCATTCTACTGGTTCAACCCTCACGCCTACACTCCTCACGTTGCGGTGGAGGATGGCGATGCACACCCGACTCCACTACCCGGTATCATTACGCACATACGACGGGGCATGCCGCAACATGAGATCAGCACACTAGATACCACTATTGCTGCTTGGAAATCTATAGGCAAACTTGCCGCAAAGCTCCCTATTTATGCTCCGGCACTGTCCCTGGCACACCACGCCGCGCTTTCAGTGACACAGGAGGAGGGCCCGATACGAGCACTTAGAGAGGTGGGTATTGTCACGATGCAAGGCCTTTATCCTGATGGGAATTTCCTCACCCCTGAAGAGCTGCAGTATATATCCAATCCCTCGCCACTGTTTCAGTTTACTGTGCACAGGCTTAAGCAGGCTATGAAAAAACATTACACTACATACCCGATCGAACCGCCTATCTTGCACTCTTTACAATTATTGCTGGTCACGCCCACGCGGCGTCAGTTAGTTACCAAACTATATAGAGCAGTGCGCGATGAGAAAGCCAACGGTACGGACCGAAGCCTCGCGCGCTGGGATGACAGACTGACACCCCCCTGTTTCCACCAGAATGGGAGCACATCTGCAACCTTACCAGCACTCTTACACCTAATGGTAATTTGCGAATTATACATTTTAAGTACATTCATCAGGCTTATCATACACCCTTTAAGTTGCACAGGAGCGGCCTCCGCGATTCCAGCAAATGTAAGGGCTGTGGCCAGCTGGACGCCGACTTTTTGCACCTGGCATGGGAATGTAGGCTGGTGCTCATGTTCTGGGAAGAGGTGGTGCAACACTTGCGGGATATGTCTGGGGCCTCATTGCAATGCACACCACTAATATGTTTGTTATGCTATGTACCCCAGCTAAAGGGGACCCTAGGCAAATTTGTAAGAATTGCATTATTGATGGCTAAGCGCTGGGTGGCGTTGACCTGGAAGAGCACCCTCGCTCCAAAAGTTGATCACTGGGTAAAAGATATGGTGTATTGTAAGGAGAACCTTGAGTTATATGCAGAAGAACTTCCAACTTCATCCAAGCCCAAGGACATTTGGGAACCACTGCGCCAATACCTCCAAAAGAAAGCTCAGACCAGTTCATAACACATCGATGAGTGGTGCACCATGTATGTATTTAATATTTACTTTGCAGATTTTATTGATGAGCTTGTAAAACACTTAGTCCTAGTGTCACAGAGTACGGTCAATCACATGTTGTTTGTATGTTTGTTCATTGCTTGAGCTGCCTTGCATGGCAGAGATGCTGCATATGTCACTTTGAAACTTCAATAAAGAGATTTAATTAAAAAAAGTGGATCTCCTCCGAATCCAGGAAAACGGTCACCCAGGCGCTTGTCAGCAGCAAGCTCAACTATGGCAACGCACTCTATGCCAGCACCACCCAAAAACTCCAAAAGAAACTGCAGCGCATCCGGAACACCTCCGCCAGACTTATCCTGGACATCCCCTGCCACATCTCTCGTCACCTGAGAGAACTTCACTGACTCCCAATCAACAAAAGAATTACCTTCAAGCACACACATACAAAGCCCTCCACAACACCTGACCTGCATTCCTCAACCACCTCCTCTTCTTCTACACACCCACCAGACATCACCGCTCCGCCCAACTGGCACTGGCCACTGTCCCACAGATCCGCAAGATCTTTCTCCTACCTTGCCGCGAAGACCTGGAACTCCCTACCTCTGCTTCTCAGGCAATCACCATTACTGCCTCAATTCAGGAAGGCTGGCTCTTCGACTGAACTGCAGAAGCCCCCTGCACCTCCCCCCCCAGCACCTTGAGATTCTAACGGGTGATTAGTTGCTCTTTACAAATACCCTGATTGATTGATTGCCAGGTACAATTCACAAAACAGAATTTAGAGGCTGTGGCAGTGTAACCCACATTAAAATAGCCACTACTTAACAAAAATAAGTGAACCCAATCCAAGATGGCTGACGTTAGATGCTGTGTCACCCACACACATACACTGGACATGCCCAGATGCTTCTGAAGTTGTGCCCAAATAAGGATGACCGATGCGACATGCATGCACACACATCACCAGTCATCACACGAAGTCAAAGAAGAGCGTACTTTCGAAACTTACAGTTGAGATTAGGGAAAACGACAATCCTGTCTCTGAACCAATCTTCCACCAAGAGCAGCACAGAAAGATGCAGAGGGCTGTCAACAGAACACCAGGAGCAAGAACAGATCCCAAAATTGCATCAAAGGGCGGCCAGCAGAAGACACAGATGGAAGGGGGAAACTGGTGGTTTACACAGGTCACACAGGTCTGGGACTCCCTCATTGCCACTAAAAGGAAGGCACAACTCGGGAATCTGCAGATAAGTGCTTTGTTTTGTCTTCAAGAGGGCAGGTCCACAAATAACCACCAGCAGATTGCCCATCAACTGCCGTTATAACCTCGGGGACACCAACCTTCAAAATTCTACCAACCTGGCTGGTTTCCAATATTAGCTTGCCTGAGCTGGCACATGTCCTAATAATCACAGTTTTGGCCTAAGGGCTTTCTAGTGTAAGAGAGCATTGTCATCTAAAAGATTTTTGGGACCTCAGGCAAGAAATATATTGGGGGCCCATGTTCGGAACAACTTTGAATTTTATTAACCGTTTTCTACAATTTAAACTCCATGATGACAACAAAAAAAAGAAACCGTTCACTTTCAAAAGGGCCCCTTGGAAGGTGAGGACTTAAGCAATTACCCACTTTGCCCATACCTTGCAACGTCTGTGCAAGAGATCACGGTGCATAACAAGAGAGCTAGTCTGTTCATGAAATTCTGATTCAGGATACAGTCAAAGAACATACTGAGATTAGAAGAAGACAAGTGTATGCAAAGTAACAGAAATAGTTGAGATGGCAGCAGAAGACTTGTCATCATTAATTTTTAATGGTAGACTCCTGCACCATAATCCTACCTCGGGGTGTAGCTATCATCAAGGGAGCAAGCATGAGGACACCAGGGCCCAGGGTGTGAGGTATAAACTGCAATCCAACCATGTGGGTCTTTAGCTACTCAACTATAAGAAGAAGTGTATTTTCATTGCTCAAGGTGGGGACCACTGTTGCTACAGTTGTCTCGAATACAACACTACCACATAGTAGACATGATGCTGCATGTTTAACAGAAAATGTTCTTTAATTGCCCTATTTCAGTCAGAGTGTGTGTGACATAACATGCCCTAAAGGCAGACTGTATAGTACCAGCGATGCACAATGTAGGTCCAGAAGGGTTGGACCTATGGCAGATTTTCAGGATAACTACTAAAGGACATATTCTGATCAGTCTACATGTAGCATAACCTCCCAGGGGCAATTAGCTGATTCCCTGGGATTTATAATCTACTGGGTGCACAATTTGCATCCCATTCCACGCTTCCTTCCTCCCTCAGAGTAGGGATAAGGCACTACTAGTGCATTTTTACCCCAATCGGAGGTGCGCAAATAGCACGTGTATGCTATTTGCCTGCACAATATTCATAAGGGACTACCTGGTGAAAATTTTTAAAGCCAAAACTCCCTGTAGGCACATCCAGGTTATAATGCTAATTTGCGTGCAAACATGAGTTTCTATCCAATTTGTTGTTAGCTAACCTATTTAGCCTAAATACCAGATACGTTCCATTTAGATTCTTGGGGGCATATTAGCAAGACCGGCGATAAAATTATCGACATTTTAGCGGCAGGAAACTTCCGCTAAAACGGCGATAATGGGCTTGCTAATATGCGTTATAGAATTCCAATAGAAGCCCAGGTTAGATGTCCTGCACATCTAACCTGGGCTTCTATTGGAATTCCATAACGCATATTAGCAAGCCCATTATCGCCGTTTTAGCGGCAGTTTCCTGCCGCTAAAACGGCGATAATTTTATCGCCGGTCTTGCTAATATGCCCCCTGGTATGTACATTTTTTTTTTGTGGACATTATGAAAGTCTGTAATGGATCCCTCCCTCCTGGAACTGTTGGTGTGCACCCAAGGATACAGGTTTTAAAAGTCTGTATTTTTGTTTATTTTTTATATCTCAGCCACTAAAAGGATACAGAGTTTAAAGGTAACGTGATTTTGCATGTTAGTGATACATTGTGTCAGAAATCGGGACCGGAGGGAGCCAAAGCCGACGGGCTTCTGGGCACATTTGTATCAACTGTGGTATTCCA
Organism: Calotriton arnoldi; assembly: GCA_963921515.1. NCBI lineage: Eukaryota > Metazoa > Chordata > Amphibia > Caudata > Salamandridae > Calotriton > Calotriton arnoldi. The sequence continues at coordinate 1,564,356 of CAWUFW010004278.1, read as the reverse complement.
TGTCGGGCTCTAGGCCCACATGGGGATCAAAGAATGACACAGACTCATGGTTCTGGTGAGAATAACTGGCCCTGGCCATGTGCGCCTGCCCCCTTTTATTAGCAGGTCACTTGAATGGTGATGCCTGTGATTGATGGGTGTGGGGTGGGTGGAGACATTCCCCCTAGGGAGGGCATGCTATATGACATGTCCAGCAAGACAGTACAATCCTCCCAAAATCCAGAGAAATAAATAAAAAAGTGAGTCCAACCACGGTAAACAAAACAAAACAAACTGAATACCACATAGTCCATCAGTCTCTAGAGTTAAGCAGCAGTAGATGTATGGACGAATGACGCTGGCTGTACCAAGACATCCGTGCTAGTATTCATAATTTAACCCGGTGTGAGACAGGACACGAACACTGTGCAAAGACGTCCAAAACCTTCTGGCCGGCTGGAGTCATGTCCATAGTGTGGAGTCGGTTCGCTCTGCTGATACACCAGATGATTCGTTTTTAGTGTCAAGCGTAGTCGGAGTCCATCGCAAAGTGTCCATCATGAAGCATAATTTGTTGTGATGTGGCTTAGCTTGCAGAAGTCAGTCTTTTAGTGCTGTAACCTGTTGGAGTCTCCACTGCAAGGCCTTGTTACCTCCTGGAATCCGTTGGTGGGGCAGTGTCAAGTCCATCTCTCGTGCTTCTGGAGGCCCCTTGGATGAGTTACCACAGGCCTGCATGTGGTCTTCACTGAGTGTGCCATATCTGGGCCTCTGCAAGAATGCCTAGGAGCCACTGCCTAGTCGTTTGTGCAACCATAGGGGTAGTTGGTTCCTGGTCAAGACTCGCTCTCTCCACTGGGATCAGGATGCAGTCAGGGTCAGCCAGTAGTCGCTGGTTGACTGATTCTTCAATGTCTCACTGGCGCTTCTTGTCTGTAGTACGGATGGGCAGAATTTTTAATTCCGCTGGAGAAATTGGAGGAAAATAGTAATTACGCATTACTGTTGTAATGCGGAGTTACTAATAAATTCCCCCGCTCCGACTGCGGAATGAATCAACACTGGTATGGATCCCCTTTTTTCCTAATTTGTCCGCCAACCTTGCCTACAGCCTGCCAAAACACAAAATCTAAGAATTGAAGGGGAATACGTAAAATGTATTGCGTCACTGCATAACCAACATGGTATCCATGGCTTTATTCCTGTATCTAAAGAATCTATGGATGTGTCATCACTGGTCTCGTGATCGCACTCCAAATTCTTCCACTGCCAGCGACTGTCAGGTTACCAAACTTTCATAGTGTATTTTCAGTAGCTGGAAGGGGTTGTTGCAGCTTGCCGGTGGTTCTGTCTTTGACGAGGCAGTAGGGGTTCACGTTGAAATGATGGAGGTGAATCACACAAAACAGGAGCACCTGCTGGCGTTGAAAGGTAACAGTGCTAACACTCACTGGGAAAGGGGAGTGATGTCGTTGGGTAGTCAAGCTTCTTGCACTGGCAAGGGCTTTTAGAGATCACCTGGAGCTTATGTACTCGCATGTAACTTGTCAAAAGCTGCTCTCTGTAATCTGATGAAATTGCCCAGGTTACAGGTCCCGCTTTCTGGCAACAGGATCAGTGGGCTGGTTGCATGTAATGGACGCGGGCGTTATAAGACTTGTTCATTGTTAAATAAGCACACAGCTTGCCTTCAGCCATGGCCTCGAAGAAAACACCCTGCTATTTCTGACAGGAATTAGGCAAGAAATTCAACTTCATTGCATGTTTTGGGTACAGCATAAAAAGAGCCGTGCCCAGACCTGTCTCTGCCACTGCTGCACTGAGAGGAGACCTGCCCCATCACAGGACACTGCCGCTCTATGCAGAACATATAAATGGGACAGGTAAGGTTACCCTTCCTTCCTGCTTTTTTGTGAATGTTTTCTCCTGCTGCGTCTCAGATGCAGGCGAGACAGTGATAACCTACATCCCGCGGTCCGACCTGGCCATGGACGCACCCTGTATGAATCGCCGGCTGTGGCAATGCTCAGGTTCTATTCTTCTTTGCTAAGGATATGGATTATGTCGTGCAAAGCAAGGTGCTCGTTTTGTGGTGGCACCTGTGAGAGATGTGTGTCTGCTGTGATCAGTGGGTAGCAGCTGGGCCTTGGCTCCCCTCAGAGACAGCAGGTGGATTGTATGAGGGAGATCAGGCATCAGACCGTGACACCAGGGGGCAGGGGGCAGATGCCACTTGACTGTCACTTCTTGAGCTCAGTCTAGACCGGTATCTTCTGCAGGAGAGCTCGCTGCCCCCCTAGGGAGCCGGTCTGTAGCTCCTTTAGTTTGCACGATCTCCATGCACAGCCGGGCAGTTGCCTTCCCATGCTGAACGAGCATCACGCAGAGCATGGGTAATGTAGGTCACCCTCTCCCGCCGCGGCAACAGCTTCCTCATAGACACCTCTTTTTGTTTTGACATTGCTGCATTTAAGCATAAGCATGCGATGCCACTGTGTGGCATTTCCCACATATCTCTGCTGCCAACCTGGCATCCCCAAGCTGATGGCTTAAAGTGAATTGCTTAGCAGGGGTTGGCCTCTCACTTACACAGCAGGTACTCGTACCCCAAGTAGCAGATGGATACGACATTGTCATTCTCTTTCTTTAACCAGTGAGTGTATTTTTCTAATCCCCCGAGGTGCCCTTGTTGTGACTGTCAAATAATGTTCACTGAAACTTTGTGTCATTATTAACATGCCTGCAATACACTGAGTCCGCTTCAATACAAATAACTTGAAAAGTAACCTTTCCGGATAGCTTACTAGACAAGCCACAGCTCATTAAAAGCCCATCCCTGCCTTTGAAGGGTTAAAAATTCTTGAAACCAACCGCACGCTTTCTGATGCAATGTTTGGCAATAAAGTAGGGGTGAGCGGAACTCCACGGAATCTCGCAGAGTTTTTATGTATCTCCGTGTAATTCCTCAGAGTAAAACTCTGCGAGTTCCACCCAACCCTAGTCTGTAGGTGTAGCACTCAACAGGGTCTGGCTTGATGGGCTTGCCAGTCGTTTGGTGTACCTGTATGATAGGTGGTGACAACTTGCCTTGATGGTTGCAGGCATTCCTTCTTGGGTCATCAACCACTTGGAGTAATGGTGGCCAGGTGCTTGCGACATTTCTCTGTGGAAGCATTTGCATCCCTCAGCCTGGACACTGTTAGTTGCTGAACCACCGTCTACCTTGTCTGAAGGTTACGCTAGTAGGCTTGGGGCAGAGACTCAGTGCAGCTTACTCTCAGTTTTCCCTCAGTGCTATATCCAGGTCGTCCTCGCTTTACCTCAGTGGCTCACTTTTGGGGATGGATGTACTCTGTCAGTGGCTCGAGTCTTCTTGATCATGACTTTTAGGTCTGGCCACTCGTGACCTTACCTCCAGGGCTTGGTTGGTCTTCAGATTTCCCAGTGTGAACCGGCAGATCACACTTCCACTTCCTCCTCTTCTTTCTCCTTGGATTTTCTTATGAAAAGAAAACCACTTTATTACACACACTGTTAAATAGTACGCACAACTTTACAAATATGTGAGTATGGTAGCTCCTTTGAGCTTGAGACTCTTCTCCTTTTGGGTAAGCCTGGGAGGAGTTCTGCTCAGCGGAACTCTGCGAAGTGCAAAAAAACTCCGCCGCGCTACGTGGTGCTCCGCAAGTGGCGGAGTGTTTTGGATAAACGGTGATTTTCAGTGCCAGGTGCTTGTCTGCACTGTGCAGTCATCGTGAACGGCACCATGCACAGTGCAAGCGGGTGCTGCTTCCTTTCTGCTGCTCAAGTAGATTTTTACTCGAGCGGCAGCTTTCTCAACGGGAACAGACAGTTTCTCAACGTGAGCGGTCGCGAGCATACGCGACCACTCGCAATGAGAAATCTGACTGCCTGCGTTCAGAAATCTCGCCGGGAGGTTGATTTTCCATGCTTGCGCTCGCCAACTTGATGTTGACGATCGCGAACGAGGAAAAATCTCGCTGGGGCAGGATTTTCCTCGCTCGCCAACTTGACGTTGACGAACGCGAGCAAGGAAAAAAAACCCGGAGTTTTTCAAAACTCCACGAGCTCCACGTAACGCGGAGTACGGAAATCTCTGCAAACTCCGTGAGCGGAGCGGAGTTCATCACCCAGACTTACTTTTGGGTGCAGAGGCATGCATCTTCTCCAGGGCTGGCCAATAGGACTTCTCAGTGGTCAACTGTCTCTAGTCCAACCACCGGCCTCGGGTGTTGTGCTCCGGTTTGGTGATGATCAGAGCAGTCACTAATCCCGTTCTCGTCTTCTTCTTGAGTGCTGTGTGGCATCCGGGCACATGTTACATGTTCCCTATTTTGGGACCTTCTTGGAGCTCCTACTTCGTGGTGTTCCCTCGCCAGGGACCCTCTTCCATGGGCAGTATGGAGCTGTGGTTTTGTAATTTCTCTGGGCATTGCAAAACTTGCATCTTGATGCAGCGCGGCCATCAGGCATGGTTGGTGAGGTGTGGTACGGTGTGCTTTGAGGTTGCAGGGCAATGTGGCCCTAGAGTCTGGACCACAGTCGTGGCACTGTATGCTTCTGTCCACCTTCTGGTCCGTCCTCGTTTTCCTTGGACTCCTCCTGCTTGGGGCAATGTACATCTGGCAGGATTGGACAAACAATGTGGTGTCTCTTGGTTTCCCAGTCTCTTCAGTGGTTGGTACTCGGCGAGTTGCACCTTGTCATCCGGGTTTCTTCCTGGGATGCCTCCACTTCTTCATTGCGTGGAGGTCAGGGTCAGAGTGCTCTCCTCCCTTTTGCGGCTTTACTTCTCAGGTTTTCTCTTTATCTCAGGTGGGCACTGGGCTTCCGGCTGTTCTTTGACCGGGGCAGTGTTCTGTTCCTGGCTAGGTAGAATTGCAGGCCTTGCCATCCTGATTCACTTGGGTGCTTTAGCTGACCATCACCTGCCCATTACAGTTCTCCCTTGGAAATGGCTCTCCTTTGCTACATGGCATGTCTGCCTCATCCTGTTTTGGGGTTTCTTTGGCACACAATGAGATGCTGGTGTAGCATCTCTGTGGTATGAGTGCTGGTCAGTTCCTCGGGGCACGCCCTGAATAGGTCAGCAGGGCTCAGTGCACTCACCCTTGGGTTCTGTCCTTCTATTTGGTGAGTCAATTCTCTGGTTGGACAGTGCCCCGAGTGCGACACTCCTTGTGTGTGGTGCTATGCTTCCCCACATGTGCCATTAACTGAAGGCTATTGCCGTGGGAGGCAACCACTCTTTTCATCTTCCTGCGGTGTTGGGGGCATGTGGTGCTCTCAGCACCCATCATGGTTTCACCTTGTGGGGCAGCAGACCCTAATTGGTAGTCTCTGGCGGCCGTTTTTTTTAAGCGTGTCAATCTCTGTCACCAGTCTTGTTTATGTATAGTGCTTGTATGAGTTCTTGTAACTTGGCACTTACAGCCTCTATTGTGGACATGCTGCAGGTGTCCCATTAACTATTGCCTTCCACATCTTCAAACAGCTTTTCAGTTTGTGCCCTGGTGAAATATGGCCTGTTAGTGTGTGTTTAGGTTTTCTTCCTCTCTTGGTGTGCTGACTCTTCTCGAGGCCTGTAGCGCAGATGCTGCTGTTTGTTGCCGGTTTGTAGTTAGAACCTTTTATTGCTTTTGCAGCAGCGTTATCTAGCTGCCCTGGTGTCACATGGCGCCGTCTCTTCTGACCTGACACAGTCGACTCGGTCTTTCAGCCGTACCAGGCACCTCACAGAACAGTCTTTGGCATGTTGTAACAACCGCGTTGTAATGGTTGTGGCGTCCTGCTTGACGGGGTATGGAGGCAAGGCCTCACCAGTAACAACCGCAGGGGTATATGGGCAGAGACAATAATTACGACCACTCTCACACTATGGTCTCGGGAGATGACCCACGTGCGGGTCCTCCCCTTTTATTAACCCCGCAGGCCACACCTGGCCTGCGCATGACGTGTGTACAATATCCGGCTTATAGTCCGAAACACAGGACCGCTAACTATTACATCCCTTCCCAACTTGGATCTTCAAAATCAGGTCCAGGAAGACCAGCTAACACTTAGGAAGTCTTGTCATTAGTCTGTGACATTTTAACATGCAAATTCCAGAAAATGCTGGTTGGGTCGGGGATTGGGTCGTAAGCCGTAGCGGTGTTGTTGACCCCGGATGAAGGGTCTACATGGCGTCAGTAAGGGTGGTGGCGAGCTGGGAGGCAGAGGCCCTGATGAAACAGAGTCTGGGATGTTGATCTCTTCCTCCGCTCGGCATGGGGTATCTCTGTCCGGGTCCGGTGGGTTCCGAAGGGTCTGACTCTGAGGACGCTGACGGGACCTCCTTAAACCAGGAGATGTTGCGGGATATTTCCTCGCTCCCTTTCCGGGCTGTCACCATGGTGCCATTGCTGGTAACGACTGTCCATACACCTGGATCATGGGCGGTCTGGAACTTCCCTCCCGGCCGGCGATCTTTGACCAGAACTGTGGCACCTGGTCGGAGTGACCAGTGTACGGCGTGGTGTCGGATGCTTGCCCGGCGATTTTGCCGTTCTCACCTCGCCTGGGTCTCCTGAAAGTCATGGGGTGGGGGTGTCCACCCTGGACACGTGGGGATCAGGTCTCTCTGCGGCCCTCTGAACATGAGGGCCCAGGGGCTCTGCATCGTAGTGCAGTGTGGGGTGCTCCTATATTCCCGGAGGAACTCATGGAGGTGCTGCTCAGGGTCTACTTGTTCCGCGTTGGCAATGTGCAGCATTTTGTTTAATGTCCTCATGAATCGCTCCATGTCCCCATTGGCTTGGGGCCATTGGGGCGTGACGCGGCGGTGATGGATCCCTTGCTGTTGGAGGAAGGTGGCAAAATCAGCCCCTTGGAACGGTGGCCCATTGTCGCTACGGATCTCGGTGGGGAACCCAAACACTTTATCCAGGACGGGTGCCACATGGGCGAAGGCGGTCGACACGACTCGTTCCACTATGGGGTATTTGGAGTATGCATCTATGAGGACGAGCGTATGCTTCCCTCCCCGGAAGCTTCCAAAATCTATGCTGACTTTCGACCACCGGATGGTGCAGGCCTCTTCTGTGATTATCGGGATCGGTCGCTCAAGTGCCCTTGTCATCTGGCAGGCTGGGCAGCGGTGTACTAGATCCTCAACCATCGTTTCGAGTTCTGGAAACCAAACCTTTTCTCTCATTCTTGCTTTCATTTTGGTCACTCCTTGGTGACCCCCATGGGCCAGTTGAGTTGCTCGTTGCCTCAGAGCTTGTGGGATTACCAGCCTCGGGCCTCGCAGGAGTACTCCATCTAACGTGGCGCTCAGCTCGCTCTCCACCCTCCATATTTCCGTCAGCTCTCAGCGGTCCTCAGGCACCCACGTGTTGGTTTTCTGGAGGTATGTCTTCCATGACCCTTCTTGAACTGCTTGAAGAGTCCGGGTGTATATGGGGTCTTGCTCAGCGGTTTTCTTAATGTCCGCCAGCGTCATTGCCCGGGGGCATGCCGCCACGGAGATCATGTTTATATACTCTTCCACCTCCTCGAGGTCGTCCGTCTCCTCCTTTGGGGGAGAGTGTCGGGACAGGAAGTCGGCAGGGTTCCTCGCCCCGGGTCGGTAGACTACCTCCATCTGGTAGGGCTGGAGTTGTATGGCCCATCCCTCAATTCGGGGAGGTGGATGAGGGGCTGATACTTTGAAGAGGGGGACCAGAGGTTGGTGGTCCGTCCCCACAATGAATGGCTGGCCTGTCAGGTACAGATGAAAATGGTTGCAGGCCCATTTTATCGCGAGTGCCCCCGCTCGATTTGAGCATATCTTGCTTCAGTGGGGGTCAGCGACTTGCTGGCAAATGACAGGGCCGCCCACCGGCCTGGCTCCTGCTCCTGGGCGAGCACTACTCCTAGCCCCACTGGACTGGCATCTACCAGTAGTTCTGTACCCTTCGCCGGATCGAAGTAGGCGAGGGTGGCTTCTCCCAGCAGTGCGTCCTTGATGCTCTGGAACGCCTCCTCTTCCCGCGGTCCCCAGTTCTACTTGACATCCACTTTTGTGAGAGCCCTCAGTGGCTCAGCGCGGGTTGCGAGATCGGGGATAAACCTCCCGCAATAAGTGTCCATGCCAAGAAAACTCCTCACTTTGGTGGGCGTGGTTGGAGCTGGGGCGCTCCGGATGGCTTACGACATCTTCGGATCCACCTGGATGCCCTCCTGTTTGAACACGTAGCCGAAGAATTCTAGAGACGGCTGAAAAAACAGACACTTCTCCCAGTGGAGTGTCTCTCCATGTTCACTGAGGCGACGCAGGGTGCTCCTCAGATGCCTGTGATGGTCAGCGGCAGTCGCAGAGTGGATCAGGATGTCATCGCTGACATTTATCACCCCGGGCAGACCAGATAACATCTCGCGGATAGTGTTCTGGAACACCTCTGCGGCTGAGGATATCCCAAAGTTCAGTTGTTTGTAACGACGCAACCCCAGGTGGGTACTGAAGGTTGCAATGTAGCGGCTTTCTTCCGCCAAGGGCAGTTGGTGATAGCCAGCGTTCAGGTCTAATTTTGAAAACCATCTGGACCCGTTGACATCCGCAATTATGTCATCCATGGTTGGCATTATGTGGCGCTCCCTCTTGATTGCCCGGTTGGGTAACCTCATATCGAAGCAGAGACATATGGCTCCCGGCTGCTTGGGCTTCTCCGCGATGACCATCGGGGACACCCATGGCGCTGGTCCCGAGACTTTTTCGATCACCCCTTGCTTCTCGAGCTTTTCAAGTTCCTTTTCCACCAGGGGCCTCAGGTAAAATGGGACTCGCCGATGTCGTTATGCCACAGGGGTGACGGTCTTGTCAATGTGTAGTTTTATCGGGTCGCACTTGATGTGTCCAAGTCCTTGGAAGAGTTCTGGGAACTGGTCCAGTATCTCGTCGATTTGGTTCACCTGGACACTTGTGGCAAACGACACCAAACCAAGATCTTCTGCAGTGTGACTGCTGATTAGGGTGTCCACTTCACGGTCTATGACATGGATGATGGTTATGACTTTTTGGTCTTCTGACCTGACCGGGATGGATATTTTTCCTCTCAATGGCAGAGGGGTTTGGCTCCCATAAGCAAATATCCTGTTCCGGGATGGGGTGATCGGCGGTCGAAGTTGGAGGCGCCGGTACTGTTGGAGGCCCATCGCATTTACGGACGCCCCTGTGTCAATGATCGCTCTCACCTCCGATCCTGCCATCCTGACCACACATGTGGGTTGCGGCCTTCTGCGGCGCTTGAGTTCTCGTGTGAATGAGATTAGGTATGTTTTCACTTCGTCTTCCTCCGTGGACGAGTCTTTCGGGCCTTGGCACCTTCGGCTGGTTCTTTGTGGTTCCTCCTTCTGCGAGTCTGCAATGGACAGCTGTCACACTGTTCATGAGGGTGGCCTTTGTCCTCGGGTGTCCCGGCCTCGATTTCGTCTTCTGCAGATGGCTGCAAAGTGGTTGGGAATACCACAATTTGCGCAGGTTTTGCCTTGCGCGGGGCAGTCCTTTGCCGCATGTGGCTCATGCCCTCAGTACCCACAGCACGTCTTAGACATTTCAGGCTTTGTCTTCCTGGGTGTATCACTCCGTGTCGGTGCTCGGAGAGCATCAGCTCGTTCAGTTTTGATGGTCTCTGGTCTTCCTTGGGTCTTTGTGAGGGCCTGGTCCATTTCGTTTGCTCTTGCTGCGGATAGATCGTGGGTCCTGGCTAATATGAGGATGTCTTCCAGGGCGATTTTTGGTTGACGCAAGATGAGGCCTCTTAGCGTCTTGTCTCGGCACCCTTGGATGATCTGGGCCCTTATCTCTTTTGGCTGATCATCATCCGTGCACGTGCTAGCCAGTTCGCGCAGACGAGCTTGGAATGTGTCAATCGACTTGTGGAAACTAGCTGAAATCGCTGTTAGCATCAGCTGAAGCCATTTTGTTTTTGGCAGCCATTTTAGTTAGCCATGTGCTCGCCATGTGCTTTCTCCCTCTTCACTGTTGCCTGCTCTTGTATTTCACTTGAGTCAGGAACTATAATTAACTCCTTCAGTACTGAGCCAGAGCACTGCACATGCTCAGAGAGGCCTAGCTGCTAGAATGCACCTGCTCTTAGAGTAACTGTTAGGCTATTTTAACTAATGTCAGCAACTCTGTTACTCCTCCTACTTTGTTGACTAAGTATTTTCTGTTAGTCCTTATATGTAACTAGCTATTCATGTGCACACTTGTACCGCCTCTTTTTGAGTCTCCTTGCATACTCAGCGGTAAACTGGGCATAAAAGACCCAGGGTGTCTGTACTCCATGGACTGCCTCCTACAGTGGCCTGAGGGTACTGGATTGACGCAGTCTCCCTCATGTGAGGTTAATAAACTTGTTATTTTGATATTTCAGCTTCCGTGCCAATCTCTTCTTTGTTGGTTTAAGGACCAGGTGCATCAGTGAACCCCTAAAAAGGCTTTTTATTCCACAGATTCCCCTTCCCGTTGGCGTGCCTGGCGCAACTTGAATCGTTCGAACTTGGGATTAAGTTGGGGGTAGAAGTGTGCATCTAACGCTGCCACTGCAGCCTCGTAGTCTGTGGCAATGCCAGTGTTTGGCAAGTGTTGGAATAGCTTGAACATTTCATCTCCGGCATAGTGGAGAAGTAACAACCTCTTCACTGCCCCGTCGGTCTCCCTCGTGGCTACGAAATAGTTGTTCAGGCGTTCTAACCAAATCTTCCACCTCGGGGATGCTGTCACCGGGTCTTCCAGTTCACTGAAGGGTGGCAGTACCCCGGTAAGTGCGTGCTGTACTGGGGGTCTTTGTTGGGCTTGTGCTTGGTTATCATCAGCCATGCTTCTGGTGGATGATGTCCTTCTTTATTCTTACTGCGCTTTTCTCTGTCTGTGTCTTCCTTCCCCCTCTCTTTAAGGTCATGTATTCATTTGCTGGTCCTTCTTTTTGTCTTTTCCTTTTTTTGTCTTTTTTTTTCCAGGTCTGCTACCCCCTTGTCTGTCCTCAGTGGTGTGCTGCCTGGTGGTGCTTTACTTTTCTTTTCTTCTCAGGGCTGTTGCCTGCTTGTCCTTGCTGAGGGGTGTGTTTCTTGATGGTGTGTCCCTTCCTTCCCCCTTTGGTATGCAGCCTCTTTATTTCTCCCCTCCTCACTCTTGAGGGATTGGCACCGTCGAAGTTCCTTCTTGCCCCCTGGGGTCCACGGGTGTAGCGTGTGCACTGTGGTGGTGCTTTTTTTTTTCCTCTCTCTTCGCGCGCTCACCTGTGTGCAGAGCACGTGTCTTTGTCCCAGTAGGTGGGGTCCGCCGTTGGGTTGAGTGTATCCACCCTCGCGGTGGCAGGAACTGGCCCGCAGGTGGCGCGGCAGCTCGCGCGTGTAGAACTGGGTGCTCGGTGACGGATGAAGAGCGCAGGGTGTCGACAGGCATCTCCGCGCTGCAACCAGGTGCCTGGGGCACGTCTTTGATGCAGGCACTCACCGGCGACGGCCGGCTGGACACCGCTCCTCACCCGCAGCTGGAGTCACGGCGGGCCTTTGCCGAGCAGCGCGGTGGGCGCTGTGCATGTTGTACCGGGATCAAGGCAGGGGAAGCAGATTGAAAGCGAGGGTCATGGCCCACCTTCGTCGCCAGTGTGGCGTCCTGCTTGACGGGGTATGGAGGCAAGGCCTCAACAGTAACAACCACAGGGGTATATGGGCAGAGACAACATTTACGACCACTCGTAGTACTATAGTCTCGGGAGATGACCCACATGCGGGTCCTCCCCTTTTATTAACCCTGCGGATGACGTGTGTACAATATCCGGCTTATAGTCCGAAACACAGGACCGCTAACTATTAAAATGGTAGCGCGATGTAATGACAGCGTTGTAAACGTTGTTTCCCCATTTTAGCATATGACTCTCAGGTTAATGGTGCAGAGCAGTCCAATTCTTACTCCTGAGAGGTGCTGTGGGCCAAAGACTCAGTCCTCAGAAATATAACCAATAACACGTAAGAAATTGCTGTCCAGTCAGTGCATTTTCTTATGAAATGAAAACTACTTTATTACACAGACTATTAAATGCTACACACAACTTTACAAATATGTTGAGTATGGTAGCGCCCTTATTTTTCAGCATCAGACAATTACTGTCAGCAAGAGAGGGATAAATAAACAAAGCAGACAAACGGAGGAAGAGAAAGATGGAAAAAACATCATAAATGGATAAAGCAGGAACCTGCAAGAGTTACATATAGGGACAGCTGTGTCTGGTAGAGTATAAAAGAGGCATGAGGTAGATTTAAAATAGTGCCGCCTTGCTTGGCATTGGGCATGCAGCATTTAATTGCACGGGCCACAGGTTCCTGAGCAACGCTTTGGGCACTGGTACTCACTCTATTACAAATTAAGCACTGCCCACAAGTCAGGTAACCCCCGAATCATACCCTCTACACCCTGTGCTGAAGGCCTGCACTAAAGCAAGCACTGAACCCGAGAGCCACAATGCACCCTATATGCATAACACAAAATTGTGGGTGCAGTCAATAAAAGTCAAGCCCACTGGCATTGTAAAAATGTCACTACAACAATTGGAATGATAAGTTCAAACCACAATGCAATCAGAATTAAAACATTTCAGGATGGTACCACCTTCCAATAACATTCAACAATTAGTGCAAAACGTCACTGCTAATACTGTTACTGTTTAAAAAGCATTCAGTGTTCAATTCAATGCAGAGCATGAGTGTTTCTTCTACTTTAACACTTACTAAAAAGTAGCCAGGAGAGCTAGAATGAAAAGCCTCTGTACCCCAGCACCATAAGATTAAAAATAAGACCTGAGGGAAATTTAAATTATGCCAGCGCAATTCTCGTAGTTTTAGGAATTCTTCCTTATGGCTGTTACGTTAAATTCATGAAATGACACAATAACGGTACTTCTCATAATTATGCACTATTCATGGTAAAAATTTACTGCGAGTCACGTCATCCATGGTAAGAATATACCACAAACGTATGAAACAACAGAACAGAACTTGAGTGACTGGTGTTTGTGGTGCTTTGTTTAAATGTGTCTTTGTACCAAAAAATGCCACAAGGATGCATTTCCCACTAAAATATAGCATGAAATTACAGGTTTGCATTTCATGTAATTATGCGTAATTTTGCTGAAATTTCACGTAATTACTGAAAAGCATATTACACAAATTTCAATGCATGCCTACTAAAAATCAGAGAGAAGTCTCCTTAAGTCACCCTCTAGAGCACCTGGAAGACTTAGAGTGATCTAAGCAACTCTTAACTAGAGCTCGTAGGGGGGCCACTGCATCCTTGTCAGCCCCCCCAGAGCTGAAAAAAGTCTCTCCTGGTGGTGGCACTACACTCCTTTTGGCATGACGAGGATAATATACCAGTTTATCTATCCTGCATGTGGACTTACCGGGTGGTTCCTACCCCAGATGCTTCTGGCCCACAGCACACTGTCCAATGCAGTTGCAGCCTTTTCTCCTTTTTTCTACACAAAATAATTAAAATACCAAACTATGGGCCCGATTACGATGGCGGTGAGACTGCCACCGACAGCCCATCGGTGTCGGTCCCACCGCCATCGCAGTACAGGATTCCGCCCGCCACATTAGGATGGCGGGCGGATGGTCGGGGGGTGAAAAGACCGCCCGACACTAATCGGTCTGTAATGCCTACAATGGTGGGGGTGCCTACCAGGCACCACCATAGGCACACTCTTGGGTACTTGCTGTTTTTTAAATATGGTCCATACTGTGGGGCTCCTAGGTGATGCACAAATGAGACCACTAATAAATTTACTAATTTTTAAAGTAAATATTAAAAAGTTGAATACATAAAATTGTATGGAATGTTGTTTATATGAACCATTCTCACTTTTATATAATTCCTTTCAAGTGACCTAGATACCCTCACTTCATATGTGCATTTTTCTCCTTAAACATACAACAAGCATAACATATGATCATCGATCAGGAAGGGGGGTATATGGATTTGGAGCTAACCCCAGTTCGCCAATGTTACACATTGTATGATATTAAACAAATTACTTCTCCGACCAGTGTCTCAGTTTCAATACAGTTAAGCATGACAACCTATTAGACTTACTGGAACGTAGGATGGGGTAATCAGGGTCCTTCCTAAACTGGGTTGCCTCATTTCTCCATAACAGAACTCAAAGATTCAAGGTTAATCAGGCCCTACCTAAGTCCACTTCGGTCACATTAGTAGTACCACAGGGGTCCTTGCTCTCACCCACTCTGTTTAACTTGTTCATGGAGCCTTTAACTGAAATTTTGAGATCATCCAACATCCACTATCAAATTCACGGAGATGACACTTAATTGTACCTGAAAGTCTACTCCCCCAAAGGCATCAGGTTCCTTAACTTAACTCTACAAAAACCCCAAAACTGGCTGACATGCAACCACTTCAAACTAAACACCCTCAAAACGGAATTCCTTTGATCGCCCCACCCAAACAGTCACCTGATATCGAGGAATGGATGAAGCAACTAACAGCTCTTAACTGCTTGCCACACGTTATAGATTCCGCAAGATCACTGGGAATATTTCTAGACAAGAACCTGAACATGCAGAATCACATCAGTTCTGCCACCAAAGGAGTGAACCTCCAAATGAACATCTTAAGAAAAATAAAACCCTTCTACCCCTCAATGACTTCAAGTCTGCCGTGCGAACCCTAGTGATTCCCAGGTTGGAAGTGGAACCCTCTGCGGCCTACCCAGATCCAAGACGGCTCCTAACTCTGCTGATCACTGAATCAAAAAGAAACAACCACATCACCCCCTATTTCCAATCCCTAAAGTGGCTCCCTTATGTCGCATGAATACAATTAAAAATTGCCTGCATGACCCATAAAGCCCTACACTTCAGTACCCAGTGATACCTTGCCCAGAAACAGGAGGTTTCTGGTGGCTGCATATCCTCTAGAAGTTCCAGCAACTTACTGTTGAAACCATAGAAGTTCTACCAAAACATTACTTACAACCAAGCCTTCTCTGGCATCGCCCTGAGTATTTGGAACTCCTTGTCCCCTGAAATCAGAATGAATCCCTCAACTGCATCTTTCAAGAAAGAAGTTAAAGTACCGCTGATGAACAAATTACTGCCATAGAACCCTGGAACTCTACTCTCCGGGTCTGACATGACACGTTGACGACACCCATGTTTAGTAATCGCCTGTTACGATAGTGTTTTTGTTTTCTCAGATTTGTCACATCGAGGTGGTGCCTCCCTCAACTGGGAAGTTACCACATCCTGTATTGGTCTTGATTATGCTGTTGTTTGCTCTATATATCTCTTTTTTCTGATCATTTGTAAAGCACTCTGATACTCTCATGGGTCATGCTCACGCCATATAAAACTTTTAAAATAAATAAATAAAGACTTTGGAGAATAATTTCTCCTTATACCAAGACAGCATTTGTAAGCAGGTCAGCCGGCCAGAGATAAGTTCATGTTTTGCCCAATTAAATACTAATCTTTTCATGGGATTCTGTGAGAGAAACAATAGAGAGATAGGATTTACAAGAATTTGACATTTATACTGTTTTATGGTGCAGTCTTATTGATAACATATTTTTGATTTGGAATGCACCATTGATGATTTAATTCAGTTTCATCATGCACTTAATGAGAATTACATGAATATTGAATTGAGTTTGGAGTTCAGTAAAGAGAGCAATAATTGTTCGGACTGTACTCTCTTTACTAAAGATGGTAAGTTGTGTAGTAAGTTGTACAAGAAAAAGACAGCTACAACAGCACTTTGAGGACTTCTTCATTACATCCGAAGCACCAGATTAATATCCTATATGGAGAGATGTTACCAGCCAAAAGGTTATGTAGTGTAGAGGAGGACTTCAAAAAATAATCTATTAATATGAAAGAAATTTTCCTGCAGAGAGGGTACTTTCGTTGTACTCTTCATAGAGCAACCGAAAGAGCAAATTTAGCTAAAAGAGAGAATCCAGTGATGAGAAGAGAGTGGAAAGCTGTGATAGAAGGTGAAGATGAATTGGAGGGAAGTGCCAAGTTAATTATGAAGTTCACTAATGACAATAGAGAGGTTTATTCTATTTTACAAAAACATTGGCAGTTTTAAAGAGAAATGTTCATCTTAATAAATGGGTGAATGATAAACCTTGCATTGTTTATAAGAAAGGGACGACACTTACAGGACTGTTGAGTCCTAGTGACAGTATGAGTTTTAAACCTAGAGGTAATGGCTAGTACAAGAAATAGGTTTTCATAAATGTGGTGGCTGCATCTGCTGGGATTTTACACCTGGGAAAGCTTTAACGTTTGAAGATCAGATTATTAAGAAAGTGTATGAGATACTTGATTTTTTAAACTGCAACACTTCCTTTTTTGTGTATGCAATTATTTGTGCATGCGATAAAATGTACATAGGTTCAACAACTAGGAAGTTGAAACTTAGACTGCAGGAGCATCTACGTGCTATACCTAACAACGACACTAAATACCCTCTTGCTGTTCATTTTTGGAAAGAACACATTTTAGAAGGTCTTTATCATTTGAGATTTCTAGGGATAGCTCGTGTGCGGCCTCACCGAAGAGAGGGAGACAGTATTTCTAAGCTACATAAATTGGAATCCCTATGGATTGATAAATTACAATCTGTAAAGAAAGGGATCAATATAGATGAACAGCTACATGTGCATTAAAAATAGGGACTTTTTTGTATACTTTTGTCTTATCCAACTGTAGGGAGTACGGCTATTTCAATTTAATGAGAGAGCTCTGTATATTGTGAGAGATAGTTACTACATAGAGCACACACACACACACATATATATATATATATCTATATATATATATATTATATTAGTTATGACTTAAGTCGCTCTTGCCTACTTCTATTAATTAGTTTTCGCTTCTTATGATTTTATGTCTGTATTTATAGCATGACGGATACGTTAAGGCTGATTTGGTGTTTGGCAGTGAAGGTCCAAGACTGACCATTTCCGGGGTATTTGGGGTTACAGACAAGTCATTTTTTATTGATTATTTTTGTTTTATTTTTGCCTTTATTCTTTTTTTATGGATATTTTTGTTTTTGTTAGTTGAAATTATGTTTATTATGGAGCACTTAGTCGGACTTTTGAATGAGTTTATGTTGATTTGCATTTTTTTGTCATTGTTTCGGCAAATGTTGATCTTTCTTAGAGACTCCATTTAGTTCTTGTAGTATTTTTCACTCTTCTCTCCAAGTGGTTGCCTTTATTTGTGGTGAACAGAGTGGCCATTTTGTTAATAGCCAGAGATCTGATTAGAGCATTACATCACTGACTAGCGTGGGGCTGTCGTCTCGGTCAATAGCTTTTTTGCAGCCATTTTGATGATTACTGGGATCATAGAGATCTTTCTTGATCATAGAGCATTGACATGCCAACTAACATGTGGTTGCCTCCATTTCATCTTTGCTGGCCTATTTAAAATGGCCATTTGGATACCTGTGCTTCTTTAATACTTTTTGTGGTGTGACACTATGCCGGTTACTCTTCTGCATTAAGTAAGGTGAGGTTTCATCCCTAGGGGAACGTATACTGCTGAGTATGTTGATAGTGTTTCTTTAGTTTTATTTTGTTTAATTTAAGACTTGAATTGTTGTTGCAATTTCTCTCAAACCGCATTACTAAATTCTGAATACATAGCAGAGAGTAAAGAAAATTGAATAATTTTCAAGAGGTTAACTGACTAACCAAAAACTCAAAAGGTGTAAATTACACTTGGTCCTACAAGTATACAACATCTTGGTCTTAAAAATAAACCAAGCAATAATTACCTTAATTCAAAATAGCTTTCCCAGATCACAGTAAAAAACGATGTCTCCAAATATCGAACCGTCTGAGCAAAATAAAGTACTCGCCTAACGATAACAATTAGCATCCTTTTGTGCCAAGCTAGCAGAGGGTTGAGCAAAGTTTAATTTAATGACTTTTGTGGTTTACCCTGAGAGGGATTGGGGCTGTTGCTTGAGCACGATGAACACCCCACTCAACCAATAATCCAGTTTGTCACATAATATGTGTTTAGTCATTATTTTTCTTGTATTTCTATTTTATAGAAGTCAATTAATATACACAGTTTTTATGCAATAATGGATTGCTTTTTGTTCATGTAATTTAACGTATTTTTTTCATGCCTTGTTCTCTCATGTTATGTTTTCTTTTGTTTTGTTTTTTTATTCTGAAGACGCTCTTTGGTTTCCTGGGGTTATATACGTATCTATTTCAAAGATAATTTTGTATTGTCTATGGAGGGAATTTGTTTACATTGTTTTTGTAATATTTATATACTTCCGTCTGTGTGTATATTGTTAGACATGTCAGCCTTAATGTAGTCTTCCCCCAAACGTTTTGCCTTCAACCTCCTGTTTTTCTGAATTCCTTTTTGCTGGCGTTAGGACTCTGTGAACTTTTCCACTGCTAACCAGTGCTAAGTTGCTTGTGCTCACTCCATAGACCATAGCCAAACCTATTTGGCATATTTAAGTTACTTGTGGAGAAGTGTGGCTCAATGGTTAGAGCGGCAGACCCTGATGCAGAGATCTGGCCCGGGACCAGGGTTCAATTCCCGCCTCGGCGGGTCTTGGGCTCAATTTCCTCGGACCTGATAATTCTCGCCTCGGTGCCTATTCTAATCATGGGTCCAACTCTGGGCAATAGCTTGCTTAATCTCCACAACGGCCCCAACAGCGCTGGGATGCCTGGCTTCACCCTGGGGATGCCCAGGAGTGGACATTTCACAGGGAAAAGCCAGGAAGGGTTCCACAGCGGTATGCGTACAGCGCCTGGACACCGCTTTGGGGGTATGGGTGCGCTTTACAAGTACAAATTTCATTTCATAAGTCTCTAGCTGCTAGAGTGGACCATTATATCCATCTCTCACCTGAATCCTTTTTTCTAATCATAACATAGGAACCCAGCGATTAAATTGTTTTTTTTGGGCTCCTATAGATATTGTTACTGCACATTTCCTCCAATCTACTCATTCCATTCTCACACCTTCTCGATCACATCCCACAAAAACAAAAAGAAAAGAACTCCAGCAAAGAGCCCCCCTGCGGGCCCATTGAGCATTGCAATGATGGCCCAACGAGGAGCTGCCCAATGATAAAGCATGACAAGCCTTGGGGTGTGTGAGGACCCTTGCCCCCAAAAGGAGCACTTCCCCTCACCTCCTCCTGGTAGACCTTCATCTTTTCACAGGAAATGCATACCGCTTTTCGATAAAATATCAACCCTTTGCCATGCCTAAAACTCCCTTATTACATATGTCACCCTTAAAATCGGCCCTAAACAGCCCATAGGGCAGGTTGCATTGTACTTAAAAATTTCGACATGTACTTTTACATTTTACATGTCCTTGTAGTGAAAAACAACTAAATTAATTTTTCACTGCTGTGAGACCTACCTCTCCAATAAGATAATGTTGGGTTGACTTATTACATTTTAAAAGTGCTACCTTTTAATTGGGAGCAAGTAGGACATTCATGTTTGGTGTCTAAGTAACTGTAATTTAAAATCCTCTTTAACGGTAAAGTCGGATTTTAAGTCACAATTTTGAAAATGCCACTGTTAGAAACTGGGTCACATGACTGGGTGTAGTTGGCAGTTGGACTTTGTATATTCTTCCCTGACAGCCACACAATAGAGGGGGCTAAGTTGTGCCTGGATGGGCCATCAGTGGCAGGATGGGGGACAGAGCTGAACACAGCCTCACTTACAAATCAATAGGCTGTGCCCTGCCTTCACACAAACGACTTCACACCAGCTCCTTGTGCCATCAGCCAGGCTGGAGCCTGGCCAGGGAAGTCAGGAAATTCCAAGCACTTGACTTGGACCTAACCTCAGTGAGTTCTAACCCTCCAAGTGTTGCCTCTCGAGTCCTGAGCCCTCGGAAGGTGTGTGAAAGGTGCCCATGTAGCAAAAATCCAAAACTTGGGACTTACAAAAATTATTGGCTAAAAACTGCTCTGATAACCGAGAGGAGACCGGTACCTACCTGCTTGTCGATCTGTCCAAGGTGCATCGCTAGTCGGCCAGAATTTGCGGCAGCTCTAGCTACGTTCTTCTCCGCAGCAGCAAATTCTGTTCAGCGGTCCTTCGCAGAGGGGTATCCGGCCTTGTGGAGCCCTCATCGACTACGGCTACAGCTTCATCCTGCTACACATGTTTGCCTTTCAAAAAAGAGACTAAGTCCGAACGTAGAAATATTCACTGTGAATCCATCCAGTGGCTCCCCGTCAATGATGCCTCCTCCTCGGCCTGCAGTCCTGCCACGCTGAACTTTACCTCGCAGACCTTTTTTCATGAAATTTCTTCTAAGTCCGAAAGTACGTGCCAACAAGGCCCAATTTACTTTCTGGTATCTGACCCATGCTCCATCATGGTCGGCCATATTTTTCAACTTTGACCCGATCTTGTGCAACGAGATGTTCACGGTTGGCGCTTTGATCTTTTAGTCCCTAGTTTTTATCTTAAACTAAATGCTGAGGAGTGTGCTGCTAAAACCTGCAGAGCACCTGAAAGCTACTCATGATTGCACGATTGCAATATTGCCCACCTGTCATTCGCCTGGAATACTGAATGGGTGATGTCCAAATCCCAGAGGAGACTACAATCTTGGGGTGCTATGAGGTGAGTACATCCCTGCAGATGCTAAGCAAGAGCCACCTGAGTGGCTTCTCAATGAAGGCACTCCAATGATTGACACTTTCTGGACTCTCAGAACAATCTAGACCTCTGGCAACCCTATCAATCCAGCCAGGCAATCACACCATCTGATGTAGCCCAACCTTTAAAATATACACCCTTAATTGAAACATTGGCTCAACTTAAATAGTGACTATGTGCACCTCCAGGCAGCTCTTATTCACAACTATGGCAAGTATTTGGATCAGCATGCCACTTATCAACCGGCCCTCCACCTGGAGCAACCTACCAAAACATGAACTTGCAAGCGTAAGTCCACAGCATCGTCGGGGTCTCTTTTCTGATGATGTACAGAACATTCACATCGGCAATGAGGAATCGACATCTGGGGTTGAAGTTGACCCTCCAACTCTCCATTGAACCCCTTGATAGCTTCATCATCACTCTACCTAAAGAAGAGCCAAATACACCACAGACATGTGTAGCCTCGCAGAACATTTACTAAAGAATCATGCAACGGCCACAACCAGAAAGACATTCAAAGAACAGATGGGGGAAGGCAAACCACAAATTAAAGGGCATTTCCTTGGGGAAAAGGAAAGCTGGCACACTTTCACAACACTTTCTATTTTTACTGTTTCCTCCCTGAGATTCACCAAACTCAATACCAGATCTTTCACTGTAAAATTGCAATTTAAATCACAACTGAGTCTCGCACTTACGCTTTGTCTCCCTAAACAGTGTCCAACAATGAGCTTGATAAACAATTAAGGAAGCAAAGATTAGGATCCATAGATGTGGAGCAACAGATGACAGATCCAGGTTTTTTCTAGTGTCATACCTCCGATGCTGTTTGAGATGTAGAGCATCCCAGACAACTGTAGGACTTTTGATCACAACCTGATGCTTGAACCCTGATGCTGATAGTACAATTGGGTCTTAGTTTAAATGATATTCTGAAACTCCTGAGGAGGCTCCAGAAATATTGCTATCTTTAGACTAATGCAACACAAAAAGATGATGGACGGAATTTTGAACATTGTCAAACATTCACCCCAGTCACAGATCTGGGTTTAATCCATTGTTATTTTGCTCGCTACACCATTCCAGTTTAGACCCAGCCATATGCAAATCAGTCTTGGCACCGGTTTCGGGGAGTAGGGTCAAGACTGATTTGCATATGGCTGGGTTTGAACTGGAGTGGCATAGTGAGCAAAAGAACAATGGATTCAACCCAGATCTCTTGACTGGGGGTGAGAAGATGAAATGTTTCAGCACTCCGTCCATCATCTTGTTGTGTTTGCCACGTTCGCCCTAAGTGGCCAAGGGTATGACAAGATGTGGGTCCCTTGTTCCCTGTGCCACTGGATTCAAGCTAGCCTGGCTTATTAGGGTAAAACCTCAAAACCTGTCCCAGGATGCTTGTTTCCGGTCCAGGGAGAACCTGGCCTGGCAGTTCGGGCTGGACTTTTCCCATGAGAAACAGGGTCATGCAGCGGCGGACGGTGCAGGTAAGAGCTGGGGTGCAGTGGAGGAGGGAGGGAGTTGATAGACGACGACGAGGTAAAATAACAGTAAAAAAAGAAATGCACTTACCTTGCGCACACCGAGTCAGCGATGCGGCGAGCGCAAAGTAAGTGCTTTTCTTTTTTTTAAATTGTATTTTCCCTCGTCATAGTCTGTGGACTCCCCCCCTACCCCACCACTCTTACCTGCACTGGCTATCACTGGCTGGGTTTGAACTGGGGTAGCATAGTGTGAAAAAGAACAATGGATTCAACTCAGATCTCTTGACTGGGGTGAGTGGTTGAAAAGTTTCAGCACTGTGTTCATCAGCTTGTTGTGTTTGCTATGTTTACCCTAAGTGGCCAAGGGTATGCCCAAACGAGGGTCCCTTGCTCGCTGTGCCACTGGAATCAAGCTAGCATGTCTGATTAGGGGTGAAACCCCGAAACAGCCCCCAGGATGCTTGTATTCGGTTCAGAGTGGACCTGGTTCTGGCAGTTCGGGCTGGACTGTTCCCATGAGGAGCAGGGTCAATTCTGATTTGCATATGACTGGGTTTGAACTGGAGTGGCATAGTGAGCAAAAGAACTATGGATTCAACCTTCATCTCTTGACTGGGGGTGAGTGGTTGAAAAGTTTCAACACTCCGTCCATCATCTTGTTGTATTTGCTATGTTCACCCTAATTGGCCATGGGTATGCCTAGACATGGGTTCCTTGCTCTCGCTGTGCCACTGGATTCAATCCAGCCTGAAAACGGTCCCAGGATGCTTGTTTCCGGTCCAGGGAGGACCTGGCCTGACACTTTGGGCTGGACTGTTCCCATGAGGACCAGGGTCAAGACTGATTTGTATATGATTGGATTTTAACTGGGGTGGCATAGGGAGCAAAAGAATGATGATTCAACTCAAATCTCTTGACTGGAGGTGAGTGGTTGAAAGGTTTCAGCACTCCTTCCATCCCCGTGTTTGCTATTTCTCCACTAAAGCATGTTCAGTCCTCTTTAGTGCATAGTAGAGCCTGAGGAGTTCTTCCTCAAATGAGCACTATGGGCAATCTGGATCCACAAAGCTTTTTTGCTTTTTGTTTCAATTCCTTGTTAGCTCTTCTTATGCTGTCCAGGCCCCAGTATTTTAGCAACTTACCCAGGAGCACATACACTCCTTCCGCATCATTGCTGCTGCTATTTGTTCCACCAGCTCCCCCGGGCCAGTTCATTTGCTATCCTTCCATGGTCCGTCTCCCTTTGCTTCCCACTTCCTGTGGCCCCAGGAACCACCCTCTGTGCAGACATCAGATTACCTTAAACTTTAAAAAATCATAACGCCAGTTCTACTGAATGGATTTTTGATGTTTTGGATGTCAAATAATTTATTCCAATTTACTCTATTTTTAGGTCTCGGCCTGCACCAGCGCTTGCGCTGGTCTGGCCGAGAGTTTTAGTAAGCAGGTTTTGGAAGTGCAAACACTGGCTTTCGGCTGGCGACCAGCTTGAGTTCACGATGGCGTGCACGCAAAGCTGCCATCTGGGTTTCCTATCTCTTCCTCATTTCCTCGTCATGGCTCATTAACTCTCTGGACTCTGATGTTTCAATCGCAGCAGCAGCTCACATTACCAACTGAGGGCCCTGGACTACAGTCACATGAAAAACAACAGCGATTAGCATTGAAATGCAAGCTTTTTTTGTCTAGTTAGAAATATTGCTTCGGTGGGTTGATTTCACCTTATATCGCTATTTGTTTTATATTGAGAGTCACAGCCTAATTACCAGTATTTTTGTCTCTCACTGTTTTTTTTTTTAATATTTATTCGCGCAAAGCACAAAGCTATATTTAAGGTTACTTTTTCCGCGTCACTTCTTCACTCTATTTAAACTCCAAACCCCCACTCTTATTGTCTCTCTCCTTCTCTCTCTCTCCCCTCTCTAATTCTCACTCTACTTAATTAACTCTCCCTCTCTATCTTTTTTAGCCTTTCATTCTCTCTCATCCCTTTATCTGTTTCTCTTTCAAACTCCTTCATTCACTCTCTCTCCCCTTCTTTCTCTCTCTCTATCCCGCTCCACTCTTTATTCTATGTACACCCTTTCTCTCTCTTTCTCTCTCACCACCCTCTCTAATTGGGCATTATATCTTCACTCTATCTCTCACTCGGCAACACCACAGCATCACTCAGCGCAACCACAGCATCAATCAGAGCCAGCACAGCATCAATCAGAGCCAGCACAGCATCACTCAGCACCAACACAACATCTCTCAACGCCATCACAGCATCACTCAACGCCATCACAGCATCACTCAACGCCATCACAGCATCACTCAGTGAAACCACAGCATCACTCAGCACAACCACAGCATTACTCAGCACAACCACAGCATCACTTAGCGCCACAACAGCATCACTTAGCGCCACAACAGCATCACTCAGCGCCACCACAACATCACTCCGCGCCACCACAGCATCACTCAGCACCACCATAGCTTTACTCAGCGACACCACATCATCACTCAGGGCCAACACTGCATCACTCAGCACCACCACAGGATGACTCAGCACCACCACAGGATGACTCAGCACCACCACAGCATCGCTCAGCACCACCACAGCATCGCTCAGCACCACCACAGCATCGCTCAGCGCCACCACAGCACCGCTCAGCGTCACCACAGCATCGCTCAGCGCCACCACAGCATCGCTCAGCGACACCACAGCATCACTCAGCGCCACCACAGCATCACTCAGCGCCACAACAGCATCACTCAGCGCCACCACAGCATCGCTCAGCACCACCACAGCATCGCTCAGCGCCACCACAGCATCGCTCAGCACCGCCACAGCATCGCTCAGCACCGCCACTGCATCGCTCAGCACCACCACAGCATCGCTCACTGCCACAACAGCATCACTCAGGGCCACCACAGCATCACTCAGCGCCGCCACAGCATCACTCAGCGCCGCCACAGCATCACTCAGCGCCAAGACAATATCACTCAGCACCGCCACAGCATCACTCAGCGCCAAGACAATATCACTCAGCACCACCACAGCATCACTCAGCACCACAGCAGTATCACTCAGCAACACCTGAGTATCATTCAGCATCACCTCAGCATCGTCTCCGCAACAGTCACCACCACCACCACTACCACCTCAGCATCACTCAGCACCACCTCAGCCTGCTCTCGGAATCTGGCATCTGATGATTCTCCCCTAGCTTCTGGCCGCTGCTAGTGTTATAATACAGGTACTAGTTCCCAACCTTCACCCTCCGATTGTTTATGCCCCCTCAAAAAAAAGCTTTAACAAACAACCATTGCAATAGGCAGAAACAAGTTGCCAGCATTGCAAGAACAAAAGAAAACTGAGGAAATTTTTTATTGTAAATACTTTTTTAATATGGTCGTTCAGTTTTACATAATGCCTTCTTGGTCATATATAAAGTAACAAAAATGCTTCTGACACTTTTTTATTATAACTTTTCAGCATGCCGCACAGCAGCCACACTTCTCTACAGCACAGCTTGAAGACATTGGCAAAGTCAATAGCTCTGGCTAAACACTTATAAGGCCCCAAAGGCGAGACCTATTGGCTATGCCAATGCTTGTTCTAAATTGGTGTGGGATTTTTCTTGTGTTGCATTTTCAGTGTATCACTGTTTGTGTGCTGTATAAATACTTTACACATTGCCGCTAAGATAAGTCTTACTGCTTTTGTGCCAAGCTAGCAGAGGGTTAAGTACAGATTAATTTAGAGACTTTTGTGGTTCACCCTGAGAGGGATTGTGGCTGTTGCTTGAGCAGGGTTGTTAACACCCCACTCAACCAATAATCCAATTTGTCACATACATGTGTTTAGTCATTATTTTTCTTTTATTTCTATTTTTTAAAAGACCGTTTGGATATGTGATTCAGGCCCTGAAGAAGTGATTTTTATCCTGAAGCATGTGTTAACCTACCTCAACTGGGATAATAAACCTTCAATTGACATTTCATTGCCCGCACATTTTCTTTTGGTTGGATTTGCATTATGTTCCTGTGGTGGCAGACGGGCACAGTTGTGAGGGCGCGTTTCTCGCTGGTCAATTAAGTGTATCTGCCCCAATTGTAGATTTGTAAAATCAAAACAATGCTAATGAATTATGACAAAACATTAATCAAAAAGAAAAACCACAATGCTGCTGTCAATGATATAGGTTGCCATGAGTGTCTGCATACTTTGCCTATATCAGGGCTTTGAAACTTTTGTTGTTATGTTATCTCATTAATGTGGAATGTGCAGGTGGACACTTGGTGTCACTAGCTCACATTCTACATCATTATAATCCCTGAAAAAATGTAGTATGACTAATATTCATTGTTAGCCGCATTATTGTGATGTATCATTTTTTGAAAACAATTCCAGATATTAGGATAAACATAATTAGCATGCAATCAGACATACCAGGTGTGTTGCTTTTCACACTAAGCACATACAAAAAATAAATTCAACTTTCCAGGTACACTGCTCTTAGCTCAACAGCCCTAAACAATTATCTCGGAAATATAATAACTAAGCTTATATGTAACTAGCCGCAAACGTGTGCATGGGGGTGGCGTGGAATGAACTGTGACCAAACAAAAGGTTGTCCTGCCTCGGCTGCTCAGCCGTAAATAACTCACTAACAATGTAATTCATTACATATTTATTGGTTTATATTGCATTGTAGTTGTACATATAGCGCACTTCAGACTCCCAAACGTGTGCCAAAGCTCATTAGAGGTTAGGTAGAATGCTTCTCTGTGGCAGTGCTTGGGTTAACGAATGTGTGATTGGCACGTGGCCCATATTGAAATTTTCATGGTGTGTGAAGAGCAGAGCCCTGCTGTTTTTTGTGTTTTTGCCACTGAACCTTGGCATGTACTAAAGAAATTATGAGGATTATTAGCGTAGCCCGTGTGTCATGGGCCCTAGCGCAAGAAAGGAAATGGGCCCCCTGGCTGCTGTTTGAATTGTTAAATACAGCAATTTTCAGGGTTCAGAGCAGTGGCGTAATGAAACTTGAGGGGGCCCCCCTGGAAAGTACATGGAGGGTCCCCCCACGCTCCGGACACAGAAAGAACTCTCAGATCAGGGGCCCCATGGAGATCAGGGTCCCCCCCGCACCGCTGGGGCTGTGGGGACTGTTGTTACGCCACTGGTTCAGAGGGCTCTTATAGGCCACAGTGCCACTGCACTTTTTAGGTCAGGCCAAAATCTTTTGATTTTACCAAAATGATCTGTATAACATACTCACATAAAGGGGCTTTCAGCCACCTTCCTTCTTCCACTGGTCTGTTCTTGTGTCATTCACATTTTGCTTCCGCCACTACAGCATACAATATGGGGCAACGAGTCAGCCTACTTCGACATCTGGCTAACTTCACTTAGAGTGACTGCATTAAGCCCTTTCATCAGGAGCACATCCGCACATAAACTGGTTCCCTTAAGTGCCAGTGTTTTGTTTCTACTTTATTATTACTTTAGTGTTGTCTTTGTTTGTAGAGCCTGATATGATAGGACTTTCTACCAGATGAGAGCATATGGCACATTCCAGCTTTATCCATAGTGGAAGAGCAAATTTTCATTACAAACGAAAAGGTTTTTATTAAAATGTGCAATAGCCTACATTTAAATAGCACATATACTAAACATGAAAATTTGTAGTATGTAATCATACTTAAATATTATAAACCTAAAAGTGAAATACATAAGTGCTGATTTAGGTTGGCCTAACTTGTTTGGTATTAGATAACCGATCCTTGAGTTCCTAAATACTCTCTACATGAGAGGTTGCTTAACCTATATTCATTGATTGTCTGCTGAGTTATATCTGAGAATACTTTCCAGCTTATTTTGCAAAGGCTTTACACTTCTGCATCAATTTTCTCATCAGAACTCTTTATTGAGTATCTGAACTGACACCTTACTCTATATTTTTATTTTTCCAAATTATCTACATTGGAAACTTCCTTTATAGAACATGCTTGCTGTATTATCACAATTTGTACTGTTATCTTAACTGATATATTATTTTATCTTGTTTTGAAATATCAATTATTGGATTATGTTCATTTTTAATGCTGATACATAAAAGACTAATTCTTATTGAAAAAAATGATTAAATCCTGAAAGATCTAAGAATAAAACTCTTTAACTCATTCAAAAATCGCTTTATTGATTGTACTAAAAGCCACTAAGGACTCAGCTTATTATTGGATTGAAGTAGATGTTTGCTTCTTCTAATTTCTCCTTGCCGCTGAACAAAGGTCCATACAACCAGTGGCGGGGGTTGTTTAATGATTACACCAAAGATTAAGATATGAAAAACCTGCTGCCTCACCAGCTCTATCTTTGCAAACCTGTCTGTCATTCCTTCTTTCTCTCCTTCTTTCTTATCTTCTTTCTGTCTTTCCTTATTTCCTTTATTCTTTCCTTTTTCTTTCCTCTTTTCTTTCTTTCTTTTGTTTATCTTTCTTTCTTTTTTCCTTCTTTCTTTCTTTCCTTTTTCTTTCCTTCTTTCTGTCTTTTATTTTTCCTCTTACCTTCTTCTTGCTGTCTTTCTTTTTGAATTTTTAATTCTTTTCTTCCTTTACCTTTCTTTTTCATTTTGCCTTCCTCTTTCTTTATTCTTTCTTTTTCTTTCTTTCCTTCTTTGCCTCTTTCATCTTTCTTTCTTTCCTTTGTCTTCTTCTTTTTCTCTTTCTTTCTTTCCTTTTTCTTTCTTTTATTCTTTCTTTTTCTTTCATGCCTTCCTTTTTTGTTTTTTGTCTTTCTTTCTTTTTCTTTCTCCCCCTTTTTCTTACCTTCCTCGTTTTTTCTTTCTTTCTTTCTTTCTTTCTTTCTTTCTTTCTTTCTTTCTTTCTTTCTTTCTTTCTTTATTTATTTCCTTCTCTTTCATTCTTTCCTTTTCTTTCTTTACTTCCTTCCTCTTTCTTTCTTCTTTCTTTTCTCTTTCTTTACTTCTTTGCTTCTCTCCGCTTTCTTTCTTTCTTTTTCTTTCTTTCTTTCTTTCTTTCTTTCTTTCTTTCTTTCTTTCCTTCTTCTTTTTCTTTTTCTTTCCTTTTCCTTTATTTTCTTCTTTTTCTTTCATGCATTACTCTTTCTTTCTTGCTTGCTTTTTTGCTTTTCTTTCTTTAATTCTTTTTCTTTCTATCTTTCTTTCTTTCCTTCTTTCCTAAAATTGACTATCCAGTACAGAAATGTGTAAATTTTCAGAACTCATGAGCTGATGTTTCAGGAGATTTATTATGATATTAATATGATGACAGGGCATTACAGCTATGGCTGTTATTACTCTGTAGAAACATTCTGCATTGACAAAGCATTTTTTACATTACTGGTGGAAACCATGCCTGATGCACTGAGGTGATCACTGCTGGTAATCTTGCCTATGGTGGCCACTATTGTAATTGTGTCTGATATGGCCACTGTTAGAACACAAATAATATGAGTAGCTTGGGATCATTTTCTCTGAGCATAAGTAGCTCTTACTACGGAAAAGGATGGAGACCCCCAATATAGATGATTCAGACCTCATTTGGAACCATAATAACCAGTCAAAGACAACGATTCACAGCATTATTTTTGTCCGTACACATTCACTTACAGCTGAAAATATCTCTAGTTGCATCTTGTATGAATTCACAAAAGGATTTCTGACAGGCATAAATGGATTTACTAACGTGGATCTTTACACCATGAGTGCAGAGAAATCCACAGTAGTAGCATCCAGTAAAGGCAGGGCCAGACTGAGAATGTAAACCAGCCCTGGCAATTAAGTCCGACCGTCCCCGGGTGAGGGGGATGCTGGTTGGAAACACTGCTGCTGCTTTTATTATATGGGGTCGATATTGCAGCACTTCTGCAAAACCGGCCCCCAGTAACAAAAACGGCTCCCACCGGTCCAAAACTGGACCCCACCCTTCCGGCCCACCAAGAAAACGCCCGGTGCCCATTATGGCCAGTCTGGTCCTGAGTAAAGGGGTGGGAAGTGGGTGTTACAAAGTGGGGTTTGATTTGTGAGTTTGTGTACGGTCACCAACATGTTCATTTGCGAAACACTGCTCCGACCCCTTGCTGATCACAAGTGGCTGGAAATTTACTCTAGCCAAAGGCTGGATTACCTCCCCTCCCAGGATGGCAAGGAGAACGGATCACCGTCAGATTTAGTTGAGTGCAGGGGAAAGGTTTCTCATTGGAGAATTTTTTTTCTCTGCAGAGGTAAAAAAAAAGATATGCATTTTCACAGTAGGTCCCATTCCCACATGCTTAAATCTAAGCAATATAGATTTCCACACAGGGTAACAGTAGGCAGCGGGAGTTGTCACATGACATCCCCAGTAGCACACCTGGAAACCTGCACCATGTGAAGCTTTTCAGGCATACTACCGTGAATGTTTGTGAATTGAAAAACAAAATGTAAAAGTGCATTCAGCTGGAGATGTAAATCTCTGCATGCACTTTTATATTTTTTCTGTGAATCAGACCCAAAATGTTAAGAGCATATGCATTTATGGATGAGAGAATGCTCCTTGTGTCTTCAGGGTTATACAGCCGAGATTCCTCAGTCCAACAGGGTGTATAGAAAGAAGGATTTATGTTTCATGGAAGCATTGTTACTATGAAGAAAGAAAAGGAAGTAAAAACACATTTTTGAATTTCACTGATTCTTACTCTTATGTATGCAGATTCTTCGCAACACAGAGATTCTTCATGCATAAGGACGTAGAGAATATGGGTTAGAGAAAATGGACGGCCTTCAGAAGTGTAAGGAAAACATTTACATTTACCTGATTGCACGTTTTATCCGCATATGCATTGATATTTTGTGCATCAGGTTACCAGATATCAATCTCCACAATGTGAAGGGGTATGACACACATTCCAGGATTTACACATTTCTTTGTTATTGTTTTAGAACTTTCTTCACAGGTTTGGGGTTGTAATGGCATAAGTTGGCACATAGGCCATATTCACCACACTCATATTAAAGTACTCTGGTTAGCAATATTCGATCATACAACAAACATAAATGTATAGGTTTGGGCACATTTTAGTAAACTCCATGCAAGAAAACACACCAGAGATTCAGGAATGCTGCAGGAAAATCAGGAAGTGAAGGTTTGAATGCATACACGTTAGTACGTGTCTAGGCCCCTTATACAACATTTGAATTCTTTTGATTGAAATACCAGTCAGAAATGAAACATTATAGCGATAACATAAAACACTGTATAGTATATATATATCCAACAAATTCAAATTCTAGGAACAGCTATTACTGCTGACACATTCAGATATAAAAAACACACTTGTTTGTGTGAGCCACCCAGTGACACAGGCAAATTCAAATAACAGGCAGAAACATCACGTGTTTATATGATCACGCCCATGGCATTCTTTGTGCTCACTCTGCAGGATCTCCTTCGGGGAATGACACCCAAGGAAGTATCCTGGGTCTGGTCTCAAGTCACATCACACACAGGCTTCAGTGCGAAGACCACTCATGCATCTCTCAGCACAGTTGTTCTGTGTGAGTATAGGGATGTAAGATAGTGGCAGCAGGATGGCTCCTGACATCTAAGAGGTACTACTTATGCAGGCTTTCCAAGGCTACTGTGTATACTGGTCATCGTGGCTTCCCTATGCTGGTACTACTCCATGCTTTAGTGGGTCTAACCTGGGGTGGCATGGGGGCAATGATTCAATCAAACATTCCACGCATCACTTTATTTGTTTACCTCATTGATTTAGTGGCCTCTAATGCATTCTAGGGTTTGTAGTCTTGCTTGGCTTTCATTGAACTAATCAGACTAGCACACCTAAAAACAATGACTTGTAGGTGAAAAGTACAGGACAGGAAACAGTGTACGCAATGGCCAGGAAGGAGGTGGTCACCTTAATCGTATGGGTCCACAGTGAGGAAACTAACTCTTCCTCTCCCTCTTTAGTGGGATAACGGCATGACGTCAAGCACAGTCCTCTTTAGGCTTACATCTGGCTTTTTGCCAGGGCAAGACATAAGGGCATGCAGCCACCTAGGACATGGAAGGGAACTGCCAGAGGGGCCAAACCCAACTGTACAGTTGACGACCCTTCATTGATAAACCAGCGTGCCTACTACTGTCCTAGGGTGTTCATGCCAATGCTTACAGGAAATTCTGTACTCCAAGGGTCAAGGGTGTTCATGCCAATGCTTACAGGAAATTCTGTACTCCAGTGTGGTAGGGAACCATACTCTCACTAGGCAATGCAATGTAATTTATTGAAAATAACTTAAAGATGTACCATTGACTCTGTGAATCTTTCCCCATCCCACTTTAATAATATTAGACTGAGAGCATTTAACACATGAACTAGATTACTAGTGAAGGCTCACAGATGTGCTAAATAACAAACAACGGGGAGACCGTAATTGCACATCGCACTCTGCACTTTTGAAGCGGGAGGAGAAGAGCGGGAACTCCATTCCCCACCAGACACCGCGGCCTGAGTTTCACTGCACCGCCGCAACGCCAGTGAAGCCACCCAAGTGCCAGGAGGCGCATATCTGGCCGCCGGGTATCCCGCAGCGCGGGAGACCGTAATTGCACATCGCACTCTGCATTTTTGAAGTGGGAGGAGAGGAGCGGGGACTCCATTCCCCACCAGACACCGCGGCCTGAGTTTCGTCGCACCGCCGCAACGGCAGTGACGCCACCCACACGCCAGGAGGTGCATATCTGGCCGCCGGGTCTCCCGCAGTGCGGGAGACCGTAATTGCACATCGCACTTAGCACTTTTGAAGCAGGAGGAGAGGAGAGGGGACTCCATTCCTCACCAGACACCGCGGCCTGAGTTTCGCCGCACTGCCACAATGCCAGTGATGCCACCCACCTGCCAGGAGGCGCATATCTGGCCGCCGGGTCTCCCTCAGTGCGGGAGACCGTAATTGCACATCACACTCTGCACTTTTGAAGCGGGAGGAGAGGAGCGGGGACTCTATTCCCCACCAGACACCCCGGCCAGAGTTTCGCCGCACCGTCGCAATGCCAGTGATGCCACCCACGTGCCAGGAGGCGCATAACTGGCCGGCGGGTCTCCCGCAGCAAGGGAGACCGTAATTGCACATCGCACTCTGCACTTTTGAAGCGGGAGGAGAGGAGCAGGGACTCCATTCCCCACCAGACACCACGGCCTGAGTTTCGCCACAACGCCAGTGACGTCACCCACGCTCCAGGAGGCGCATATCTGGCCGCCGGGTCTCCCGCAGCACAGGAGACCGTAATTGCACATCGCACTCTGCACTTTTGAAGCAGGAGGAGAGGAGCGGGGACTCCATTCCCCACCAGACACAGCGGCCTAAGTTTCGCCGCACCACCGCAACGCCAGTGATGCCACCCACGTGCCAGGAGGCGCATATCTGGCCGCTGGGTCTCCCGCAACGCGGGACGTGCGCGGGCGTGCCCAGGCCGTGCCCGGGCACAGCCCGGGCCAAGGGCAGGCCCATCCGTGCCCGTCAGAGATCGGAGGAGGCTGGCTCTCTATTAGGAAGTACAGTGAAACAGCCATGTAGTAGCTGCTCCCTGGTGAGGAAATGGAGGAGGTGGACTAAAACCTGCCAGGCGGGACTCTGGTGAAGTATTTGGCCCTCCAAGCAGTGGACTTCAGATACTTCTTTTGCAAGTTGCATTGTTTTCGTTAGCTGGAAATCTATGTAGTTGGATTGTGGTTTGGCCGAACTGAGTTATACTGGTATTGGTATTTACGCCACACATCTCTGTTAGTTTAATAAAGACATTGCTGGGACAACAGCGGGACCGTACAGGACAGTACATTTGTGACAAATAGGTTGTGGTGGGCATAAGAGCAAGAGAAAAGGTATTATCCTGCGCCCAGCTTTTCGGAAATTTGCCTTTTGTCCAACTACTAGAAGCTTTAAAGTCTGGTGCTGTTAAGCTGCTAGTTGGTTGTCTGATTTATTTTATTTTATAATAATATAATAATTTTATCCAAATTTATCTTTATTAATCTTTGTATATTTATCTAAATTCAAAAAATTGTAGTACTCAATCTCTTATTTAATATATTGCACATATATCATATACTGTAAATTATATACTGTAAATTATCATGTGGGTCATTTGGATTAAGCATGGGAAAAAGGAAAATATTTCCCGACAAAGGAAGGCCTAATTCCCCAGAACGGCCACAGACACATACACAGACCTCGCTACTAAAGTTTATATCAGGTGCTATGAGGGCAATTGAGAAGCAGATTACTAATGTTGAGGAGAAATTATTAGTCTGCGGAGATCAAAATACATCACCCTTGATCGCACTACAAAGCTTAGCTAATAATGATGAAAATCCCAAAACTTGTGATAGAGGTATGGCTTCGACAACAGATAAGGGAACGAATGGGTGTATACAGAATATATCTGACACTATTAACTCCTCCAAATCAGACTTCCCATTGCCTTCTAAACGGGTTAAAAAACCACGTATGTGTACTACAACTAGCTCCCT
Organism: Calotriton arnoldi; assembly: GCA_963921515.1. Taxonomy (NCBI): domain Eukaryota; kingdom Metazoa; phylum Chordata; class Amphibia; order Caudata; family Salamandridae; genus Calotriton; species Calotriton arnoldi. Next base: position 1,529,614 of record CAWUFW010004278.1, on the reverse strand, counting down.
AAACAAAGAGGTACCCCGTAGTAAAAGGACCAAACCTCAAAGTAAGTCCGTTAATAGGCCAATGATGGTAATCACTGAACAGTCCCAGCAGTGTGGTGATTTAAATAATGAAAAATTGGATACATTATGCTCAGCAGTTAAATCTCTAGAGCTATTTATGAATAATAGCTTAGAATCCATTAATACCCGCATAAAAGAATTAGAAACCAAATGTGCGACATGCTTGGACCAACTGAATTCTCGATTGTCAAGTGAGCCCACCAGGAATGAATCAGCTGGCAGTAAACTAGCTGTAACTAACACAGCGAGGCATCACCTACGCACTCGTAGCCCACAGGGCACAACATCTTACACCCAAACTGGTCTATGTTTAAATGAAGGGAACAATTTTGTTAGACAATTGCTTCAGCCTGTTAATATCACATCCGTAGACGCTCTGCTAACACAGCCAACAGAGTTTTTAGATCTCCCACCTGCCGCCACCCCATATGTAATAGTTCTATCAAATGTCCCTCCTTTAAAGTATGAGAGTTTTGAATCCTGGACCTCTCTCAAGGATAAGGCACTAAACTGGTTAGGGGTAAGATCTGGTCTGACCGAACATTTGTTTGCAGATTTAAAGATGGTTAGACGAATTAAATGGGTGGGCAGGACCCAGAAATCTCTACCAGGTGACTGCCTAGTTCTTTCCTTTAAAACACCAAGGCTGGTGGAGACTGTCCTAAATAGAATTAGGCCTACTCAAGTTACTTCAAATACGATCTCCGCACTTCCACTGGGTTATTTTTACCAACCAGGTTCACTATGGCCCTCTAACCGGTCTAAGCCTCTAAGCATTCCCCCATCTGCTACCAACCAACTTTACAATGTTCCAACTTTTAATAGATACCAGGGACTAGAAACTCTTGAAGACATAGATTGACCACCAGTGGAGAATCGGGAGGGAACCGAGCGGAGACACAAGGGGACAAAAGCAACATACCATCCTGGAAGGGGGGGACAGACTTTAGTAACAACTGGCCCAATTATTCAACCTGGCGTTGACTCCTTACAGCATGCCGCCAGGTTTAACAAAGACGCAAGGTCAATCACTGCTGCAGGGGATTCTTTCCACTCTTCTGATGAATGTACTGCTTTTTGTTCTGGAACGTGGCAGGACTCCGGAACAAAATTAGTAATTTAGAGTGGCTAGATTTTGTAGAATGTTATAATTGTATCTGTCTCCAGGAGTCCTGGCTGCTGGAACCTGTTCATATGAATGGCTTCAAAACATTTCATGCCCCGCTGTTCCAGCGATTCATGGTAGATCTAAAGGTGGCTTATGTATTTTTGTTTCTAATAACCTACCATCTCTAAAATTAGTTAAAGAACTAACCAACCCCTACTACCAAGTGGTTGTATGTGAAGGGTCAGGCTCGGCCAGGTTGGCAGTAGTCAATTTGTATAACAACGCCCCAAGCGGTGAAATTATAACGCATTTGTATAAATTACATGATTACTTGGAAAAGCTGGATAATAGCAACAAGAAAAAGCTATCGATTGTGTGGGGAGGCGATTTCAATATTCAACTGTGTAGCTCACTCACCGAGAAAGTATGTGGCATGAACAATCTGGATGGGTCAAGTAAATCACATTTTATCCATAACTGCTACCGAGATAAATTAAATGAACTTATCTATATGTTAGATCTATCATTTTCAAACGAAATTTCAATTCCATACGCTCCATTCAGGTGTACCTTTAATGGGAGAAATAATCACAGTATTATTGATTATGTTTTAACTGCTAATAATTTGAGCCCCACGTTTTTAACTTTAAAACCCATTCTATACCATTAAGTGACCATTACCCACAATCTGTACAAATTGCAAAGGCCCTATAGACCAGAAAACAGCATGGACCTGGCTCGTAGTGGAGAATTAGAGTTAGCCACTCCTAATGGTTTCTCACTGCGGTGGCACCAGATTACCCCGGAGGGTTTTCTGGGAAAATTAATTCGAAATACGGAGGAAGCCTTTGAGACATGCCTGGATGATAATTCACAACCAACGGAAATTAGAAATTCTTTTTTAATCATTAGTCAGGCTGTGAAGGAAAACTTGCAATCGACAACGCAAATTAATAAAGCTACAATTGGCTGGTTTGACGCACAATGTTCCAAGGCAAATAAGAGGCTCAAAGAGGCACTACATAGAAACCCTAGGTGCAGAGCTGAGGTCCAGCATTGCAGATCTATTTATAGGCAGGCCTTGAAACGGCAGAAAGCCCGACTAAGGGAAGAGGCTTGGGCTGTGTTATGCGAAGCAAGTAGTAAGAATGATAATAATACATTCTGGAAGATAGTAAATTCTGCCCCTTTGAGAGAGGATGTTGGCCCTGGGATCGTGGTTGCAATATCTGAGGATGACTGGATCAAACATTTTTCTGCCATCTACTCTGCACAGATCCCTAAATCTGACTCTACTGTGCCTTCTAACACCAGTGGCAATCTAGATCTCGAACAATCACTCAGAATTACCCCATTTACCCTAGATGTTATTGCGTCAGTCACTCCTGACGCAATAACATCTAGCAAAGGGGGCAAAGCACCCGGCCCGTGCCATTCCGGTGGACTTGTACAAAGCTAATATCCCTTTGTGGGGGCCCATCTTAACTGTTGTTTTAAAGGCCTGTTGCATTTCAGAATTTTTGCCAACATGGGCCGAATCTACAATAGTGCCCATTTACAAAAAAGGGGATAAACATAATCCTGCCTGCTATAGGCCGATCTCGCTGCTCAATTCATTAGTTAAAATAGCGGGCAGAATAATCTTGAATAGACTTCAAGAGTGGGCTGAATGTAGGGGTATTCTGGCTGACATACAATACGGGTTCCGTACTGGGGTGGGGACTATTGAACAGAGCCTTAACTTGAGTATGCTAGTAGGAAAATACACTAAGATTAAAGGCGGAGATTTGTACTTGGGATTCGTAGATTTGTCCTCTGCCTTTGATTGTGTTAACCACTCAAAGCTATGGGCAATCATGAGTGATATGGGTGTGGACCCCGCAATTATTTCCTTTCTGAGGGATCTATATTCTGGCATGAAGGCCAGGATCAGATATGGGAATAGGGGCGAATGTACACAGCCATTCAGCATAGAAAGAGGGGTGAGGTCCTTGCACCTTTTTTATTCTCACTCTACATAAATAATGTAGGCACTGCCCTGACTGTGCAACCGAAAGATGTGGCTCAGGTGGGACATCGTCCTGTGCCTGCCCTTCTCTATGCTGACAATGCTATCTTGATGGCACGCACCCCAATCTCCATGCAGTCGGTACTTAATGATTTTGTCAGTTATATGCAGGACCTTGATTTGCCTGTGAACCAAACTAAGACATTTGTAATGAAGTGCGGCAGAAAAACTGGCAACTGCCGCACAATTAGAATCTTGGATTCCAGTATTGAAAGTACCAACACTTTTTCGTACCTGGGCGTTTTATTTGGCAAAGATGGTACATGGACCCACGCTATCAAGACTAGGACACTGCTTTTTAGAAGTGCCTGTATGGCCTTCCGTAAATTCGCCATAAGACTAGGCACAAATCCGCCGGGCAAAATGCTTACTATTTATAAGGCAAAATGTGTTAGTAAAGCAGTATACGGGGCTGTTATATGAGGGTATGCAAATTGTATGGCACTGCAACTAGTGGAAAATGAGTTTTTAAGGTATTTACTTGCAACACCCAAATCCGCTTCAACCTTTGTGTGTCACGCAGAGCTGGGTGTACTGTTTCTTGTTGATTTAATTAAGATCCAACCTATCCTGCTGTGGCACAAGGGGCCCGATTCACAAAAGTAATCTGAGACAAAATCCTAACTTTACGACTTTCGGTATTTACAAAAGGCATTTAGGAGTAGTAAAGTTAGGATTCCTAACTTTACTACTCTAAACTGAGACAAAATCCTAACTTTACGATTTTCGATATTCACAAAAGGCATTTAGGAATAGTAAAGTTAGGATTCCTAACTTTACTACTCCTAAATGCCCTTTGTGAATACCGAAAGTCGTAAAGTTAGGATTTTGTCTCAGTTTAGGAGTAGTAAAGTTAGTAATCCTAACTTTCCTACTCCTAAATGCCTTTTGTGAATACCGAAAGTCGTAAAGTTAGGATTTTGTCTCAGATTACTTTTGTGAATCGGGCCCAAGGTATGGTCGTCTGAGTACACCGCCCTAAATCGGCTCGTTATAAGAGATTGTTTAAAGTCAACCCTATACACACGCATCACATGGTTGAGATACATAGAGTGTTTTTGTCAGGATTTGGGGCACCCAGACTATTTTACCAACCCCGAATGCCTAGTTGAAATAAACAGGAAAGATTTAAAGGCTGACTGTTTAACACATTTGGAGAATATCAGGATGTCTGCAGGATTGTTAAAACCCACCGTTTTAAGAAACCAGCTTATTTTAACCAGTTATGATATGCAACTTTACCTGAGATCTGTACCACACCAAAAGCACAGATATATTTTAACTCATTTTAGAATGGACATTTTTCATCGCATGGTTACCTTCCCTGAACCAAACGACTGGTCCTCTAATCTATCAAAATATCCCTGTGATAACTCCGCAACACAGACTGCAATGCATGTTGTACTTTTTTGTAAATTTTACAAAAAGTGGAGAAAATATTATATATTAAGTTTTCTTTCTACAGTCCCTACCCACTATTGATATCTGTGTAAAAATGTCATCTATTTTATGAAGTGTTTTTTATGCCAGGAAGAATATATTGTTAGAGTATACAGATAATCCATTTGGGTTGGGCATCAGTGTCTAGAAGAACCATGTGGGTAATCTGAACTGTGTCATTTTTTATACTGAATATATTAATTTATTGCCTTTTTTATATGTAATTTTATTATAAGTATTAAAGTAATTGAGTGGATATAGGATCGTATGGCGGATCCAGATTTGAGGTTTTTAGCCTCCTGTATTTTTCACCATGATTACACGTTTACAATGGTAAACGGGCATAAGCTAACATAATGTACAGATGTCATTTAGACTGGTATAGAATGAACTCTTTTTAAAATTGAAATATGATTTGTTACTGTTTGGTATTGTGTATTATATATATGTTTCTATGTGATAATGAAATGAGATTGATAATGTACTGTTTTACGTATTATATATGTGTATCTATGTTTAATGTTCTATAATGGTCTAATATATTTTGACCAAATAAAGATGATGATTGATTGATTGAACAAACAAGTTTCATTCTTATGAGAGTAATGCCAGAACCTGCAGTACTTCAATACAATTGGGTTGCCTGATCCCTCCAGATGGGTGTCCTGTTTCTTGCCCGGTATGGGAATTTACAACGGCTGTGTGCCACGTTGCCTCTGGTGCCACCATTTTAACAATACAAGGTGGAAAGTATTGAACATTACAAGTACCAAAAATCTTGCAGAGGCAGCAGCTGTACCAAATCAATGACAAGTGAAAAAATGATGAGGAGTGTGCTGCAAAAAACTGCAGAGCACCCGAAAACTACTAATGATTGCACAATTGTACTATTGCCCACCTGTCATTCGCCTGGGATACTGAATGGGTGATGTCCAAATCCCAGAGGAGACTACAATCTTGGGGTGCTATGAGGAGAGTACATCTCTGAAGATGCTAAGCAATAGTCACCTAAGAGGCTTCTCACTTAAGGCACTCCAATGATTGATGCTTTCTGGAATCTCAGAGCAATTGGATCCAGGTAGACCTCTGGCAACCCTCACAATCCCGCCAGGCAATCACACCATCTTATTTAGCCCAACCTTTAAAATATACACCCTTAATTGAAACATTGGCTTAACTTAAATAGTGACTATGTGCACCTCCAGGTAGTTCATATTCACAACTTTGGCAAATATTTGGTTCAGCATGCCATTTATTAACCGCCCCTTTACCTGGAGCAACCTACCAAAGCATGAACTCGCAAGCTTACATCCACAGCAACTTCAGGGTCTCTTTTCTGATGATGTACCAAGCATTCACATCAGCAATGAGGACTCAACATCTGGGGTGGAAGGTGACCCTTCAACTCTCCATTGAAACCCTTGATAGCTTCATCATCACTCTACCTAAAGAAGAGCCAAATACTCCACAGACTTGTGTAGCCTGTCAGAACATTTACTAAGAACCATGCAATGGTCACAACTGGAAAGACATTAAAAAAACAGATGGGGGAAGGCAAACCACAAATTAAAGGGCACTTCCTTGTAAAAAAGGAAAGCTGGCACACTTTCACATCACTTTCTATTTTTACGGTTTCCTCACTGAGTTTCACCAAACTCAATACCAGGCTAATGTTTCTTTCACTGTAAAACTACAATTGTGATCAAAACTGAGGGGCCGAATATGACTTTGGCGGTGCTGCGCCGGCTCTGCGCCAGCTCAGCACCGGCAAAGCCATGCAGGGACTGCCCGCTAGATTTCGAGTTGAACTCGGGTCTGGCAGACTTTTCCTGTCTTTTCTTTTGCATTTCCCACAGCGGTGCCCTGAAAACGGGCACCACAATGGGAACGCAAAAGAAGTTCTAGAACGGCAAAGACTGTGAAGTCCATGCCACCCTGGAACATGGGGTGCATGCAAACAGGGGGGCACATGATGTGCAACCCTGAATGCATCCCCATGGTGGCGGGGGCATGGGCTCTGTAGAGCCCCCTTTGTTTCCCCTCCGCCAGCCTTTTCATGGTGGTGAGCCGGCCATGAAAAGGCTGGCATAGGGGAAACTCATAATATGCTTGGCGGACCGCGGTGGTCCAGCCTTGCATATTATATAGGCGCTGTGCCACTGCAAGGTAAAGGCGGTTCCCTGGTGCAGCCGGCATAGTGGTGGATGGTCCAAAAAGCCACCTCAGAATAGGGCGAACACAGGACTGCCACCGCTGTGCTATTACAAGTCCGGTGGTCCAAGACCGCCAGACTCGAAATCGAGCCCTGAGTTTCGCACTTACGCCCCTGTCTCCCTAAACAGTGCCCAACAATGAGTTTGATAAACCATTAGAGTAAGCAACGATTAGGAGCCATAGATGTGGAGCAACAGATTACAGATCCAGATGTTTTCTAGTATCATACTTTCCATGTTGTTTGAGATGTAGAGCATCCCAGACAACTCTAGGACTTTTGACCACAACCTGATGCTTGAACTCTGATGCTGATAGTGCAATTGGGTCTTTGTTTAAAGGATATTCTAAAGATCTTGAGGAGGCTCCAGAAATATTGCTATCTTTCCACTAAAGCATGTTCAATTATCTTTAGTGCCTAGCAGACCCTGAGGACTTCTTCCTCAAATAAGCACAGGGGGCAATCTGGATCCACAAAGCTTTTTCACTTTTTGTTTCACCTCCTTATTAGCTCTTCTTATGTTCCCCAGGCCCCAGTATTTTAGCAACCTATCCAGGAGCACATACACTCCTTCCGCTTCATTGCTGCCATTATTTGTTCCACCAGCTTCCCCCGGAACGATTCATTTGCTATCCTTCCATGGTCTGTCTCCCTTTGCTTCCCACCTCCAGTGGCCCCAGGCACCACCTGCTGTGCAGACATCAGATTGCTACAAATTGCTTTCAGGACTGTCTACAGTGTCATACATGGCCAGGGCCAGAGGGGTTAATGCCAGACCTTGAAGATGTTTCCCCTACTTAAAGGAGTGATGCTATGCAGGTGGGTGCTCAGGGCGAAGGCAAACACAGTCTCAACAGTGGGGTATAATGACAGTCAGTGGTTAATTTGTACAAGTGACAGGGCTCACAGATTTCCTTAGAACGGTTGGCTACTCCTACTGCTAGTGCTGCCCACTGCCACTACAGATGCCACACCTATTGTTTTATGCCTTTCCCTAACCTAGATCCTATGTTGACTGTATTGCCATGTACATGGCTTCGTGGATCCATTGAGTCCTCTACTTTAAGTTCCAATAAGCACCTTAATTTTCACGATTTGTTTCAAATAACAAACATTAAGAATAGACGGATGTAGCATGTATGGCGAAAGTAGCTTGTCCAGTCTTGGTTTTATTTTGCTTTCTGTTATTTATAATAAAGCAATAAATTACAAGTATCGGAGTTTATTGAAAAAAACATGAATGGGTAGGTTATCTGTCTACCCTGTGTCAATTCAAGATTTCCTGTTTGTGTTGGCTGGTACTCAAAATTTACATTTGTCTACTCCAGTTTCAGATCAGCATCTGGTCCTACATCACTGTATGATTCATCAGGAAGTAAGCAAAAAAGAGGTGACTCACTTGTCTGACTGCCTGGCTCAAACAAGCCAATTAGAGGCAATATAAAGTGTCTTTTAGATTAAGGTGCCGTGGGACCAAGAAACACAATTTGTGGCATTAGTGCAATTGCCACTTTCCAGAGGAAACAGTGCCATGATTGAATTAAATGTTTATGTCACTGAAAATCAGCAATATTGTTGCAGCAGCTGTGGTTATTATGAGCAAAATGTAAAAACTGTCTGGTCACTGCACAATTAGTGAAATCATCCATGCGAGTGCCTCAGTTAAGTACAAGGGCTCTAAAACGGTGCAGAGCTATGGGAAACATCTCCGAATATGCACTGTGGATAGCAGTCCTGGATGGAATGAGTTCCTAGTAGTATCTGCCAATCTCTGTCATCATTAAGACTTTTGGATGAAAAATACCTGACAGCGCTAAAAAGACAGAAGGGAGTTCCTGGTACTTTTCACTCCTCTTCGTTGTCCTCCTGGCAGGTAGAACTTCAAGGTGAAACTCAACCTCCTCCTGGTTAGCAGCTATGACGTTGAAACTCTGGTGATAAAGTTTGCTTCAGACATTCTTCTTGGTCGTTATACACACATTCCTTTCCGATGCAGTCTCTGAAGCTGAGCTGAAGCTGGACCAGGGCTCTGCTGGTGGGTTAACAGCTCTTGTGCTTCTCTCGGGCATGTATGATCCCTCCTCAGATGCAACTGGGCACCATGAGGGACACTTTGTCTGTAAGGATCTTAAGGGCTTGACCATCATCACTGAGACGAATCCCTTGCTCCGTTAGGATCAAGATCTGAAGGGAGGGAAACATTTGCCCCTTAGGTGAATAAATGTGCCTCCTCAGCTTTAATGGGTGTCAGTAATTGACCTCACCTCAGGCATGGCCCCTCTTCTCCTTCCTCCTCCAGATCTTGTGTGTGCCCCTGTCTGAGGGGTACCAGATCGTTTTTCAGCATTTGCCTTTAAGAAGTATCTTTGACTATTGCCTACGTCATTACAAGTCAGACGGAGTGGAAATCCTATGTAGAATTCCCTATCACAAAAGAGCTGATGCTTTCACACACGGTTTTCCCAGGTGCAGGAACTGGGGACCCGTCTTACCAACCAGAAAAACGGCTGGTAAAATTGCTTTACAGACCTGGGCTGCAACAGCAGCCAAGCCTCGTTCCTTGGTCCCTAGCAACTTTGGGGCATATTCTCAAGTACGTCTGATAACCATCGCAAAAGTTACTTAACGCAACCTCCAACATCGCAGTATATTGCGGGAAATTTATGCCGTGTTAACCAAGTATTCACAACACGGCGGTACCATGCGATAGTCACCAGATAACGCATTAAATGGCCGCGTTAAAATCAACGCCACGCCGCAAATATGCGAAACACGAACGCAAAAAAAGCTGCGATGAGGCCAATTGCAATACAAAAAGCAGCGAAAACCAGCGGCAGGCCTGCAAATCCCACGCGTCTGGTGGGAAAATGCACTATAAAAGCAACAAAAACAACACACCAGAAACAATCCAAAGTGCGTAGCAACATGGATGCACCCTGACCCAGCGCAGAGGCCAACGCGAACCCCACAAGCCCCACAGACCACCAGCAAGGACCAACGGGGTCGGGGAAGGCCAAGGAGAAGAGGGGGAGGAAGACGGGGTGCAGTCCGTAGGAAAACAAGACCAGCGTCACGGATGTGACAGAACACTACCAGCAACTGACCCACAATCAGACTACCTTGAATGCAGCCCGAGTGTCGAGGAGGCCAATGGAAGAGGCCAAGAGGCGCTGGCATGACGTGAAAACCTAAACCAGGCCCAAAGCAGCTGCCAACAGGAAGGCAGCAATGGCGACAGGAGGTCGCCACAGGAGGAGCTGGAGGAAATGGAGGCCAGTCATCAGTGTGGAGACGGTGCAAGGAGGTGGGAGTACGGACACAGCTGGAGAGGACCTGACACAACAACAACAGGGTGAGTAACGAACAGGGACTGGGGGGACAGGGGGAGATGGGCACAATGGCACACATGCACAAGGATGTGTAGCACACTGCACACCCACAATTATCCAGGGTCATGTCCCCCATCCCCGTGGCACACTGCAGCACACACACATGGCAATCACAGCACATCCCATGACAATGTGGCACAAAGTGCAACACTGACGCTGCAGAACAGGGGACACAACTGGGTCCGCCCATGCGCAGAAACAGGCCAATCACATTTGACAGAGCAGGGAACTGTGAGATGCATATGTACGGGTACAACCTCACATCAGTCATGTAGTCCAAATGTCCACTGTCCCCCCTCAAATTGCCAGCACCGCCCAAACAGTCACAATGTACATTGTCACACAGTCTGCATGTCTACAAGAACAATGCGCCAACATAAATGTCAACACAATGTCAACATGCATCTCCCCTTCACATTGCAGAGGGACAAACAACACCTCCAGCAGGTCAGACCAGACAACCCATCAGTGATGCCGGAGACGGCCACCACACCTTCGACACCGATGCCCTACAACAGCCCATGGACATCCCACGCAACCCACCACCAGGACCAGGGCAGACAAGCTACTCAGAGGAGAACCCAGCCCCTGCAACAGACCACACAGCATGAAGCACCCGCAAGCACGGCTGGCTCACAACACTTCACCGACCCACACATGGCACCCCAATGCCAGGTGTCAGAACACCAAAAGGAGGTGGCCGAACAGGTGCGGGTGTGGTCCGAACCCACGGAAGGCGAACTAGATCACATACGTGGGTGTCAATTACCCTTCAGGGACCACCTACACCCCACAAAGGAGACCCACACTGCCATAGAGACACATACAGATGCACATTCCCAGTACAGAACCACGCCCAGGGGCACGCACATATCACTCACACACCCACATTGGCTCTGCGTACGACAGCCCAGTCCACTCCCCTTACGAATTGAGTGGGTGACGACAAAGCCACATGTCCAAGCTCTAACCCGCTGCCTGCGGTGACATGTCTGCGTCCGCTGTACACAGCACACTGTAATGTCGTTGGGCCCAGGGCCCTCATGCATACAACAAGACCACAGGGACACACGCAGATATTATGTTGAACTGGCTACGGGCACGTGCGCCCGGCCCCTTTATTGGCAGGGCCACATGTACAGTGACGCCTGTGCTGGATGTGTGTGGGGTGAGCATAAGCCAGCCCGCACGGAGTGCTTGGTGCTGGCAACAACTTGAACAGTGCACACCAGTGCAATGGAAACAGAAAACACCTCCATAACAGAGTCAACTGCTGAGCAACATGGAGGGAGCCGGAGCAAGTACAGAGGTCACCCAACATACAAACAGAAGTGTCCGTGAGTTGCAGTGCACTGAGGTTGGGGCACTAGAGCTGAGCGCGCTCATGTGATGAAAATGACTAGGATTGTGTCCATTCGGGATATTCCTGATGCAGATGCAGTGGGGTGTGTTAGACCTGTATCAACTTCCTCATCAACGTCCCAGGTCTCCCACACTGCCGGAGGTGACATGGCTGCGCAACCTCTCCACAGCACAAAACTCAATCAGTAACGGTCCATGGGTTGCGGTGCACTGAGTCAGTGGCACCTGGAGTGCTGAGCAGGGGATCAGGCAGATGATGGCATCCACGACAGGTCTGAGCAACTCCGTTAGTCTGCCAGTACCACTGTTTCGACTCTGGCAGATGGTGGTTGGAGTTGGCCCTGGCGATGGTGGCCTGTGCCTCCTGCGGTGATGCGACATCCGGGCCGGTCAGGGCTCGATATGATGTGTGAGCCCTGGTGGTCCGCAGTTGAGGCCGGAGGCAGCGGACAGCGCAGGGCCACATGCACATGGCGTCGATGACCCCAAGACCACCGTCACAGAGGTCATCCAATATTCATTCAGACAGGGTCCCTGACTTGAGCTGCACAGAGTTGGTGGCCCCGGATGCACAGCAGCAGGCACAGGCACACCGCCTCAGGACGGTGACTTGAGGTCCACTGAGGTAGGGCCACGCAGACTGAGCGGGTCCCCGTCAATGTCAAAGGTGAATGTGGCGGAGGGTTGCGGGGGACAGTGGAAGGTATCCTCCAGGGCATGATGCAGAGGGCAGAAGCTATCCGGAAGCAGCAAATGGAGGAGTGGAAAGCAACTGCCTCATTGCCACCACCAATTCGGCAACAGCTGCATGAGGATGAAAACTACCCCCTAGTCCATAGACTCAGACGCCACCAATGTACGACCAGAGAGTGTCCATGAATGTCGGGTAAAAGACTTAGTGGCACAGGGGCTGAGAGGGGATGCAGGCTGCGATGATGCCGGTACACTGATATGTACTCCGGCATTGCCAAATCAAGACTCTGTGACCTACTGGACCGCAGTGTAGGCCGGAGGCAGCGGTCAGCAGTGGGCCACAGCCACGTGTCGTAGACTTGTGATGCACAGAGTTAGTGACATCAGGGCAGTTGTTGGTAGTGTTCGATCACCTCCGTAACGATGATCCTTTTTTCCTCCCAAATGCAACGCGTCATCCTCTTATGCCTCTCCTTGCGTGCAATGATTCGTACTCTGCCTTTGAATAATCGATGTTCAGTTCCAATTCTGTGACCTACTCGAGCGCAGCGTAGGCTGAGAGCAGTAGTCCGCATGGGCCCACAGAATCTTGCGGCTGTGATGTAAGACTAAGACCTGTTGGCACCACATCGAAGGGTGTATAGTGACATACACTCAGCCATGATTTATGTGCTCTGCCATGGTGTAATCAAGACTCAGTTCCAAATGTGTGACCTACTTGTCTGCTGTGCATGCAGGTGGAGTACGTCAACGAGAATGGAGTACTGCGGGCCTGTGTTGCGGAGGCCGTGATGGTCTGAGGAGGCTGCCAAGGTCGCAGGCCTCGGGCTTGGAGATTGCACCCGCACATGGTGGGCCCTCTTCGACACACGCCGGTGTCGGAAGGTGGACATTGAGGCCTGGGTGCGCAGGGGCGGGCAGGACTGGTTCGGGGACCAGCGTCCCGGGGTGCAGCAGGCGCACAGGATCGCTGGCAACGCCGCTCACGGCATCGGCCTCGTGGTGGGGTGGGGTGAGAGGCGCCGCCCTGGCAAAGACGTTGGGCATTCCGGAAGAGGACCACGCCCAGAGTTACTTGCCATTTATTCACACCCCTACGCTGGCCCAGCGTACGCCGGGCCAGCCCACTTCGCTCACACTTACGGGGGGGACGTCACAAGCTACATTTCCGCAATCTTCTCCACTGGCTGGGGTGACATGGTTGCGTCCACTGCACTCCAAATACCAGCGGTGTGTGTTGACATGGATATGTGTGTGGTCTGCATACTGCAGTCTGGCCAGCACATCCACGCCACACTTGGCATTGTGTACATTCTCATTCATCGGTCCCTTGCCTCCTTCGCACATGCCTGGTCCCCACCTCTTCCGACATTCTGCTATTGTGTGTCCGAGGTGCCATGCCGTTGATGGCTCATGTACATGGCTGGCCCAGGTTCCCACAGTGAGTTGTGCTGTCGTGTCTGGTGGGTGTGCATGTTGTATGTGAGCTTGTGACGTGTGCATTTCCTGTGTTGTGTGTTGCATGATTGTGAAGTTGAGGTGTGTGGTGTGTGCATTTGGTATTGGCCAACGAGCAGTGCATTTCCGTGGGTGCCATCCTGGTGGCGCAGGTTGATGATGGACTGTCGGGAGGTGCAGGTATCATGCACACTGCCTGGGTGGTTGGCGGCGGCGTTGGCGGGGAATCCACGGTGGTCCACTATTGCCTGCACATTGGTGGGATACGTGCGCTTTCTGTTGCGCTTATTGTGTGCAGTGTCGCCAGGGGCCACTAGTAGAACATGTGTGCAGTCAATTGCCCCCTGACACATGCGGGAAGCCAGCTGTGGCGTACACGCCTTGCTTGGTCTCCGGCTGTTCCTGCGCAGTGTGTGTGAAGTATAGATAGTGGGGTACCAAGCTGATGGTGTCATCCATGACCGTTGTGGGGGACTTGGATTGGCCTGGCTGTGTGACTCCTCCGTCTCAGGTGGAATGTTGGTTGGAGGGTACCAGAGGCCAACACGTGCAGCACGGCCAGCAGCTTTGTCTGCGGTGGGATGTTGGTTGTCCGATGTGTTGGTACCGTCAGCCTGTGGGCAAATGTGGTCAGGATGCGGAGGAGGGTTGTCCCTTTGGGCATATAGTGGGCAATGACATTCTCTGGTGTTGGGTCTATGAGGTTGGTGCATTTTCGGAGGGTCGCTGTCTTTGGCTGCGCTGCCTCAGTGTTGGTCCCGGGGGGGGCGGTGGGTGTCCGGGGGGTGGGGGTGGTCCTGGGGGTGGTGGCGGTGGGTGTTGGGGCCCTCTTGGGTGTCCGGCCCGCATGTTCAGTGGCTCCATGGCATCTGTTGGTCTTCAGGTGTCGCTGTGGGCTGGGCTCCCTTTTGTGGTCCAGGCTGCCATCCGACTTTACACCAGGTCAGAGCAGGTGTTAATTTCCTGCTGCTAACACGCATTATCGCATGTTTCGTGGTCTTTTCGCAGATCTGGCTAGTGGTTGAGAATGTTGCGGAGTGGTGTTTTCGCAGCTTTTTGCACGGGTATGCCTACTCCGCATCTCATTAGCGATAGTTGCCGGGGTCATCTGTGGCGATGTTTTTTGCGGCTGCTATCGCGGGTAAACTGGTGCTATGGGCTGTTAACCCCAGCTTGTGAATGGGGCGATGAATTTATCGCAACTTTGGCTGCAATAAAGTGCTGTTAACTTGGCGATAGCTCCTTGAGAATATGCCCCTTTGTTCTCTAGTAAGGTGGGCGGGGCATACTCTATATCCGTTTCCTTCCTTTAACCTCTTGACCTTCCCCCCACCAGCTACCTCAAATCAGGCCCCCCTTCAGACGTTTACTTGCTGCACAGCGCTGTGTGTGACAAACTCCGCAGAATGGGGAATGCTGTGTGAATTACTGCATGGTAATTCTGGTACCATACAGTTATTCCACATTCTGAAGGATCTATCTCGAGTAGGTGGTATTCCATCTAGAGATACCAATTGATAACAGTATTTCCAGTCACCAGAAATCCCTGCATGGAATTCTGATCTACTTGTAATCACGTCCTTCCGCTGTTTGGCAGTTCAGATAGCATCATCAAGGCCAGAAGAGTTGTTTTTTGTTGTTTTATGTTAACTTGCTCTAATTCACACAGGGCTCCAGGAAATGGGGTGGCAGTAGAAATGGGTGTGCGGTACAAGATGTGATGATTGCTTGAAAGCAGGGGACATGAGATTTGTGCTTAAAAATAAGATCAGCAATGCCAGTGGCTTCTGGCCTGGTCTACCCACCTCTTCAAGTGATTCATTGTCATCTGAGCCAAAGTGGAACTTAGGGTTCTGCGGGGCCGAAGTAGATGAACCAGTAAGGTCTTCTCCTTCAGCATCCGTGCTCTGGAGTTAGGCATGCCAGAGTGTGTTGTCAGTGTCTATACGTATCAATATGTGCGGCTATCAAGTACCATTGATTATATTAGATACATCTGTCCTTAGAGGCAAATCATGGCACAATGCGTCTGTAGTCAGAGCGCACTGTCAGCATGTTGGTTTTCACCACTGAGTGGACATAGAGGAGGCCTTTTGGGATCAGTCAGATCCCTCCTATTGCTTTTGAACCATGGAATTCCTGCAAAGTATTTCTGATAAATTACAGCAGGTTGGTGACTGGCCTGATGCATCAGGCTCTGCTCCATTCTATCCCTCTGAGATAGTGATGCCAACAGGTTGTGTTCACACTGTCATGGATCCGCTACATGGGCACGATGCATGCTGGCTGCTCATGCACACTTAGGCCCTCATTACGAGTTCAGGGCTAAATTCAGAATCCTGTAGAAACAGGTCAAGCCTGCCAAAATGTATCAAGGGTAAAGAAAATAAGGCAAAACATGCAGAATTCGGTGTGTTAAAAACCAATTTTGCAAGTTATGCCTCGTCTTTCTGTTCAAAACCTGGAATAGATATTTACCAAGGGCAAATGCATGCAGTCTCCCATACCCTGAAAAACAACAACACAGTGTGTCTTTACAAGTTCAAAACTGCCCCAATTTTAGAATATGGGCCACTTTTTTAGCTATCTCATTCACTAATGGTGGCCACTTTAATTATGATGCCTGGGGCCTGGCACCTCATGGGGGGGGGGGTGGAAACATTTAGAAGCATCCTCCACTATAAAGTGGGCACGAGGTATAAATATTGGACCCTTAGACTCTCCAGCACACTTCTGAACCTGTTGACTCTGCCAGGAAGAAGGAATGCCATGCTGCTGGAAGGACTGCCGCTCTGCTGCACTACTGCTCTAAAGGACTGCTGTCCTGCTGTGCTGATCTGCTGCACACTTTCCTGGGTGAGAAGGACTGGACCTACATCTGTTGAACCCAGGACCCCAGAATGACTAAAAGGGCTAGTTGGCAGTCCTCCTGAGCATCAGGCACAGAAGGCTCCAACAACCTTGAACCCAGCACCTGGACTCTTCCATCCTTCAGTCCTACCCTGGAAAGTGGCGCCACCCCAGTCCTGGCCTCTTGGAAGTGGGCCTGAAGGTGCTCTGCCAGTCCATCGGTGGACCCAGCAGAACTGACGTATCTCCTCTGCTGTGGGGCTCATCGCCTCTGCTGCGTGGACTTTCCTGGTGCAAGGACCTCACATTGCAGCCTGCAGCCTCATGAGAACCACTGCTGCACGCAGGCCCTCACATCGTAAGCCTCTTGACGACGGCAGCCTTGACAATGAGTTCAGAATTCCAATTGCAAGCCCTGCAGCTTCTTCAGAACCAGTCGGTGCGCAGCGCATCCTCAACGCAGGACTTCAAATCGCAAGCCCTCCTCATAGATGGCATCTTCGATGACAATGCCGTACCTCGCATCGCAGCCTAGAAACTACTCTGAATTGATGCTGCGCAACACATCTCTCATTCTACTGACTGGACTTTTGTCTTTATGGTTCTGATTTATTTATTAGAATTTACTCTGGTTTTCTGCATTGGTGTGGAATTTTTCTTGTATTGTGTTTTAACGTTATTACTGTTTGAAGTGTTGCGCAAATACTTTACACATGGCCTCTAGGTTAAGCCTGACTGCTCTGTGCCAGGCTACCAGAGGTTTAAGCATAGGTTAATTTGGGGCTTGCTTGTGTTTTCGCCATGACAAAGATTGTGGTTGCTACTTAAGTAGAGTTTCGCCCCCTTTAACCAGTATCCCAATTTCGTACAGGGGTGAATCACAAAAGTCAATAAATTAACCTGTGGTTAACCCTCTGGAAACTTGGCACAAAGCAGTCCGGTTTAACTTAGAGGCAATGTGAAGAGTATTTATGCAGCACACAAACAGCAATAAAGTGAAAATACAACACAAGAAAAATCCCAAACCAAAGAAGAAAAATAGAGTACATTGTAATTAACCCTAGGCGTAGTTCGCGTAGTAGCGCTACTCTTAGCTACGCAAAGTGCACTCCGCACTACGCGAGCTACGCGTAGCACTATGCGAACTGCGTAGTGCAGTAGGAAATGCTGTTCGCAATGATTGCACAGTGCCGGATGCTTGTCCGCACTGTGCAATCATTGCAAACGGCATCTTGCACAGTGCAAGCGGTCGTTTTCTGCCGCTCGAGTAGATTTGTACTCGAGCGGCAGTTTTCTCAACGCGGACTGGTAGTATCTCATCGCGAGCGGTCGCGAGCATACGCGACCACTCGCAATGAGAAACCTGACCTCCCCGCGTTGAGAATCTCGCCGGGAGGTTTATTTTCCACGCTCGCGATCTGCAACTTGATGTTGCTGATCGCGAACGAGGAAAAAGTCTCGCCGGGATGTCATTTTGCTCGCTCGCGGTCGCCAACTTGACGTTGAGGATCGCGAGCAAGCAAAAAATGCCAGCTACGCTACGCGTTTTTGCACTGTGCTACGTGCAATTCGCGTAGCGCGTAGTTGCACAAACTACGCGAGCGTAGCGTAGTTTTCCGCCCAGGCCTAATTGTAATAAATAAATAAAATGATACCAGAACAATAAAAAAAATCAGTAGAACCGGAGATATTGAAGTTTAAAGTTTTTAGTGATAATAGCACCAAAAAGCAGAAAGCACCAGTTGCGGAAATCTGGTTGCGCTAAACCAGGGAAAGTCACAAGTTCATGCCAACAGTGATGGAGCATGGGTAGGATGGAGGGACCAGGTTAGTTCCACTGAGGAGTTAGATTCTCAAGTTTGGCGCAAAGAGTTACTTTCGTGTTGGAGGAGGAGGTGAGGAGGAGGCTTTTGCAGTGAAGAGCAGGTTGAG
Source organism: Calotriton arnoldi (assembly GCA_963921515.1). Taxonomy (NCBI): domain Eukaryota; kingdom Metazoa; phylum Chordata; class Amphibia; order Caudata; family Salamandridae; genus Calotriton; species Calotriton arnoldi. The sequence goes on along the minus strand of CAWUFW010004278.1, from coordinate 1,511,042 downwards.
CATTGTGTATGGTCGTTGATGTAGTGTGAAGAGCCAGTCATCACTGGAGCTTTGTGTTGGTTGATTATTGTGAACAGTCACTGTTGCAACGAAGTGGCATTGCTTCGAGTTGCCGGTCATCGTAGACAGTCGCTGTTGGTGTGAAACGCAGGTCTCATCGAAGCTTCGCATTGGCATGGACAGGCACATTCGCAGTCATGAAGAGCTCTTTTTTGGGATTTTCATCTTTTTCTTGTGGAGGAGCTTTTACTGAAGCCAACCAAGGACCTGTGGGGCACATGCTGGGGATCAGGACTCACTCCAGCAGAGGCAAGCAGCAGGGCTCAGGCAGGTCCAGTTGGTGCTGGTCAGCTGAGTAGTTCCAGGAAGACCTCTGGAAGCTGTGTGTGTCCATGTAGCTCATGCAGGAGGTCAGCCAAACGACCCATGGAGTTAATCTGGATAGCCTGGGATCAAGGAAAGAAGGTCCAGTCTTTCTTCTTCAGACTGCAAGGCCGTCCTTCCAGCAGCAGGGCAGTCCTTCTTTTGAATCTTCAACAGGCCCAGGAGTGTTCTGATGGGTGGTTCTGAAGGTCCCGTCGTTATACCTATTGCCAGCCTTTGTGTGAGGGAATTCTCTGACCTGCCCCCAAAACTGGTTCTGGTAATTTATGATTTGCATTTGGTTGGGTCCAAACTAAGGTGGCATGGTGAGCAAAAGAACAATGGGGTTGGGATGCTACCCCAAGCGATTGCGAATGGTTAGACAAATTGCAAGCATGCCTCCCATCACCTTTTATGTGTTTCATTTCAGAAATGTTGCAGTCAGTCACATGAGTGAAGTGTCCACCCATGCTTGCACTAATATTCCATATTCGATTGAATGACAGCCCATCACAGAGGGCAAGAGCATCTGTTATATGCCAGCTCACAGAGATAGTGATCCAAACCACAAGCAAGGGATGAATGTTCTAAGTAAAACAGGGAGAAGCGCGGAGGATCATTTATCAATCTGTTGTTTTTAGTAATAAGTTATTCTACTCAAATAACAATTGGTCTGTACCTCAAATGTTTTAGGGGAGTGTGTCAGTGTTTGCATATGCAGAAACTTCCTTGTCAGTGAACTGATCATGTGACTTCAGCAACAAAAGACATGCCTGTGATGTCACAATAGAATGTTGAGGCAGGCTGCAATTAAGGAGTAAATTAAGTGCTGTTAGTTTCGAAGTTGGAGTCTTGAGTAAACCAAGTGAGGTGAAAGTACTGGTTGACCTGTCAGATTCTCCTGAGGAGGCCTGGCTCAGAAACAAAATGCCTAGTTCACTCCTTAAAGTACTATCTATGACACCTTACATTAGCATGAGAGGAGGTCAAGGGCTCTAGGTATCATGCTTGAACGGGTAGAGATACTCTGTTTTAATTTTTGCATTCTCGCTTCCTGTGCCAGAGTTCAGACCAAGGACAGGCGAGCGTTGCGGGGCAAAATGGGATGGCGGCGGCAAGGAGTCTAGAGCAGCCGCGTCGAACCCGAAGAAGAGACCCTGCACCGCCAAGCCCGCTTAAGCACAGGGGACCTACGCCAGAAAAAAAGGAAAAAAGGTGAGGAGTTTGAGTGCAGAGGGCTTAGTGACCCTTTGCAGAGAGTGAACCCTGGCCCCCGCAGAAGCGGCCCAGCTAGGACTGGTTGTGGCTTGTGGGTTGGCCAGGTGAGCTCCCGCTCGACTTTATCTGCACCTCGTTTCACCAGCTTCACCAGCTTTCACCAGCTTTACTAGCCCGCCCACCCACTTAACTGTATGCATACTCGCCTGCCTGCTTACCGCCATTCAGTCTCTATTAGCCCCTATCAGTGGGACTTGCAGCCATAGAGCAGCCCCTTACACCCAAAGTTTAATCTCTGTCCTAGGAGAAATTTCGTGCCAGGTCCTAAATGTCGGCCGTTTAAGGAATTTAGACCCTGTTTCTACTATAATACTATTGGGAGTTGGGAGCTGAGGAGTTTGGATCACAGCCCACGACAGGATCCTAGGCCCCCACGGCAGGGCTATTGAGGCTATGACAGAGGTGGTGGATCTGCCGACTGCAGACTCTCCTCAGCAGCTGCAGCGGTGAGTGGAGAAGAGAGAGGCTAGAGCCGCAGTTCTGACTGTGTTGTATGAAGGCGGTCAATATTGGGTGTGTTTGCACACCACCAGGGCCCGTTCGCATCCCCCGCCCCCACTGCTGTAGAGTCACCTTCCGAGATGCATATTTATTGTATATTGAGGCGCATCGTTCACACAAGCTTTTAGAGGACATGTGGGTCTTAGACTAACACTACAATGACTTTTACTCTACTTTTATCTTTACGCTTTATGAGATGGGTTGTAAATGGTGCTAATGGTTTGCTGTGCGCCTCTACCTAAACCTTACTTGGACCCCATTGAGCCTATTGCCTATTGGATGAATATTGGGCAGTTGGAGTGCTGGGTTGCTCAGATATTGAGCCATTGTGTCATTGTGCCGATCCTCACTGATTTGTGTGTTGTTTGCATGTGTTCTGACCTCTGCACAACTCCTGTACAACTATCTTCGTGACTGCTTAATTACTCCAGGAGAAGTAGGGGGGATATTGCCGGGCAAGGCAGGCGAGTGTCTTTGGTTGGACAGCTTCTGTCTCAGCCCTGCCTTCTGCCCGTTGCCTGTTGCCATTGCCATTGCCTGTTGCCGTTGCTACTATTCTTGGAATAATAAGGGAGTGGAGAATATCTTGGAGAATGACTCCACACAAGATCCCTTATGGTTTCTCTTGGTTGCCCCATTGCCTGCTTTATAAAATCTTAAATACTCAAAGTCAACTGGAAAAATAAGGGGGCCCAACAGTGAAGGGCGTCACCGATTTAACCTGGGGTTGTGTCAAGTAAAACAAGGAGGTCAAGGATTAGGGAGTCAACCATAGTGGGAACGCATATGTTTTACTCCTGCCTACAAATATCTACGGCTAAGGCAACCCTGTTTTAATAATTAGAGGATGAAAACCTGATTAGCCAAGACATCGGTACAATGTGTGCAAAATGTAACCTCTAAAAATCAAAAGAAAACAAGGAGACACAAGGATGTACTGGTAAAAAAGCTTAAATCAGGCGCACCAGACACATTATTATTATTATTATTATTCAGCTTATAGAGCGCCTGGTTACTCCAACGGAGTGTCCCCGCGCTAGAACACCAACAACACCTCGGCAACTGGCCTGAAACCTCCCTCCCTCCCTCCAGGCTAAGGCCCCAGAGGAACAGGAAAATGCCTACTATCGGCCCCCCGGGGGGGTGCTGGAAGAGCCAAGACTTTAGTTTTTTCTGGAACAAAATCTCCGACGGGCACGTCCTTAGGTCAACAGGTAGGTCATTCCAGGCCTTTGCCGCAAGGAAGCCAAAGGAGCTCCCTCCAGCCCGTACCTTCCGCACCTTAGGCACAATCATCTTTGCCGTGCCCAAGGACCTTAGGTAACGAGCAGGTCTATATGCGGTAAGAAGGGGGGGCAGAAAACTAGGCCCCTTCTTGTTGAGGATCCTGTGGCCAAAACACAAGGCCTTAAAGGTGACTCTAGCCTGTATGGGGAGCCAATGTAATTTCCTCAAGGCCTCCCCCACCGAGGCCCACCTAGGAATATTCAGAATTAACCGAGCTGCAGCATTCTGAGCCTTCTGCAAGATGTTCAGATTTCTTGTGGTCACCCCTAAGTACAAGATGTTACAATAATCCAGACGAGACGAGAACAGATATTATTGACATAGTAGACATAGTAGGAGAATCAAGCATGAAAGCCCCTGAATGTGAGAACAAAACCAGTCTAGGAAGAACAGGGGAGGGGGATTCAGTACTTGATACATTACTAAAAGATACACCAAAAGTATTGACATATGACCCATCGGAATCACAACACACAAACCAGCAGACAATTAAAGAGTGTTTTAGGAGAAAGGAGATCTTGGCTGATTTAAACTCCGAGAGAAGGGATAATTCAAGGAGTGGGCTCGTCCCCGGTACAAGCTGTGTTACCTCAGGTCATAAAAGGCCGCAAACTACACAGTTTACCCAAGATAATATTGCTAGATCAGAAGAGGCTATGATCTCAGCCAGATTAGAGAGCTCTCCATTGTCACAACACTACTTAGAGCGGCTGAAGAGAATATATATAAATAGAGATGCAGGAAATCACTATGTAAATTCAGAAACAGACTCAATATATGGTCATGAGGAATCAAACACATTAGGAGACGGGGGCAACATTGAATCAGAATCCGATCAAATTGAAATCTCGTATGAGTCCTTCAACGCCTCATTAACATCTGGTCAGTTGCCGGAATTAGATCATTTAGTAAATCTACCTAATTACCCTCGACAAGAATCCAAACTACAACTTAACCCTTTACAAAACCATTCAGATTTAAGTTTACAGCTGAAAGTGAGTCAAGGCACAAAATCTCTGAATAAGGAGAATAAAGACATTGAATACTTTGAGGATGAAGACACTCCTCCTGCGTTTCCTGTATTGAATGCGATAGAGCAATCAGCTACACAATGTGGCAAATGTCAGATATCCTAAAAAAGCAATCAGAACAGGTAGACTATCTTAAACAAATTGCAGTAGAAATAGCACTGATATAAGAAAACTCTAATATACTATTGTCAATTAAACAAAATATGAACAAATTAACTACTACATCAAAAAACCTTGTGAGGCTAGATGATATTGTTGACTCGTTACAATTACTCCCTAAAAAAATAGAAAATCTTATAATGGACTACGGAAAGAATTGTGCTTTTTCTCCAATTAGGGAGGAGATCAATGAAATTAAAGAGATAAATAATGAGATAAGCAACCAGAGCCCTAAAAATCCTAAGCAGAAAGAGTGTGCTACGAGTACGACGGTATCAAGATCAGCAACAACAGAGTACCCCAATAAAGTCCAAACTGATATGGCTCCAGCAGAACACCAAGACGGTTTGCCCCATATTTAAGGAAGAGGCGACTAAATAAATTGAAAAAACTCAAGAAGAACACAGGATTAAACAAGCACATGTAGATATACTATCACCAGAAGTACGAGAAAATGTTCCTATATTTAATAAATCTATTCCAAAACCAAATACGAGAAGCATTAACGATCAAGATATCATTACAAACATTGAGAGCATAACCAAGATGGATTTAATAAATCAAACTCAAATAGAACAACTTTCCAAGGAAGAACCAGGTAAAGGTACCACAACTGAAGAGAAACAATCAAATCTGGGACCTAACATCTCATCAGATTCGGACAGCAAATCTTCATACACTAAATCTGATTCAACTAATATGACTTCTAAGATGAGTGCGGAAATATTTAGTACCACAACCAACATACAGCAAAGTACTACAGAGTACAACTCATAATGTACGGCGTCCCACTATTAGCCCGAATATTCATACAAATGATAAAGCGAGTACATCTACAAGTGATAACTCTGTGTTATTGAAACAGATTATGGAAGATTTAGCAGGGCTAACAAAAAAATTAGAAGATAAGCTCCCTAAGTCACCAAGTCTAGCATCCTCAAGTACCATGCGAACTGGTGAAGAATAAAAAATTATACAGAAATAGAAAATGATCAAACCGAGGGTCTTGTGAGCTTACAGCGAACAAGAAGAAAAGAGATGCAAAGAACAGTATATGGAGTTTCCAGCTAGAACAGTAAGCCAGCATCAAACAAAGAACCAATGCCCAATCAAGAAAAATATATAATCAATTTTACACCCCTTTATAAATCTGAAGGTCCGCATGATATATTAAATCATCAAAATATACTGAAGCTTTTAAATTCTTTTGATTATTTAAAAGATCTAGACTCACAGTGTCTCCTGGCAGTTAAGTCTATCTTTGCCAGAAAACAAACTCAGACTACGAAACCTCTAGAACAACATGGGCATCACAAGAGGTCGCTCTCAGAATACTGTCCGTAAAAGAAACCCTAGTAGATTGAGGCATTACAGTTACTCAACCGGGGGAACCTAAATACCCTTGTATGTAGAGAACCTCATACAGACGACCAGATTATCAAAGATCAACAAATACAATTAGATCACCATATAAAGGTTCAAAGGGACTAATAAGATTTGAAAAACTACAAATCACTACAAGGGAAACAGTTCCGAATGTGCGATCAGTTATAGGTCCAGGGAACCCACGAACATTGTACCATCCAAATCAATCAATCAATCAATCAATCAATCATAGCATTTGTAGAGCGCACTACATACCCGTGAGGGTCTCAAGGCGCTGAGGGGGGGGTGGAAGGGTGCTGCTACTGCTCGAAGAGCCAGGTCTTATGGAGTCTTCTGAAGGTCAGCAGGTCTTGGGTCTGCCGTAGGCGGATGGGGAGGGTGTTCCAGGTTTTGGCGGCGAGGTGGGAGAAGGATCTGCCGCCGGTGGTCGCTCTTCGGATGCGGGGTATTGTGGCGAGGTCGGCGGAGCGAAGCTGGCGGGCGGGGTGTAGAGGCTGAGTCGTCTGTTGAGGTACGCAGGTCCGGTGTTGTGCAGTGCCTTGTGTGTGTGGGTGAGGAGCTTGAAGGTTATCCTCTAGTTGACGGGGAGCCAGTGCATTTTTCTCAGGTGAGGGGTGATGTGGCTGCGGCGAGGGATGTCGAGGATCAGGCGTGCAGAGGCGTTCTGGATGCGTTGCAGCCGTTTCAGGAGTTTGGCAGAGGCTCCAGCGTAGAGGGCGTTTCCGTAGTCCAGCCTGCTGCTGACGAGGGCCTGGGTGACCGTTCTTCTCATTTTGGTGGGGATCCACTTGTAGATCTTGCGGAGCATGCGGAGGGTGTTAAAGTAGGCGGAAGAGACGGCGTTGACCTGCTTAGTCATGGAGAGGGTGGAGTCGAGGATGACTCCTAGGTTGCGTGCGTGGTCGGTGGGTATTGGGGCTGCTCCCAGTGCGGGCGGCCACCAAGAGTCGTCCCAGGCCGAGGGGGTGGATCCGAGGATGAGGACCTCTGTCTTGTCAGAGTTCAGCTTCAGTCGGCTGTTCCTCATTCATTCGGCGACGGCCTTCATTCCTTCGTGGAGGTTTGTTTTGGCGGTGTGGGGTCTTTGGTGAGGGAGAGAATCAGCTGGGTGTCATCGGCGTAAGAGATGATGTTGAGGTCGTGCAGTCGGGCGACGTGGGTGAGTGGTGCCATGTAGATGTTGAACAGCGTTGGGCTGAGGGATGAGCCCTGGGGTACGCCGCAGATGATCTCGGTGGCCTCGGAGCGGAAGGGGGGGAGGCGGACGCTCTGTGTTCTGCCGGAGAGGAAGAAGGTGGTCCAGTCCAGGGCCTTCTCTTGGATTCCGGCGTCGTGGAGGCGTGTGCGTAGTGTGTGGTGGCATACCGTGTCGAAGGCGGCTGACAGGTCCAGGAGGATGAGGGCCGCGGTCTCTCCGTTGTCTAGCAGGGTCCTGATGTCATCGGTGGCGGCAATGAGGGCAGTTTCGGTGCTGTGGTTGCTGCCCTCATTGCCCTCATTGAAACCCGGACTGGGACGGGTCCAGGATGCTGTTCTCCTCGAGGGAACGGGTCAGTTGTTTGTTGACGGTCTTCTCGATGACCTTCGCCGGGAACGGGAGTAGGGAGATGGGCCGGAAGTTCTTGAGGTCCTTGGGGTCCGCCTTGGGTTTCTGGAGTAAGGCGTTGATCTCGGCGTGCTTCCAGCTATCCGGGAAGGTTGCTGTCTCGAAGGAGATGTTGATGGCTTTCCGGAGATGGGGTGCGATGGTGGTGCTGGCTTTGTTGAAGATGTGGTGTGGGCATGGGTCTGACGGAGATCCGGAGTGGATGGTGTTCATGATCTTGATGGTGTCGTCGTCGTTTATGTTGGTCCAGGAGAGCAGGCGGTTGGTGCGGTTGGTGCTCCTAATTAACAGGAAATAAGGGAAGCATGGTGCAATGAATTCTTCATTTTATCGTGGAATATCGCTGGATATGAACGGCAATTGACAAAGGCAGGGACAAAAATGACGAGTTTCCTTCATGAACAGTGTGTAATCTGTTTTCAGGAGACCTGGCAATCCGCAAACTTAACAATTTCCAATTTATACTACATATGAAATTACAGCAACAAAAAATGGCTTCAAAAGACTGAAGGGTGGTTTGTGAACATCAATCAGCAATAAACTCAGTATGGTAAGTGAAAAAATAAAAACATATTCGGAGTACAAACTGGCAGTTATTTTAACAAATCAAGTTGCTGCAAAATTGTTGATTATAAACATCTATTTTCCCCCACAGCTTGTGAAAAGCAGCTATAGATACTTGAAAATACTAGAGGGATTGGAACAAATTATGGCTGCACCCGGTCAATCATGTGTTATTGTAATGGGGGACTTTAATCAAATGCTAATGCCTCTTGCTAATCAGTGTTTAACCATGGAAGAACCAGATTTAAGTTATAACATTCCTCATCGAAAAATCCTCCCACAGAAAAAATCAAAGGGGTCCACTGTTCCATCTAGGTTGACGTATGACCTTTTAGTAGACTCCGGACACAGAGCTCTAAATGGAAGGTTGGCAGAAGACCAGCCAGCGACACCAACCTACCGTGGGCCAGCGGCCTCTACCATCATAGATTATACATTTGTACATTATTCTCATTTCCACCTTTGTAAAGGATATGCAATCATACCAAGGCCCGAGAGTGATCACGATCCGCAAAGATTAGTTATTAATATCAGGCACGATTGGTGGAAGGCACAAATAAGGGCACACAATGATAGAATGATCTCGGTTAATGGGAAAAAGCTTGCCTGGAATAACAGCTTAAAGAATAAGGCATCTACCCTAGGGGAACCGTCTTCACGCATCCAAAAAGCAGTTTTGCAACTGGAAGCCAGAAACGACTGGATGAACAGCTGGCAATCCATTTTAAATGATATATTATTGATCTTGACGACTCAGTTAAGAAAATCAAGATTATATACTTTTTTTTTCCAACTAAATCGAAGCAACTAACAGAATCAAAGAGAGTATATCGTAAGATGGTGTGGCATGAGTTAAAATCCCCCGAGTCTAAGGATCGTGATCTGAGGTTTCAAAAATTAAAGGGGGAATTTAAGAACAGAAACAAACAAATAAAGTGCAACATTGAGGACAACGCACATGCAAAACTATTTCATGCTATTTCAATCCGAAATTAATGAGCTTATTGGACCTTGGTAGGATATGGTACAACTTTGTATATAAGCAGCCAGACGACTTATTTATCTCTAGTGATAAATGGGGAACCCGTATTAAAACCTTGTACAAATCAAAAATCAGCTGCCAATCTATACCATTAAAAAATGTTGGAACATATCCCGATATTACGAAGGAAGAAATATCCAACATAATAAAAAGCTCTCGTCTTTCTAGAGCAGCTGGACCCAATGGTATACCAATAGACCTCGCCAAACTAAATATAATCTGTTGGAGTTCATTGTTAGAACAGTTGTTCTCACACGTAATTAAGTCAGGGAAAGTTCCATCTTCCTGTAAGGGGGCAATTGCACATTCAATATACAAACGAGGGCTGAAAGTTGATCCAACCAGCTACAGATTAATTGCATTATTGGATTTTGATGGGAAACTGTTTGCTAAACACCTTCAAAATAAATTAAGGCTATGGGCAGAGGACAAAGCACTAATTCCTATAACTCAAACAGGGTTTCGCTCAGGACGCTCAACAGTCGATAACATTTTAACATTGTCCTTACTCGGGGAAAAAGCATGAATACAGAAAACAACATTGTATGCCTGCTTCCTGAATTATTCCAAAGAATTCGACAAGGTTAATCAGCAAAAGCTATTGAGCAAACTTATAGCATGGCATATAGATTGTAACCTTTTGAACCTCATCATTGAGCTACACTCTGATACTTGGATACAGGTAAAACTAACAACCGACAACACATTATCACCTACATTTTGTTCTGAAAACGGCCTTCTACAAGGATATATCCTAGCCCCACTATTATTTTTCTGATACATTGCTGACCTAAATATGTAATTAAAGGCTGATCAGGGTATTCCTCCCAAATTAGGAGGTACAAAAATAACATATCTGGCATATGCGGATGACCTAGTGATCCTATCCCATTCGCCAAAAGAACTACCACACCAACTCAAACAACTACACTTGAGCAATATGGAGAATGGACTAACTGTCGATCTGTCCGAAACAAAAATTATTTCCTCGGGACGTCACACAAAAGCTATGTAGTGGGTACTAGGAGAATCATCAATTGAAGTAGCAAACCACTACGACTACCTCGGAGTGACCTTCAATAATAAGTTATCTTGGGCAAGCCACCAGGCCAATAGGAAATTGAAGGCACCAATGATTACTAGCTCAGTGCTCATGAATATGTTTGGAGGAAAAGTGATTATTCCATCACTCAAAGCTCTACACATGAAACTGGTTCCATATCTATTGTACGCATTCCCGGTAATGAGCAACAAGGCCATCTACGATTTCGATAAAAGAATTATGAAATGTGTACGCAATGTATTGCATCTACGGTCTGCAACTCCTCACTGTATTATGAGACTGGAATTAGGCCTAAAATCTTTGGTAACACTCCATTATAGAATACTGTGAACTATATTGTTGATTGTGCCAAGGCAGACCCAACTTCATTAATATATCTATTATATGAAGAATTAGCGATAGCTATATATAAAGACCAAGGGGCATATTATCAACGGCCAGCGATAATTATCGCTGGCCGTTCTCAGCGTGAGAATTGTTATCGCCGGCTACCGCAGATAATTATCGCCATGCTAGCGCTGTATTAACAACGCATAGCGCAATGGCGATAATTATTCCTGCGATAGCTTGTTTTCCATGGAACATCGCTGGTTTTCCAGCGATGTTCCATGGAAAACGGCGATAACCTTGCTGATACGACCCTGTGGTCGTATCAGCATAATCCACCTCCAATACAAAGTATATGTAAGTCAGCATTTTTGCAGACGTTAGTTTTGAGCGAAAACCGCGGTTTCGCCAAAAACTAACGTCTGCAAAAATGCCTGGGCCTCCTTGTAAATATCGCGATGTGCACATCAGCGATATTTATAAGGTTGTTCTGCCCAGTGACGCCCACTTTGCATCTCATTAGAGATGCAGAGGGAGCGTCGGGTAAAAGGGTGCTAACATGCGCTAATGCATGTTATCACCCTCTTGTTAATAGGGCGAAAACATTATCTCCGCTTTTTTGGCTTTTAAAGCCAAAAAAGCGGAGATAAGGCCCTTGATAATATGCCCCTTAGAATTGCACAAGTTATCGAGAAGTCTAGAAGCCTATGACCTGCCTGATGCACAGACATTGGGCCAAATGAGCCGCTATGCTTGGTAAAACCTTATTTATGACATTTATTACCAAGTAGTGCGCAGACGACCTGACAGAAACCGCAAAATATAAACACACAAACTTGAAAATTGACACTTATAGTGCACGGAGCCAAGATTATCTAAGGCTAAACTTGACAGGCCATGCAAAAAAGTAATTCTTAAGATTTAGATTGTTATATATTCCAATTTGGGAGTTCGAAAGGAGATGGAATCCAATTTTTAAAGGAAATAGTGTGTGTCCTCTCTGTGGTGCCACAGTTGAAACTCTTATACATATTATATGCATTTGTCCCAAACTGTTGATTATAAGGAAGAAATATCTATGCCCTTTGTTTAAAAATGCAAAAATAAGAACAACAGTTGACGCTATTAGATTTTGTTTTCGTCTCAGAGAAGACAGCGCAGTAACGACGATAATAACATTTTTAGATCAGGTCTATAAAGTACTATCTGCATGATTGTTCATTATATCTACAAATAGGGAAATGATAAAACCACTCAAAAGGGTATTGGGCCTCCTTTCTGGGGCAATTGTTGGTTGCATAAAAGTAATGATTTGTATGCATTTTTCATATTTAGGCACATTTGCACTTTATTATTAGCAAAAGGTAATTTATTGTGGTAAAGATGGTAGTAAATACAGCTGTAGTACGTCGAACAATGTGCTCAGTGCTGTCAAGGGCAGCAATGGGAAGATTTTATGAATTAGGTGAATGTAAATAACCGTTGATGTTGGACTACAAACAGATGTTTTTTTAAAGATGTATTGCTACGAATCAGATTTGAACGCTTTTATTTGTAGAACATTTTGTTAACGATATTTATATGCTATATGCCATGATGCATATTTTATTGTAATAGTTGATTAATACTGTCATGTGGCCCATGGGGACATTATCGTTTTCTCTAAGTTAGCATGAGCTCTGCAGACAGTACGCGGCTTTGCGCACGTTACTACATGGCTTTATTTTTGCAAAGACTTTGGGGCATAATAGCAAGGGCCATTATCTCCGCTTTTCGGCTTTAAGAGCCAAAAAAGCGGAGATAATATTACCGCCCTATTACCAAGGCGGGTGCTAACATGCATTAACGCATGTTAGCACCCGTTTTCCCCACGCCTCGCTCTGCATCTCTAATGAGATGCAAAGTGGGCGTTCCTTCCCAGGATAACAGGAGAAATGTCGCTAACCGACATTTCTCCTATTATCAAGCTGCAGGCGAACATGCAGAGCGATTAGAAAAGTAGCGCTAACCGCGGTTAGCGCTACTTTTCTAACGCCTGCTCTCAGTATGACTTAGCCATGATATCCAATGGAAGGTGGATATCATGGCTGAGTCTGTCCTGCCCTATCAGCAAGCTATCGCCAAAAGTTGTGTGATTATCGCTGGATTTCCAGCGATAATCGCACTTTGGCAGTTAGCGCTTGCAATTTTATCACTGTTGAGATGAGCGTTGGTGATAGCACGCTATCTCAGTGATAAAATTCAGCGTTAGTCAGGCGATAATTATCCTCGCGCTAACTGCGCTGAGCGATAATTATCGCCGGACATTAGTAATATGCCCCTAAGGGGCATATTAGCAAGACCCACGTTAAAATTATCGCCGTTTTAGCGGCAGGAAACTGCCGCTAAAACGGCGATAATGAGCTTGCTAATATGTGTTATAGAATTCCAATAGAAGCCCAGGTTAGATGTGCAGGACGTCTAACCTGGGCTTCTATTGGAATTCCATAACGCATATTAGCAAGCCCATTATCGCCGTTTTAGCGGCAGTTTCCTGCCGCTAAAACGGCGATAATTTTAACGTGGGTCTTGCTAATATGCCCCTTTGTTCGTACTTTTCACATGAGCACTGCTTGCTGTGTGCATTCTCTGCCAGTTCCTGGGATTTAGTCTGAACATTTTGAGCAAGGTCGATAAACAATGCCCCTTGTTATTCTGTTCTGGTCAGGCCCTAGCACCTATACAAAACATACCAATGCAGCTGTTGTTTGGAAATTGTACTTTGGTATTATGGGGATACATGCATAGGGAAGTCACACTTGGAGAGGGACCTTTCCAGGGAGAAGAGTGAGACAGCACCTATGATGTAGAACTGCCATCTATAATCTGAGGTATGGGGTCTGCTGACAAAACCCAGAGATCTTCTAATATATAATAATACAGCTTCTAAGCAAGGGGAGGGAGATTAGGCTATATTGTCTTTTTTATAATGACATCTCCTTTCATGATATATGGCCTAGCTGCTATGCTAACAGTATTTGTACTATGCATTTTCCTGCTTGTTGTAGCACGTATACTGCATGTTAGAGCATGTTAGTTAAAATAAATATTTTAAACTGGTTTGTGTCTCTGTCAGATGTTATTGTGGACACGAATATGAGTGTGAGCGAAAGGGTGTGACTTGCAACCGCGAGTCCTGAGAGATTCGGGAGTGTTGTGTTCTGTAGTGTCTAATCACTTGCTTCTCTGTGAGTGAGTAGGAGGGCAAGTGAGGCACTGTAGCTTGTTGGTCCTGGGCTCATGGGTACTAAAGTGGTAGGATGACTCAGTCCCTACACACTAAGGTCCCATAATCCTAGGCATAGTTCTGTTCTTGGGCAGAATCCCTGCAACAATACAATAAACTACTTTACTACTACTACTACTACTACTACTACTACTACTACTACTACTACTCCTGAAGCCTGTGAAACAAGAGGCAAATTGTAAACCCTAAAATCTTAGGGTGCTTGGTGAGTTACTAGAGTCAATGTAAGTGCCACTGGTTCAGTGAGAACCTGTCGCTGACAAATGACTGGCAGGTGGTAGTGATCCAGCGGGTTACTAGCAAAGAGCATTCATACACCAGATACTTGCTTGGGCCCATACATTCATACTACGCTAGCAATTTCCGCTGGTGGGTCAGTTGTACTCTTTATCAAAATCCCTGCTACCAATTACTTTTCTGATTGAAGAGTAATGACTTACCAATGGACCCCTTGCTAATTGGGAAGTTTAAAATGAGTGACATTCATTATAATTCATAATCCTGAAATAATCACTGAGTCAGGAAGTTTTAAAATGTTTATCTAAAAGATTTAGCAGAGTAAAGTACAGAACCACATGATACTTAATCGTATATCAAGGATGAAGCATAGTAAATCAATTATCGATTTATGACTGTCCCTCAGAAAGGAGAAGATAGAGACAGCAGCGCAACTAAAGGTTGCATGTATATTTACCTAAAGTGCGAGAACCAAACCCCTTGGCCAAGGAGTTGGAAAGATAGGACCCAGGAAGGATGAAGAGCAAAGACCTCCTCCAGGTTCAGGACAGGACCGGTGACCTCTCTATCAACGACGCCTGCGTTGTTCCCCTCTCTGTTACTCGCTTCTCCTCGATTTCTCCCGTGTCTTCCTTCTAATGAATTCCGCCGCCCCCACCTCCGGACCTCTCTGGACAGCGGTTCAGTCTGCAATCGATCAGCTTGTATGTCTGCTGGAGCTTTGTGCTAACTAATTAGCTAATTCTATATCTATTATACCCTTCTACGCCCATGTACCTCCCACTAGTGTTGCAAAAATATGGGCCCACTACTTCTGATTGGACGGGGACAGGGGGTTGATCCTCACACCATATCAATTTAGTTCGATTTCTTTAAGCCCATTGTTTTAAAATACCGCCCATCACAATTAATACATTTGCTTTATTTCCCACCCGTCTCACGACAAGTTTAATACATTGTTCATATAAATTGTTTCTTTTCGGTAGGGACATCGTGGGTACAATAGTGTTGGCCATCAGGTCACGGCCTTGGACGACGTCCAGGTTGACTTCATCCTTTTCTCTCTGGGCAGCCACTGAGGGCGCATGCGCAGAACCATTGTCTCTCGAGTTTTCAGTTCACCAACCCCAGGCCCATTTTACGAACTAATAAAAGTCAAAGAAGAAAATATTAAAATCACAAATAAATTGTTTCACTGTATACCCACTCTTTCTATTCTATTCCCATTTACTTATAAATTCTATCCCGCATTAATAGCGTTAGAATACCACAGTTTAATTGCAACATGTGAGCAAGCTGTAGCATGTGAAAACATAAAACAGCCATTTTAATACACACTGCGCAGAAGCAAGAATTTCCCACCAAGCAAAGAAAGACGTCCCACCACATGATATGGTTGAGACATGTGCAATAGGTTTCTCGTGCTTCAGCGGCCATTTTAGAACAGACGAGCGTTATTTGTTAGTTTAATCACATAAGCAAGCTTCCTTTCTACTTGTGTTTGTGTATGCAATTGTTAATATGAACAATACAATGTTTAATAAATTAATACTGTGAGGAGATTGCTTCCGAGCAGGTCTCATTATGAGTTCCTGCTCCATCAATCCCCTCTCTGATGGCGTTTCTGAGCCATCAAAAATGTACCCACAACCAGATGCCAACTTTTAGCATAAATATGTCTCAGTTTCATTCTTACACTTTCTATTTTTCACATCTCCTTTCAGTTTCTTATATAATTCACTTCTCAAATCTTCTAGTTCAATTTCGACAAACTTTTGCTTCTTTCCTTTTCCTGTCACATTATACGATTCATTCTTTCTACAACATTTGCACCATATTATTATTGACAGTACTATAATTGCTATCCCTGCTAAGGGTACTAATATTTGACCTATAAGTCCTTTCCCTACATTAGCAGACCAGGTACCAATTGACGCAATACTATTTGTCAATCTTTCCCATACAGTATCAACTTCCAGTGGTTTTAGTTCCTTCTCAAGTTTTGTTATATTCTGTATATATGTTCCAATTTCTGCACTTTTATCAGGTATATAAGTGCAACAGTGCTTTGTCTTCAATAATTTACAGACTCCGCCCTCTTTTGCCAATATAATGTCAAGAGCAAGTCGATTTTGCATAACCATAGATCTAATCGCAACCATTTCCGCATTAATCATTAGAAAGCCTCCAGCAGTGTCTGTTGATAAACGATCAACCACTGTAGATAATTTACATATTTTCCTTGAGTTCAGAATTATCCCCACTGAAGGTATCAATGCACCAAATATATCACCTACAATTTCTGAAAAACTAGCTCTTTTACTACGTGTTAATTCACTATTATTTTCATTGCTCCCAGTGTTTCTTTTTACGTGGTATATCTTTGGAAATACTATTCCAAAGTAACAACTTCCATACCACCGTGCAGGAAGCCTAAAGTAAGCCTTATTCCCACACACATAATAGATTCCAGGAAAAACTGAATCTGTTCCTCCTTTGAGTCCCCAACCTCCAAGAATTAAGAAATTGTGTTCACATTTACTGGTACTGATGAAAACATTGTTATAATCAGTAGGCCTGGGCAGTAAATTCCGTTCCGCTCGCGGAATTTGCGGAATTTGGGTAATTTTGCGTTTCGCGGAGAACGCGGAATTACCCAAAATTCCGCGATCCGCGGCTTTGCAGAGTTTTTTGCTTGTTCGGGCTTTCAAAATGCGTGTTCGCAAGATATTTCTCCCCGAGCACGCAAACAGCATTCGCGAACAGGAAAAAAGCATCGCGAACGGGCGGAACAAGCAATTCCGCGTGTTCGCAGAACTTTTGCGTGCTCGCGTAGTTTTTTTACCATTTCGCGGTGCTTTGCGTAGCGCGACTACGCAAATTCCGCCCACCCCTAAAATCAGTCTTTAACCTGTGTAGACAAATTTTCCCTGTCTTTACAAAATCCAGAGCCATAGCAGCTTGAGCCTTGCCAGGTGTGTAACTACCCTCTTTCTCAGCCCAAGGTGGCAGATGAGCCTTATGCTCAGATGCTTTCTTTTGGAAATCTTGTCTTCTATCTTCTACTAAATTCAAAAATATATTTTCTTCTTCATGTAATGAACATGTTTGATTGCTTCTATGTGCATGTGTTATATCTATCGATTTCATTGTTAAGAAAAATTCTCCCATAAATTGTGCATCTTGACTACTAAGCACTGGGTTCATATTCTTTCGAATCGGAACCTCAGAAAATATCACATCTATATTTGAATAATAATACTGAAGTCTCCCTGTTCTATAAAATAAACTAGCCAATACACTACATGATATGCCATAAGTTAATGGCAAGTGATGATATGTTAACCCTTCTGCTACTGATTCGGGTAACTTCATACAGACATAACAATTACTAACCTCCATTGTATCTACATATTGAAACAATAATTTTGTGAAAATATTCAAACTAGTGTCGTTATCTGTTACTTCATGATGAAATTCTGATTCATCTTCTGCCTTTAGTTCTACTCTATTACTTTTCAAGTTCTCTGTCTTTCCTTTCGTTTCATTGTTAATCTTTTTATCCATTATCAGAAGATAAGGAATTGCTATGATCACAGCTAACCATACTATAAGCACCATTACCAAACTACATATGCAGATAATACAGCATCTTTTACAACATTTCTGTTTTGATCTCCCAGTAACTCTATCGTCAGGCATTTATGACAAGGAAGATTTCTCTTCTTATCTTTATTTCAAGTCTCTTTACGTTATCAAGGTGGTTTTATTTCTTTTTCATAAGTTAGTTCCGCACTGGTTCCTTCGTCACCACTTTCACTTGATTCTGAACTCTCGTAGTCTTCAAGGATGATATAAGTCCAATCAGGACCCTTAAATTTGTTGTTCACAAGTTTCAGTCTTTTGCTTCTTCGTTTTCCACTTCCACTTTCTTGTCCCGTTTGGCTTGTCACTTCGTTTACTTGTTCTGGATCTTCACTTCTGGTTGTTATGTGGTATTTTACTCTTCTAATGACACTAGGCCAATGATCACCCTTTCTGGTTTTCTTTGTTTGCACTGTCTCTTTACCTTTTATTTCTTCTTCAGAAATTCTTTTATTTTCAGGTTGTGGCACAATTTTGTTTTCTTCAATTTCAGTTTCTTCTGCTATTTGTTTTTTTTCAGGTCTTATTGGTTTCTCTTCAGCTGCTCCACTGTGAGTCTCTAGTAACTGATTTTGTTCTTGATTTACGTCTTCATGTTCGAGATTCTCGGGATCTTCTTCTTGAATGTATTTTTCTGGATCTAACTGGTCCTGATCAGGGCTTATTGCACTTAGTACTTCTGCAGCCTGACCGCGTTCTTCTAAACCTATCTGTCCCTGCTCAAAATTTGTTGGTTCGTTGTTGATTTGAGCCCGATCTCCTCTCCCTATCTGATCCTGCTCAGGTTCTTTTATTGTTTCTTCTTCTTCCTGAGCTGCTTCTTCTTCACCTATCTGATTTTCTTCAATTTCTTCTAAATTGGCTTGACTTCTTGTTCTGTGGTAAACTTCAGGAATTTCCACCACCGGTATCCAGTCCTGACTTGTGCTCGGTTGTTCTTCTTCAGCTTCCCTCGAATCTTGTTCCTGAGATTCTTCAGCTGGGCAACCTTCAGCTTCCTCAGTGATCGATGCTGCCTGAGGATTTTCTTCTTCATGGTCTGGTACTCTTTTGGTGTGGCTTACATGAATCCAATTAGGAAATCCTGCACACTTTACTGCTGTATTCGTAACTAGTATGACTTGACGAGGTTCGTCCCACCTGGGTGATAGACACGTTTCTCTCGTGTGATTCTTCACAACCACCCAGTCTCCGGGATTCAGATCATGCTCTTGCTAAGGCTGCCTGGAAACTGCGTCTTCCCCAACCTGGTGAGAGACAGAACGCACTAGGTCAGCCAATTCTTTGCAATAATCCAGAACCATATCATCAGTTATATTCAGCAGTTTATTTGTAGGAACATGTGCTTGTCTCATTGCTCTTCCCATGATTATTTCGTGCGGACTCAATCCGGTATTTCTATCAGGAATGCTTCTGAGTCCCATCAAGACAAGTGGCAATGCATCCGGCCAATCTAGCGATGTTGATGCACACATTTTTGCCAGTCTGGATTTTATTGTGCCATTCATTCGTTCAACCACTCCAGAAGCCTCTGGACGATATGCACAGTGCAATTTTTGCTCAATTTGGAATGCTTCACAGATTATTCTAATCACATCACTGTTGAAGTGCCTTCCTCTATCTGATTCCAAAGTTACTGGGAAACCAAACCTAGGAATGAGTTCTCGTAGCAACAACTTTGCGACTGTAATACTGTCATTCCTTCTGGTAGGGTAAGCCTCCACCCACTTTGAAAACAGACACACTATGACAAGTACGTATTTCAGTCCTCTACATGGTGGTAACTGGATAAAATCAAGCTGCAATCTCACAAATGGACCCTCTGCCTTTCCTATTTTCCCAAAACCAATTATTGTTTTTCTTCCAGGATTATGCATTTGGCAAGTTAAACATCTCTGGCAAAGACTCTCTGCTACAGCCCTAAACCTTGGATTGTACCAATTTTGTCTGAAGAGCCTAATCATTGCATCTCTCCCTATATGTGTGTCTCCATGATACATCCTGGCCATTTGTGAAAGCAGACAGTCGGGCATGACTGGTCTGCCATCGGCATAGATCCATACATCGTCGTCTGCCCTTTGGGAACATCCCATTTTAATCCATGCATTCCTTTCACTCTCATCAGCATCATCTTGTAATCGTTTTACATCATTCCATGTTTCAGGAGGTGCACACAGCATAAGTTGGCATTCTTTCAACTCTTTTATTAACTGACAACCTGTTTTTAGCACAGTGTTGAGCCACCAAATCTGCATATCTGTTACCGACTACCACCCAGTCATCTCCTGACTGGTGTGCGGCACATTTCACCACAGCCAATTCTTTTGGTGATTGTATTGCCTCCAGCAGTTCCTTTACGAACTGTCCATTTTTAATGGGGGATCCTGAAGAAGTCATGAAATCCCTCTGCATCCATAGTTGGCCAAAATCATGCACAACCCTGTAACCATATTGGCTATCTGTAAATATAGTAACTTTTTGATTCCTCCCAATTTTGCAGGCTTTTATTAACGAAATCAATTCAGCTACTTGTGCAGATTTTACTCCTGGTAAATAGGATGCTTCGACTATTCCAGTTTATTCACATACTGCATATGCTGCAGTCAGTTTACCATCTTCATGCCTTTGGCACGAACCATCAACAAACAGCTCCCGGTCTGGCTCCCTGAGGGGTAGTTCCTGGATGTCAGGACGTGGTTTCGTGCACAATTCTGTGACTTGTAAACAATCATGTTCCTCTTCGTCATCTTTAACTTCCTCATGATATGGGTCTGGTAGTAAGGTAGCATGATTTACTATTGTGCACCTTACAATGGTCACATTTTCAGCACCCAATATTATTCTTTCATATTTAGTCAGTCGACTAGGAGTAAGATGCTGAGTTTGGGTTCTTGTCAACAGAATCACAACTGAATGTGGAACAAACACTTTAACGGGGTGTCCCATTACAATTGATTCACTTTGTTCAATGCTCAAACAGGTAGCAGCCACTGCTTTTAAGCAGCCTGGCAAAGCGGCTGCCACTGGGTCCAATGTAGCAGAAAAATATGCTATAGGACATCTGTCCAAACCATGTCTCTGGGTTAGGACTGAAAGTGCACAATTTTCTCTCTCATGACAGAATAATGCGAATTTTCTTTTATAATCAGGCATGCCTAGGGCAGGTGCTGCACACAAAGCATTTCTCAATTTTACAAAAGCTCCTACACTCTCATCATCCAATTCGACTGGGTCCTTTGCCTTCTTTTTCGTCATTTGGATTAATGGCTTTGCTAGCAGAGAGAACCCTAGTATCCATTGTCGACAATAACCCACTATTCCAAGGAACATTCTCACCTCTCGTTGGGAGACAGGCATTTGCATTTTCTTGATTAACTTTACTCTTTCAGAGGTTATTCTTCTTTTTCCCCCTCTCAATTTGGTGTCCTAGATACTTAACTGCTGTTGTACAAAACTGCAATTTTTCAGGTGAAACTTTATGCCCTTCTTCAGCTAAATGATTTAATAATGCAATGGAGTCAACAACACAGTCCTCTCTGGTGTTAGATGCCACCAGTAAGTCGTCTATATACTGCACTAAGACTGAACTTCCTGGCATCACTAGTTTCTCTAAGCACTTTTTCAATATCTGATTGAAGATGGAAGGACTTTCCGTGTACCCTTGAGGAACACGATTCCATACATAGACTTTGTTTTCAAATTTAAATGAAAAAAGATACTGGCTATCCGGGTGCAATGGTATTGAAAAGAATGCTTGACATAAGTCAATCACAGTAAACCATCCAGCACTCCAAGGAATCTGGTATAGGATTACTGCAGGATTTGGCACTATAGGACAACAAGGTTCAACAATCTTATTTATTTTGCGTAAATCTTGAACAATCCTATACTTTCCACTAGGTTTCTTTAAACCCATAATTGGTGAGTTACAAGGGCTACTCATTACTTCTTTTAGTATGTCTTGTTTTACCATTCGGTTAATTTCTTCAATAACTCCTGCTTTTACTTCTGCACTCATTTTGTACTGTCTGGTATTTGGGAAAATTGCACCTTCCTTTACAGTAATTTTAACTGGGTCTATTTTGGCCATAAGTCCTACTTCCTTTCCCGTGAAATCCCATACCATGGAATTCACTGTAGTTTTTAGTTCTTCTGGTAACTCGTCTTTTGTTATCAAAGAAAACATCTCATCTACTTCTGTACCTTGCTTTGCAATCTTAAATTTATATACAAGGTCTTCATCTGGGGTCTGAACTGCCACACCATCCGGCGTGCAGAAAATTGTGCAGTTCATTTTACACAACAAATCTCTGCCCAATAAAGTTACTGGACTGGAATCACACACTACAAATTGATGCATTTCTCTAAAATTTCCAATTTTTACTTCCATTGGTTCGGTAAGAGGTGTTCTAATCTTTCGATTAGCTACGCCCACAACTTGGATAGCTTCTCCAGAGAGAGGAAGGTCTGGGATGTCTGCTGTTCTCACAGTAGACCTGGTAGCACCAGTGTCCAAAAGGAAGGTTATATCATTACCCTTCACATTCCCTTCAACATATGGACCTGACTGATCTACCGGTAAGGATGCACCAAGTATGCACTCCTTCTCCCCCTCTCCTAGGCACCGTCATTGACTATGTGGACAGAAGTCGTCCTGTAAAAGAAATTGTGAGGTTACATAATCATTCTTACCACTTCCTCCTTGATATCCGACGTCTGTACCGTGCTTTGCTCTGCTTACATTACCCTGTATAGGTGCAGGTGGCAACTGACTTTGAGGATTTACACCCTGCTGTGAGTCATTCTGCGTCTGTGGATTTAAATTTTGATTTGGGCCATTATTATTCCGAATCTTTTTACATTCATCCTTCCAATGCCCCAATTTTCCGCATCCATGACAAGGAAATTTCTTTTTAGCCTCTTCTCTACTCATTCGTCCTCTCAATTTTCCACCATTCCCAGTGTCACCATTTGTTCCAGAATCTTTTCCCTGATTATCACTTGGATTGTCCAAATTAATTCCCTGTCGCTCAGCCATTTTTACCTGAGCCCACATCACTTTCTCTTGCAATTTCTTGTGTCTATCCTCAATGTCATCTCCACAATATTTCGCATATTTCAAGATCTCATCTATGGGTTTCCCCTGCCAGCACAACATGTGCTGCTTAATCATCTGACAAATCTCTGGTTTTAATCCATAAACAAATCGGTAGACAAACTGACTCATGTTTTTATCTCCAATGTCCTCAAATCCAATATACTGTTTGAATACCTGCAATAAACGTTCGTAATAGGCATGTACCGATTCACTGGCTTCTTGGGTAGTCCTGTCTATTTTCACCCAATCTGTTTCTTTTGGTGGTATTTTCCCTTTCAGGTAAGTTTTTACCTGCTGATACTTTTTCATTACATCACTTGACGGGGCACCTGTCTTTGGATCTCTAGGATACTCTTCACTTGGCCAATCGACTGTGATTTTACAATCTGTCCATAAATCGGCAGGTACCACTATGTCAAATAGACCATCCAAGTCCTTCAACAATACCTTTGACACTTTCACAAACCTCTCAACCTGCTTGTACCATTCAATTGGTTTTTCTCTCAAATTTGAAAAATCATTCGTAAATGACAAAATATCCTGTCTGCTCCATGGGACATGTACATATCCCCCTCCTGGAACTTCTCGCATCGGGTACATTTGATCTGCTTTCCCTGTTTCCTTCATTAAATATTCAGAAGTTGCACTACTGTATCGTGCCTCTTCCTTTTTCTTTGTCCATCTAGCTTTCCATTTATCTAGGTCTCCCCATTTCTGCAAGACTGTCATTAATTCCTTTATTTGTAAATTTTCTTCCAGAGGCATTCATGTTTTCTAAATCTTTGTCTGAAAAATCTGCTCTATAGGGTTTCTGTAACACTTTTGACTTCCCTATTTCAATTCCCATCTGCAGAGCTAAATCTGATAATTTTTCATGGAATATCTTTACATTTCTTGTGATACTTCTGCACACGAACAATAGTTCTTCTTCATCGTAAGTATTTAGGCGATCTACCCCTACATTTCCTGCTATCATTTCTTCTAATTCGATCTTTAATTTATAAATGTCCATGATCTTTGGGGGTGCACTCTGTCTGTCTGATCCTTGTGCCCACCTTTCTAAGTCTTCTGGTGTAACTACTGTGGCACTTTTGGTTCCTGATGAGGTTACTATGTTTACATCTTTTGAGCAACCAGGTGTAGCTCTTCTGGGGGCACTATTTGCAGATTCTCGAATGGGCAAGTCCATTAATGAAATCATAGATTCACAATCACTAAAGTGATCATCAACTATTACTACTGCTTCAGGTTTAGGAACATTCACAGGTGTAGGCATAACTAGAGGTTTGGGATAATTTACTTTGTCACCATATAAGGGAACAACTGGACCATTTGTTACAGGTATGGTCAAGGAATCAGGATGTACATTCAACTGTGTTATTTTCTGTATTAATTCTGCTCTGTTTTTATCTATTGCTTCCTTTTCTTTATCGTGAAGTAACCTACTAACTGGGGAATCATGCAATACTTGTGGTACCAATGGTGTCCTTAACAGTGGTGCACTTGGGGTGCATCCACTTGTCCCTTCCTGATATGGTGGCGGGTTCTTTAATATCTCTTCCATAAATTCATCTTCTGAATCTCCAAATCTAGTCAAGTGTTTCGTTTTTTCTGTGCATTTGCTCCCTAACGATTCTTCTGCCATTAATATTGGATACAGACCTTCTGTAAGCATCGCTCTTCTCCACTGTTTCATCTGACCGTCCCTTGACTCATTTTGGTATCTTAGAAAAAATCCCCGATAACCCCTATTACTTCTGGATCGGTCACGTTCAAATGCCTCTGGTTTCCCACTCCTCTAAGGCTTCGTATTGGGTTAATCTTGGTCTGGGTTCTAAATCATTCATCCTCAATCTCAAATTTTGAAGTATTCTCCTATTAAAAGTACCATTTTCTGGGAATGATAATATTCCATCATTTTTGGTACATTCCATCCAATTTTCTATCCATACGCAAGTATGATAACATCTCTCCATCATCATGAATGAAGCGGGCGTTTTAGCTGGTGGAATGATAATTCCTTCCCTGGTTTTGATTGGTTTATCCTTTTTAAAATAATTCTTAATCTTTTGTAGGAATGACATTTTTCTCTTCTCTCCGTACATTTTGGGTAAATCTCAATGTATAAAATTATATTCGGCAAAGCCTAGGAATCTCCTATCCGGACGAACTCCTATTAAAGTTGGATCACGTTTTAACATACAATCTCCACTATCCACTTGGATTTCAGCTTCTATGGTAACAACCAATCAAATTCCAGCTAACTTTTTGTCTCTGAACCAATCCCAGCGCGGTACCTGTGACGTTTGTCTGCCAACCCCTCCTTTACAATCTGCGCTTTTCTGTCCCTCGCTGTTTCGACCAATCCCAGCGCGGTACCTGTGACGTCAGTTCCCTCTCCGGTAACTGACCCTCCCTTTACAAAATCGTACGCAAAACTTTATTTTCTCTACGCCTTTAATTAAAATTCAGTAACAACATAAAACATTCGCTATCGTGCCAGTTTCTCTAAATTGAAAAAGATAGTTTCTTTTACACTTAGTAAAACCTTTCCGTTTACTAAACATACACTACGAGTAAAAACCCTTCCGTTTACTCTTCACGCAAGCTTCAGAAATACCTGTTACTTCTTCAATGTTACCCTTTCTAGGTGATATAACATCAAATTTTCACCAGCATATTCCTTTTGCCATTACTCACACGCATGGAGTCCCTAACAAGTACTGATAGCCCTGCCTAACTTTTCAGTACTATTTCTGCCTGACAGATAACCTCACTGCAGTATGGCTTCCACTTACCATCCGCTATTCAATTTTCCCCTGGGAATTCTGGACAACATAAAACAAAACTTTTGAACAAACGGATGTTAGTTTATAAAAAAATTCTCATTACCCAATTAACAAAGTACAACCATCCTCTGATAACCAGAAAACTGATCCAGCGGGTTACTAGCAACGAGCATTCATACACCAGATACTCGCTTGGGCCCATACATTCATACTACGCTAGCAATTTCCGCTGGTGGGTCAGTTGTACTCTTTATCAAAATCCCTGCTACCAATTACTTTTCTGATTGAAGAGTAATGACTTACCAATGGACCCCTTGCTAATTGTGAAGTTTAAAATGAGTGACATTCATTATAATTCATAATCCTGAAATAATCACTGAGTCAGGAAGTTTTAAAATGTTTATCTAAAAGATTTAGCAGAGTAAAGTACAGAACCACATGATACTTAATTGTATATCAAGGATGAAGCATAGTAAATCAATTATCGATTTATGACGGTCCCTCAGAAAGGAGAAGATAGAGACAGCAGCGCAACTAGAGGTTGCATGTATATTTACCTAAAGTGCGAGAACCAAACCCCTTGGCCAAGGAGTTGGAAAGATAGGACCCAGGAAGGATGAAGAGCAAAGACCTCCTCCAGGTTCAGGACAGGACCGGTGACCTCTCTATCAACGACGCCTGCGTCGTTCCCCTCTCTGTTACTCGCTTCTCCTCGATTTCTCCCGTGTCTTCCTTCTAATGGATTCCGCTGCCCCCACCTCCGGACCTCTCTGGACAGCGGTTCAGTCTGCAATCGATCAGCTTGTATGTCTGCTGGAGCTTTGTGCTAACTAATTAGCTAATTCTATATCTATTATACCCTTCTACGCCCATGTACCTCCCACTAGTGTTGCAAAAATATGGGCCCACTACTTCTGATTGGACGGGGACAAGGGTTGATCCTCACACCATATCAATTTAGTTTGATTTCTTTAAGCCCATTGTTTTAAAATACCGCCCATCACAATTAATACATTTGCTTTATTTCCCACCCGTCTCACGACAAGTTTAATACATTGTTCATATAAATTGTTTCTTTTCGGTAGGGACATCGTGGGTACAATAGTGTTGGCCATCAGGTCACGGCCTTGGACGACGTCCAGGTTGACTTCATCCTTTTCTCTCTGGGCAGCCACTCAGGGCGCATGCTCAGAACCATTGTCTCTCGAGTTTTCAGTTCACCAATCCCAGGCCCATTTTACGAACTAATAAAAGTCAAAGAAGAAAATATTAAAATCACAAATAAATTGTTTCACTGTATACCCACTCTTTCTATTCTATTCCCATTTACTTATAAATTCTATCCCGCATTAATAGCGTTAGAATACCACAGTTTAATTGCAACATGTGAGCAAGCTGTAGCACGTGAAAACATAAAACAGCCATTTTAATACACACTGCGCAGAAGCAAGAATTTCCCACCAAGCAAAGAAAGACGTCCCACCACGTGATATGGTTGAGACATGCGCAATAGGTTTCCCGCGCTTTAGCGACCATTTTAGAACAGACAAGCGTTATTTGTTAGTTTAAACACATAAGCAAGCTTCCTTTCTAGTTGTGTTTGTGTATGCAATTGTTAATATGAACAATACAAAGTTTAATAAATTAATACTGTGAGGAGATTGCTTCCGAGCAGGTCTCATTATGAGTTCCTGCTCCATCAGTAGGATGGATAGTTGATTTAGTGGATGAGGTCTGAATGTGCTCTAGGGGTAAAGGGAGACCTTAGTGCCTATGTAGGAACACAGAGAGCCTACAAATAGCCTCAAGCTAGATCTACATTGGGTAAGTAAGGTGTATCTCAGGAAAGAAACCCAGCAGTATGGAAAGCCTACCATCCTGACTACTTTAGAACTGTTTGCCCGAGGACGGATGTGGACTCCCCATTGCTGTATAATGCAGATATAACAATTTAATACTCTTGCTGGTAACAACCTGCCATGTAGGTCTTCTTTTGTATGCCTTTACCCTTAAAGGGCTGGGAGACTTGTCACTCATCACTTAGTGGTAAATTAGGATATTAGCATCTATTTATCTACAGTAAGTTTGGTGTAAGTATTTTAATTCATAACGTTCACCAGTGTTTAATATTTAGCAGAAAACAAACAGAGCAGCGACAAAGACAATAAGTTGGACTTTATATAGTCTTCGCACCGAAAAACACATAATATAGAGACATACATGCACACATATTGTACATGCAGACAAACACACCTACACGCATCCATGTAGGCATACATCATAACAGATACCAACACAATAGGTACATCTTATGTTATGTGTTTTAATAAAGCGCATGGTATCCTGGCACTGAGTAGGGGTGTGTGCCTAGCCCTAATTATGGTAGGTTGGTAAATTGTAAAGCCAGGTCTTCAGTTTCTTGAGGAATTCAAGAAAAGAGGAGGAGGCTCTGATGTGGAGAGGGAGGTCGTTCCATGCTTTAGGAAAGATATAAGAGAAAACTTGTCTTCCTGATCTGTTTCAGTGTATGCTTGGGATTTTGGTTAGCAGGAGTCCTGTGGATAGGAGCTGTCTAGTTGGTTGGTGGAAGGAGATGCGACTGTTCAGGTAGGTGGGGAATGAGTTGTGGAGTGCCTTGAATGTGATTGTGAGGAGTTTGAATTGAGTGCATTCTGTTCCACGTTTTCACGCCGACCGCAAGTAAGTGAGCAGGCGTCCGAGGAGGCGCGAGGAGGACGCCGAATTGCCGCGGCTCCCACTGAGTTTTGTTTTCACGGTGGGGGGCCCAACGAAAATACCATCCGGTTGTGGGCGGCAGAGCGCGACCAAGTCTCGCCCCCTCCCGTGGCCCTGCTGCTTTTTTCCCCCACCGGCTGTGCTGTTGCTGGAGAGCAGAGTGCTTGTGGAGTGCCGGAAGAGCTGCAAGCCTGAAGAACAGCGAGCCTTATACAGCAACAGTGAGTAGAGAGCACAGCGAGTTTTCCTTCAGACATCTTTGGATATTAAACTACTGTCACCAGCGGAGCGGACGCAGAGCAAGAGAGTAAGAGGTGGCTGTGCAGTTGTGGAGCATCGTATAGTGTGGCCCTGATTCAGCCTGGTTTGTCCGCCCTTGGTGCTGTGTCTTGGCTCTAGGGCCGGCATTGGAGGCACCAGGGGCTACAGCTCATCTAACCAGGTAACCTCAAAGCGAGCCGTGGTGAACTTGAGCGGTGTGTCAGTCTAAATGCCATCTGTGGGTGTCGACCAGTGCAGAACAGAGGGGTCCTATGGTCCAGTGGTCACTGCCTGACTTCAGACATTTTCGTTGGAGCGGCGGCCTATGAGCAGGAGTGGCTCTCTCTGGAATTGAAGGGAAAAATTGAGGATTGTTAAGTGCAGAGTGGAGAGTGGAGTCTGGAGGAGAGTGGAGTGGAGTGGAGAGTGAAGGGCCCGCTATCGCCTGAAATTTGAACTTTTCTCTTTTTTCTCCGATTAAGTGATTAAGCGCCTAACCGTGTGGTGGCAGGAATCAACTAGGCAAGCCCAAAACTCAGCCCGAAACCCAGAGCGAGATGACTTCTAGAAAATTGCGCTCAGGGCGAGTGCTCTCCTCCTACCCCAGTCATAAACTAAGAAGATCATTTAGCGGCACCAGACAACTACAGCATCTCTGCTATAAATCCCACCCTGTTATAACTGGGTTTTTTCGTAAGATGCCTCGGATTGACCCTGAGGTGGCAGCTGTGGTCCAAGAAGGCCAGATCTTTAACTTTCATCCTGTAACGCCTTCAATCTCTTCTTCATTGCCTCTCGCGGATTCACTGGAACTCCAAGGCAGCCTTGCTGGGTCTCGGACTTTGGATCAGATTACTGAAAGAGTGGAGGATGGCTCCAGTGAGCAACCGCTTGATGCACCTCCCGGTGCTCCTTTGGATTCTGATCTTCTTGCCAGCCAGCAGAGTCAGTAAATTACTTTATTAAATAGGACAAAGCAGTCAAAGCTGTCAAGGAATGACAGTATGATTGAGATTATACCGGTTGTTTCACCAGCTCGGACGGACTTCCATAAGGGATCAGGCGGGGACGGTGGCCTGGATGATCGCCTTGGCGCTCCTACTGTGGAGAAGGCAAAGTTATGTGAAGAGTTATTGCTAGGGGAAGACTTTACACTCCCGGACATTGATATAGAAGCACAAAAAAGGGCCTGGGGAGACCATTTTGACTGTAGGCATAAAGACAATCAGTTAATGAGTGGTCACAGAGGTGTCAATACTCCAATTGTAAGCTCCTCTCCTAGGCGTCTTTCTATGCCTCTCTTATACTGCAGTACAAGTCATTTGATTGGTACCTCTATGGAGTCTGTCCATGATGTATTCTTGCCTGATTCTCAACCGAAATGGGGAAATGAGAGAGAGGGGGCGCCCTCAGAATATCTTGTGTGTATTGAAATTTTTTTAAATTCCATACTGTCCCTATTAGAGAAATCTGTACTGAGTTCTGACCACATACTGGAAATGATTTCTGTAATGCTATTTGAAGTGCGAAAGGTAAATAAGTCTGTTACCACTAAATCTATCCCTACGATTCTCCCCCAGATGGGAGAACGGCCAAGTGATAGGCCTGTACCATACCTTCCCTCGGGAGAGTCGAGAGACGTCTCCGTACAGGCAGGAACTCCTCTCTTCCTGGTGCCCCCCATAGCTCCTGTATGTAATCTTGAAAAGGAAGAGTTATGCTTAAGCACATTATTTGAGGAAGTCGAACTGAGTCCCCCTTTGGAGAAGTCCATCTTGAAAATCTTCCCTCTGTTTAAAAAGGGTGGAATGGGGGGCGCCGGAGAAATTGAGAAAATCAGGGGCCATGCCAAGCAATCTAAGCAGGTGGGGAGGGCGGGTGGGGAGGGGGAGGCGTTAACCTCTCCTACTACGACTCAGGTGTACTCCCCCACATTGTCAGGGAAGGGAGGACAGAAAGTAGGTAAGAGGGATAGCCTAGTATCAAAACATAAGGGGGAAAATATGAAAAAGAAACATAAAAAAATGAGACGATTTTCCAAACGGAAAGTGTCAAAATTGCACTTTTTCCGGATTTTGGAAAGCCAGAGTGATACCCATTTAATAACGGAGAAGGGAGTCCCTAAAACACCACTAGCAGATGGCAACCCAAGAGAATCCATCAGAGCGCCCACGGCATTAACTGAGAGTTTGGGGGACTCTGGACCGGGAGTATTTCCTTTAACCCGGTCGCTGCAGTCCCTCCAAGGAATCCATCCCTCCTCTAAGGAGTTAGTGGATCCATCGGGAGGAGAAATGCACATGGGTTATGGGGTCCCCTCGCTGCAGATAGGGACTGGGGCCATTGACTCCACTGATCCCAGGGTGAACGGTAACCAAGAGGGAGGGCCCCTAGCTCCAATTACACCGCAGGTTGGGCTGAATAGAACCCACATAGGGACCTCATTCCCGTCTGATAGAAATACTGAGGTCCCAACTCTCAATATGGTCTCACACTCGAATATCCAACATCATGGTGGGACACAAGTTGCCAGCTTTACGCATAGGGTCCCTTTATGGATTCCCTGGAGAGATGCCCCAAAGAAAACTAGTGGGGTTCAGCCCGGTTTATCTCCCATGGTGGATTTTATCTGGCTATTTGATAATGAATCTACCCCGGTAAATAGAGGATACATTCTTAGCTTATTTTCGGAACTAGAGTCATTAAAGCTGATAGCCAGCAAGGATATTATAAATGTGATGATTAATGTACATGACACTGTTCCGTATTCTAGGGTCACCTTTTGTTCCCTGATAGTGGCCAACCTGGTTTTAAAGAATTGTGAGCATTTTTTTAAACGAGGGCTCGATATAACACCTGTTAATGAATATGAGGAATATCAAATTGCGGGCCCGAAAACCCATTATTTGAATGTTTCTAGGGCTACTAATTCAGTGGCGCTAGATCAGGGGTCTCCAACGAGTAGCTCGGGAGCTACTGGTAGCTCACCAGCACCCTCAAAGTAGCTCTCAGAGGTTTAGCCAAGCATCTCATTCAGATAGTCTGTGCATATTAAAGAAGGTAATACTGCTAATCTTGAGACCCTTTGAGTAACAGCCAGGCAAACTAATGACACGCGTCATGATAGTCAGATACACACTGTGCCATTCTATGGGGTCTGCAAAATCACCATCTGTCTCCAGTATCAATCTGCCTAAGTACCAAAAATATTGGACATGTTGTAGACCCTGATTTATCAAACACACTGTGTGTGAAAAATGGGCAATGTAAGAAGAGTGCCAGCAGTAGCCTGAGCAGTAACCAGTGCTGACCCAACAAAGTGTCAGACGACAGGAGCCAGAGTGAAAAAAATTGTTATTTAGGTGCATGAACAGTCAAAAAGCAGAGAAGAACAGGGTATGGATACAGAGATCAGACAATTAAGAGCCCCATCCGGGTTTGTGTATGCAGGTGTGCACATTCTGTATGCATGTGTGACACATTCTGTCCCTCCATAATAAACAGTATCGCCCCTGAAAGCTTTGCCAGAAGTATAAGCTACCCCCCTCTCATCATATCGGGTCAATCTCTGGCACATTTGTGTTAGTTCATGTCCTAATAGTGCGTATGGCATAATAATGGTTATTCTTGACCATTGTTGGCATTTTTGGTCTAGCTGTGGCATTCTGGACAGGGGCTCCTCTGTTATAGCGGAGGAGCGTTGCCCCACTGTTCAGTACCAGGCGATAAAAAAATTATAATAATAGAACTATCATTTTATTTTTCGCTGGCACTGCCAAGTGGCACGAGTCTAGGGTGGGGCGGGGCCATTGTCTTTGATGATAGCAGGCTGAGCAGGGAGGAGGAGACTTGCACACTATCAGTGCGCATGTCGGTTTGGCACAGCCGGGTTGGAGAAACGCCACAGGCTCCCAGGCGCTGTCTGAGTGGCAAACCAGGCCGCTCAGACCAATCCGGCACTGCTCTCATGCTAGGTATCAAAAGACACACAATTGATGGACGGAATGCAGAACAAATCAAAACATTCACCCCCAGTCAAAAGATCTGGGTTAAATCCATCATTCTTTAGCTCACCATGCCACCCCAGTTTAGACCTGGCCATATGCAAATCAGCCTTGACCCTGTGCCTCATGGGAACAGTCCAGCACGAGCTGCCAAGCCAGGTCCTCCCTGGACCGGAAACAAGCATCCTAGGACCGGTTTCAGGGTTTCACCCCTCATCAGCCAGGATAGCTTGATTCCAGTGGCACAGTGAGCCCGAGACCCACGTCTGGGCATACCCGGCGCACTTAGCGCGAGGAAGCGAAAGACACACAATTGATGGACGGAATGCAGAACAAATCAAAACATTCACCCTGAGTGGGACGGGTATGCCCAGACGTGGGTTGCGTGCTCTCCATGCCACTGGAGTCAAGCTATCCTGGCTGATGAGGGTGAAACCCCGAAACTGGTCCAAGGATGCTGGTTTCCAGTCCAGGGAGGACATGCCTTGGCAGTTCTGGCTGGACTGTTCCCATTGGGCACAGGGTCAAGACTGATTTGCATATGGCTGGGTTCAAAATGGAATGGCATGGTGAGCAAAAAAACGCTGGATTTAGGCCCAGATCTCTGTACTGGGGTGAATTTATGACATTGTTCTGCATTCTGTCCATCAATTGTTCTTTTCGCATTTGTCACCCCAAGAGGGACGAGTATGCCCGGACGTGGGTCCCGTGCTCTCCATGCCACTGGAGTCAACCTATCCTGGCTGCTGAGGGGTGAAACCCTGAAACCGGTCCTAGGATGCTTGTTTCCAGTCCAGGGAGGACATGGCTTGGCAGTTCGGGCTGGACTGTTCCCATTGGGCACAGGGTCAAGACTGATTTGCATATGGCTGGGTTCAAACTGAAATGGCATGGTGATCAAAAAAATGATGGATTTAGGCCCAGATCTCTGTACTGGGGTGAATGTATGACATTGTTCTGCATTCTGTCCATAAATTGTTCTTTTTGCTCATGCTAGGTATAGCATGGGAGCAGCGCCGGATAGGGTGGGGAGTCTGGGAGATTTGTGCAGTGTGCGCGAGGAAGAAGCTGGACTCTGGCAGAGCCAGGTAAGTCTTTTTTTTTTTATAGATTATCCCGGCCCCCGTTGCTCACCACTTGGTTTCGGTAACAGCCGCTACTGATTCTGGAAGCCATCATTGACCTATTAAGAAAATGACTGGCCAACTTGTAGCCATCCCTGACAATAGTGGCTGATCCACGCATAAGAATGACAATGCCTGATACTTGATAGTTGAAAGATAGTTCAAGCTGAGTTGGGGCAACCTATTGCTGTGGTTAAGACCTTTGGGCTGGAGGGCATGTGATGCTTTGGCTGTTATTTCATTAATTAGGGAGAGGCATTTAATACTGATAACATTTATCCTGCTGTTTCTTGTCGTAACCTCACCTGTATTGCTTGGGTGGTGACTACTGATAATCTTCCTTAGGTTGTGTCATATCTGATCACTATTTTACAGTGATAAAATATGCTAGTAGCTCGTGAGAACTTTCCTTGAGCAGAAGTAGCTCTCGCTAGAGAAAAGGTTGGAGACCCCTGCGCTAGATGCATTGGGCCCCGATACCGAGTATTCTGTGGGCAATTCTAAAGATATAGTGGTTTCCGTGTACTGGAGGGGGCGCTTAATAAATGTTGTGCCCAATGTGGCAGTTGCCCCTCAGACTCCAGACATAGAAGATGAATTCGCCCAGTGGAGCTGGGTTGCAAGAGTCCTGAATAACACTCATTCGGAAGCAGTAAGGAGTGCTCTGTTGAGGTAGCCTGGGTGGGCTACTCTTGTCTTGGAATATGGCCGGTCTGGGACCCAATAAAACAAAATTGAATTCCTTAAAAATTATGAACCCTTTAATTATATGTTTACAAGAAATGTGGTCTTGTAAAGAGTTTGAATGTGATGGCTATTTTGTTTACTCTTGCTATGCTAAGCGATCGGAAAGGGGACACGCTAGTGGGGGGGTTTCTATTTTGCTTAAAAACTCCATTAATTGGAATCAGAAGGTTTTCTACCACCCTTCAAACCTCTGTATATGCGTGAAATTGGCATGTCTGGGAGATTCTGGCAGGTCCACTTCCTTCCTTGTGGCAAATTTGTATATCCCCCCTGGGAAAAATTTTGATCATCTTTTGCGTGTATTTTTTTCTTTTATTCAGGATATAGCTACCAGGGAAGATTGCCCCCTAGTGACATTAGTGGGGGACTTAAATGCTAAAATTTCGAACTCTGCCTCTGGGATTTATGCCAATACTGACAAAGAGGAAATTTGGCACATTCCCGAGATTTTATTACCAAACAAAGTAAAAACAGATAAGCGGGGGTTTCTTTTGCTTGATAGCATCAGAAGCCTAGATCTAGTTATCTTAAATGGGAGGGTGCCCGTTGATAAAATAGCCCATTTTACCTTTTATTCTCAACACACTCAGAGCCTTTTAGATTATGTGATTGTTTCTTACCAAATGTTTGGGGCTTGTGATAATTTTTATGTCAGCCCGTCGATATGGAGCAACCATAGTACAGTGGGTATGACAGTGGCTTTTGATCTACCCTCATTGGACTCTGGGAATGCCGGTCAGGGCACGGCCACTTTTAACAAAGCAAATGGTCGGTCCTTCTGGACGCAAAAAAACATCGCTGAAGTAGGCTCTATTGTGAAGATGGCTTATGTAGAAAAGCAGGGTATTACTCATTCCAATATCATACCCTTCTTTGAGGCTCAAATGAAGAAGATTTGTAATTTAAGCTCCACATCTTCTGAACCTCGCCTGTATAAACAGGATATGTTCCATATGATATCTTTAAAACAAGCAATTAACCATCTTGTCCGAAAACAGCATATACATTTCCTCTTTGGCCGGCAGCAGGAAATCAATCGCCTTAAGCGAGTGAGAAGACGTTTTATGCTCAGTGAAAAAAGAAGGGAGCCTGATGCTAAGTGGATAGGGCTGAGGGAAGCCGCAAGGGCCAAGGATTCAAGAAAATATTGGCACTGGATCGCAGAATATTGCGATTCAAGGCAGAGGGCTCTACCCATACCGATTCCAGAAAAGGACTGGGTGGATTACATCTCTCTATTATATGGAAATAATAGCCCAGTTTCTCTCGTGATGACTGATAGGGTTAAATCCGCGTCTACTGAATTTACTGAATTTGGCCCCCGTCAGGAAAGGAAGTGGTAAATTATATAAAGAATGCTAGAACCTCCGGCGCACAAGGGCCAGATGGAATCCCGATTGCCCTAATTAAAAAGGAGCCAGAAGCATGGGGTGATTTTTTAGAGCCACTTTTTAAATATTGTTTCTTTATGAATAAAATCCCCCCTCTTGAAAGGGGAGCATTATAGTCCCCCTGTATAAAAAAGGACAGAAAACGGTGCCGACTAGTTTTAGACAGATTGCCCTCCTGGATGCCTCTGGCAAACTATTTGCAAAAAGCATATTATGCCATCTACAACAATGGGTTTATGATCAGGATATTCTTCCACCGGAACAAGCTGGTTTTAGAAAGAATCATGGCACCCTGGATAATATAGCGGTTGTTCAGACAATTGTAGAGAAATATGTTTTCTCCCGAGGGATGCCAATGTATACAGCTTTTATCGATTTCTCCACGGCGTTTGACAAGGTGGACCGCCAGACGCTGTGGAGAAAACCTGTCTTCCTTGGCATACCAAATCATCTTTTGGGTCTGATTATGGAATTGCATACAGACACCTGGTGCCAGGTTCTGATGGGAGGTTTGCGGGGGTTATCATGTAAAATTAGAACGCATAATGGGCTTAAGCAGGATTGCCTATTAGCACCACTTCTATTTTCTTTGTATATCGCTGAGATCCCTGGCGCTCTGAACTCTGTAAGGGGAGATGCCCCAAAAATTGGTACAATGTCCGTTGGCTCTCTATTATATGCAGACGATGTTGCAATATTCGATCTAACGCCCATCGGCCTGCAACTTCGGCTGGACGCCTTAAGTAAATATGCAGAGGCTCACTTCCTGAAAATTAATATTGCAAAAAGCAAGATTTTGGTTTTTCGCAAGAAGGGGCTCAGAATAAAGAGATGTGTAAGATGGATGCTTGGTTCTGAAAAACTGGAAATAGTTGACTCGTATTTATATTTAGGGAAGGTTTTTTCCAAAACAGGTCGAGACTTGGAGCATATTATACTTTGTGTTAGCAAAGCTGTCTCCTAGGCAAGTGCATTAAACACATCCTATAAAACGTGCGGGAGATGCCATTTCAGCCATGTCTTATCTGTTTTTAAGGTCAAAATCCCTCCCTCGTTAATATATGCTGCCGAGGTGTTGGACATGAATTATTGTCTCTCATTCGATAAGGCGGAAGGACGAATCCTGCGTCAAATTTGTAATTTAAACTCTTTGGCTGCCCCACATGTACTGCGCCTTGAATTTGGATTAGTCTTATCCTTCATTTTATCCCAGGCAGCGGTCCTCAGGTGGGGTAACTCCCTCCTTTTGGGGGAAGAGGGTACACTTAGGGCCGCCCTGAGAATAGAAATCTTTGGCACACTAAAAGAACAATCAACGTTTTTTAGGTCTTTTGTATGTGAAAATGATACTTTCGGTCTTAGTTTGAATCCCGCTTCTCTCATGTCTAAATCTGTACTGAAACAGCTATTAAAGAAGTCTAGATCCCCTATCAGTTTGGCCAGAGATGCTGCTTTAAGCCAGTCCAGGTCCAGTAATGTGTCGGTCAGTGGGAGTGCTTTGGGGAATAAACCACAGCCTTATTTAACTTGGAATATCCCTCACGGATTAGAAGGCTGATACTCCTACTGAGATTCAATCTGCTGCCTCTAAGAGATGTTACTGGCATCTGGGATAAAACACATGGGGGCATATTATCAAGAAACGGCGTTAAAATTATCGCCGCTTTAGCGGCAGAAAACTGCCGCTAAAGCGGCGATAACGGGCTTGATAATATGCCCTTGAGAATTCCAATAGAAGCCCATGTTCTGGTGTCAACATGGGCTTCTATTGGAATTCTCCAGGGCATATTATCAAGCCCATTATCACCGCTTTAGCGGAGAATTTGTGAATTGTGCCAGTTGCAAATCCAAGATCTAAATCACGTTTTATTTGTATGTTCAAAGCTGCAAAGTGCCAGGCGAGTGTTCTTAAAGCCAGTTTTTACCAAATGTAATATTCACTCTGCTCAGGAGGCACGATCTTTGGTTTTGTCCCCTCCGAATGAAATGGTTTGTTTTAAGATATATCAATTTTTAAAAACATTTCTGCCTATGTATTAGAAAAGTTTCTAACAGTAGTTTTATTGTCATGACTTAATATCGACTGGTTGGTTATTTGATTGCTTCATGTATTCATAGCACTATTTGCACATCTCTTAGTATGTTTGATACAAGAATTTTTTATTGGTTGGTTATTTGATTGTCTCATGTATTTATAGCATTATTTGCACATTTCTCAGTATGTTTGATATAAAAAAAATTATAGCAATGTATAAGGAAGGACCTCGTATTGTATGTAAAGTTTGTCCTTTTAATTTGTTGGTATGTTTTTGTGGACCTCCGTAGGAGTTCCAAAACAAAATAAATAAATAAATGGCAAAAATGGCAAATGAAGTGCATTTGTGTATGGGAGGCCAGTGCAGTTTCTTGAGGTGTGGTGAAATGTGACATAACCCCATGTATACGCATAGCACACAAACATGTTTATCTTTGCAACTACAAAACAAGAGAGGCATACATATACTCAGAAAATACACATGAAGAGAACACAAAAACGGTATACATAAACCTATAAAGCCCCATCCCATTTCCTGGAGCACAGTTCCTAAGCAACACTTGCTGTTCTTTTTGCAAATGCTGTGACATGGTTACAGAAAAGGGGATCTGTGGCTATGCTTAGTTATCTTGCACAGCTAGTGTATTCCCTGTCATTTACTTTCTCAAAAACAAATTTAAATACATTTCCATTAGAGAGATTGATGGAATTACTCATGCTGAGATCTTTATACTGCACACACTGCATTGCAGTGCATACATTTATCGTTCATCCACCCGATTATTCCATGTGACAAAAAAGCAGGACTAAATGTAAAACAATGGCTCTCACAACAGAATCAAAGGTTGTAAAATAAATTGGCTTGAAAAATTTGCATAGTTTGATAGAATGATGCACTCCGCCGCATAACTTTCTATTTATGTTGAATTTGTATGCAAGCTTAAATATTTCACATTTGATATTCTGTGAGCACAGCAATTTATATTAAAATAAAAGAGAAATGCCATGCATATATTTTTTACTAATACAGAAAAATTGATTATGCCAAAATTTTTTGTTTCATCCTCTGAACAGATAGGCTTATTTTGCAGTAGATGGCCCAAGCATTCTTCTTATATATGCAGAGATGATAAAATTGGTTGGCTTTTATAATCTAGAATTCTTTCAGATAATGTTGTATTCACTGAGGTAAGTGCAATTTGTTTGCCAGCAAATGAAATGGAATAAACATTCAAAGTCTGTGAGCTGAGTTTAAATAACAAAGCAACTGAACCTGTGACTGGGGATTCTTAAGTGTCTGATATTTTATCATTATTTCGCAGCTATGACTCTTCTGTAGATAAAGCAAAGTGATCCGATTAGCCAGTGAGATGAGTTAAAATTAAGCATGTGGTCATTGTATGCAGACATATTTATTCCAGTGCTGCGATGCAAGTGAATGTGAGTGTGTGAATAGGCAAGCGTGAGTCAACAAAATCTGCTACCTGAGGTTTGCACATAATGTATGCTCATGCTCGAAAATGATATTGTTATATCTACCACGACAAAGTTATCATCTTGAACAGTTCTGCTGTGGTGAGATATTTCAATAAACGTTTCCAAAACGTTGATGTCTATTATCTGTTG
Source organism: Calotriton arnoldi (assembly GCA_963921515.1). Taxonomy (NCBI): domain Eukaryota; kingdom Metazoa; phylum Chordata; class Amphibia; order Caudata; family Salamandridae; genus Calotriton; species Calotriton arnoldi. The sequence continues at coordinate 1,471,456 of CAWUFW010004278.1, read as the reverse complement.
ACATGAGAATTGTTGTTTATGAGTTTAGTCAATTCATTTCAGAAATCAGCTACATTAACATTACAACTGCTCCATCGTGCAAACTAAAACTTGCTGCACAGACCTGCTAGAACAGTGACGACGATCTTTGCCACACAGAAACCCAAGACCAAAATCTGGTTTGCAGGAATCTGTTAAAGAGCCGGGTGACAATGTCTCTGCTAAGTACATGTGCAGATCACTAGCACCGCCTCTCTAATACGGAATCAACAAAATACCAGCAGAAACACTCTTCATACATTATTAAATAACCACCTGCCAAACCACACCAGAATGGGCAATAGCGCACCAACATGACCATATCCCATCAGGAAACTACAACAAACAACAAGCTATAAAGATAATATGTCATGAAAAGCACACACACAGACACTGTGCACCAAAAGGAATAGTACCACAATGATTCTACTCAAGAACAACCTAACACCTGAACTTATTGCCTGTGCCTCGTCTTCCTCCTTTTCTGCCTTGCCTTTTTGCGCCTTTTTCCTCCGTATCGCGTCTGATTAAATTTTCCCTCCTTTTTCTCCAGCTTGTGCTGCCGCTGCCCATTTCCAGCTAGCCCCGACCCAGCGCTCCTCCCTCCTCCCAGGACCTAACTTAATGGAGGACGCAGCGCGGGCGTGCAAACGGGCATGCCGGAGGCGCGCTAAAGACAAGTCCATCTGTGCCCGTCTGCACCCGTCCATGTCCATCCGTGCCTGGACCATGCCCAGCACCAGGAACCCTAGTTCTCCTACACCCCACAGCTACACCCCAGCTGAACTCCTAGCCCTGGACTGTGGACATCATAACAACCGAGGCGGTCGCACCTCCCCACGATCCACAGTAGGTTTCTTCTCCTGCATCCACTGCTCCTTCTCCTGCACCATCAGATCGCCCACCAACACGCCATCCACCACCATGCGAACCAACCAACATAACGCAACTACTTCACATAAACTTGCCTGCTTACTCCTCAGCACACGCTCGTTTCGCAAACACGCCATCGAGATCTGAGACCTCATCACCACCCTCACCACCAAAGTAGTCTTCCTCACCAAAACCTGGCTCCCCCCAGCGCCTGCTCCCGACATTGCCACAGCAACCCCCGTCAGATACAAGATCACACACCCGGAGGAGGGATCGCCATCATCCATGTGGTGTAGTAGAAAACATCCACTAAACCACAGAGACAGCAGACACCATCAAGACCAGGGAACACCTCAACTTCAAATTCCAAACAGATGGAAAAACCACTATCAGAGGCACCCTTGCCTACAGTCTACTTGGACCACACCCCAGCTTCTACACCATCAATACTGACTTCATCGCCCCTCTCGTAATTGACTCCAAAGACTACATCTTCCTTGAAGATCTGAATTTCCACCCCAATGACCTCACCAATACTAACACCACCAGCCTCCTAGACAACATAAATGACATCGGACTCACCCAACTCGTCACCAACTCCACCCACATCGCAGGACACACGCTGTACCCCATCTTCACCTCCAGTAACAGAGTCAATATCACCGAACTCACCTGGACAGACCCCTTCATCATACACTTCAACATCTCCAGCCGCCGCACCTCCACCACTGAGCCACCCAGCACCCCCGCTGCAGTTGGAGTAAAGTATCAGAGAGCCAATGGGCCAATACCCTCAACACATCCAGCCCCAACACTGCATCAAACCTAGACCAAGCTATCAAAAACTTCAACTCCTGGATCACCCACTGAGCCAACATAATTTCTCCTATCAAGACCAGAAGACACAGAAGATCCACGAAGCAGGCAAGATGGTACACCAATGAACTGAGGACTGCAAAAGGCTACTGCAAGCAACTGGAAAGAATATGGTGCACAAGCTAAGACACCTCACACAGAACTACCTTCAAGACCTCCCTCAACCTTTACCATCGGCTACTGAGGGAGAGAAAGAGGAAAGCCTTAGCCGACCACATCAAATCCAGCTTCAACCACAGCAAAGAGCTCTTCAACATTGTCAGAGAGTTTGCCAACCCCGCAGTCACAGAAAACAGCATCACCCACAGCCAAGAACTATGAGACAGACTCGACAACTTTTTCCAGGACAAGATCACCACCATATATAAGAACTTCAAACCCCATCTAAAGCCCTGAGACTTCCTTCACCTTCACACACTCACAGAAACCAACACAGACCACCAACTGACCACATGGGAGCAGCTCACCCCCCAGGACACCACCACCATCATGAACTTCATTCACTCAAGTAACCCCACGGATCCCTGTTCGCACCACATTTTCAACCTTGGAAGCTGCAAAATCAGCAGCGAGCTCACCACTCTCTTCAACTTCTCAATCATCATGGCCACCTTTCCTGAAGACTGGACACATGCAGAAGTCAAACCACTCCTCAAGAAGCCGTCTGCCGACCCCACCAAACTCGAAAACTACCATCCTATCTCCCTTCTTCCGTTCCCTGCCAAAGTCTTGGAAAAAGCCATCCATTGACAACTCACGAAATATCTGGAACAGAACCCTCTCCTAGACATCTCCCAAACAACATCAAGACTGTCTTGATCACAGCTACCGATGACATCAGAGCCCTCCTTGACCGGGGAGAAACAGTGGTACTGATCTTCCTCGACCTCTCAGCAGCCTTTGACACCATATCTCATGACACCCTGATCAGAAGACTGCATCACATTGGTATCCAAGGTAATGCCCTCAAATGGATCGCCTTCTTCCTCATCGGAAGAACGCAAAAGGTCCACCTACCTCCATTCACCTCCAAACCCAAGAACATCATCTGCGGTGTCCCTCAAGGATCCTCCCTCACCCTCTTCAATACCTACATGACCGCTTTGGGCAACATCCTCAGGTCCCATGGACTAAACATCATATCCTATGCAGATGACAGTCAGCTCATCCTCTCGCTCTCAGAAGATCCTGCCAACACATGAACCAACTTCCACAGGTGCGTGAAGAGCGCTGCCAACTGGATGAAGGACAACTGCCTGAAGCTCAACATGGACAAAAAGGAAGTGCTGATCTTCGACAACAACACCACCCCTTGGAATGACTCCTGATGGCCCTCAGAACATGGACCATCACTCAAACCAACCAAACATGCCAGAAACCTCAGCATAATCCTGGATAGCAAACTGACCATGAAGTTCCAGATCAATGCAGTCTCCTCTGCCTGCTTTCTCACATTTCACATGATACGCAAAGTCTTCAAATGAATCCTCCTGAACATCAGACGTACTGTCACTCGGGCCCTGATCACCAGTCAATTAGACTACGGCAACACTCTCTACGCTGAAGTCACCACACCGCATCGGTAGAGACTTCAGACTATACAGAACTGCACTGCCAAACTCAACCTCAACCTCCCTAGATGGACCCACATCACCCCCAATCTCAGAAAACTCCACTCGCTACATAAACAGAAGAGATGTCAATTCAAGCTAATGATTTTCACCTAGAAAGCACTGTACAACCAAGGACCAACCTACATCGTCCACTGACTGAATTTCCACCATCCTACCAGACAACTAGTCTCTACCTTCCTCACAACCCTCTCATGCACCGAAGCAACAGTGGAGGATGCTCCTTCTCCTATCTCACAACGAAAACCTGGAATGACCTGCCTCGGCAGCCACAGACCTCTACCTCTCAACTGGAATTCCAGAGAGCACTAAGAAATGGCTGTTTAATTGAATCACCTGAACCATCATGACCCTCAAGCACCTGGATACCCTCTCAAGTGATTAGTTGCGCTATATAAATCCACTGATTGCTTGATTGAGGGTTCAAGGAAGGCTCCAGACAGCAAAGCAGTCCTTCCAGCTGCAGCAGAAGTCTTTCAGAGTTCACAGCAGGTCACAGCAGCAGGCAGTCCTCTGAGAGTCCTTCCGCAGGCTCAGTAGTGAACTAATGATTTGGTGTCTGAGGTCCTATTTTTATACCCTGGTGCCCTCTTTCTGGAAGGTGGGAGAAGTTTCCAGACAGTGGCTTTGAAATGCATGGAATGTCCTGACTCCCCTGCCCTGGCTTCAAGCTAGCCGCAGTGACAATGTGGAGGTGCTAGATCCTTTGTGTGAAGGCAGAGCACTCCCTATTCAGTTGCAATGGGGATGTGCTCAGCTTCAGCCCCATCCGGCCAGCAGATGGCCCATCCAGGCACACCTAACCCCTCTTTTGTGTGACTGTCTGGTAGGAATTCACAAAGTCTAACTATCAGTTACACCCAGTCATGTGACCCAAGCCAGGCTGCAGGCACAAAAGGGCTAAGAGCAGAAAAATATAAAAGTTCTAAAAGTAGCATTTTTTAAATTGTAATCAAAAACTCGACTTTACCATTAAATAGGGGTTTTCATTACAATTCCAAAGAAACCAAACATGACATAGTTACAAGCTCCCAATTGGAAATTACAGCTTATTAAATGGAAAAAAGAATCCCCAATGGTATCCTATGGGAAGGGTAGGCCTCACAGTAGTGAAAAACAAATTTTGGGTTTTTAATATTACCAGGACATGTAAAACTTAAAAGTACATGTCCAAACTTTTAATTACACAGCACTTTGTCCTATGGGCTGCCTAGGCCCTTCGTTAGGGGTGACTTATATGTAATAAAGGAGGAGTTTAAGGCTTGGCAAGGGGGTTTTAATGCCTAGTCAAAATGGTTGTTTAAAACTACATTCAGCCAGCAATGGAAGGCCTGGGACATGTTTTAAGGTGGTACTTAAGTGGGTTGAACAATATGTGCGCAGGACCACTGTTAGCATTTCATTAACAGGCCCTAAGGTATAGGCCCTAAGGCCCTAAGGCCCTAGGCCCTAAGGCCCTAAGGTATATGGTATACCACTCTACAAGGGTCTTACAAGTAAATTAAATATGCCAATTGAGTACAAACCAATGTAACCATGTGTTTTAGGGGAGTGAGCACAAGCACTTTAGCACTGGTTAGTAAATGTAAAATGCACAGAGTCCTATGACCAACAAAAACAAGTTCAGCAAAATGGAAGAGGAGAAGCAAGAAGTCTGGAGGAAGACCACTCTAAAGCTGACAGGTCTAACAATTATTTTATAAAAGCAGCATGTGTCTGTTGTGGACTCAATTCACAAAAATGGTAGGCATAGTGAAAGTGACATCACATGCCCTTTGACCTTAATAAAATCAGAGGTAGTAACAGCATGTGACCTTTGACCCTGAATTTTTCCAGGTTCTCATGTCACATGACCTTAACCCTGATGACATCACAATAAGTATTATCACTGAAGTTCCATAATAACTGCATGATTAGTATAACACACAACATGTCCATGTCTATTTTAAATGCCACCTTTAATAGTGTGCTGGCATAATCTATAAAAGTTCTGATGCATAATACTAGCCCTGAATTATAGGAAGCGAGTTAAGCAAGTGAGCTGGACCTCTTCGAAGAGGGCTCGGGGAACCTGCCCCAGAACTTTTTTTAAAAAAAGGGGCAAAATAGTGCATTTTGAAGCACAACTTTGACATACATTTGTTTAAAAAACAAATCCTCTGATGGGACACTACTTACATATTCAAGTCCTTTCATGGTGTGCCAAGCCAATAGAACTTGACTCTCGCCAGGAGTTGACTCCATTTTTAAAAATGTTCTATGGGTGCTCTCATATGTCAAAAATGGCCTCCATTGTGCCAGAGCCAGCATTTTGTCATGGGTGCCTTTTGAGGCCACAAATGACATAAAATATACCAGAGCAATAATTTTGCCATTAATGCCATCCCCATACCATGGGTGACGTTTATGTCAATGATTACCTCAGTATGTTAGGGCCAGTATATTGTCATTGTTGTCCTCTCCTCATATGCCATGATTGTCCTCCCTCATGACAATATTTACATCCAGTGTGCTAGCGCCAGCATTTTGCCATAGATGCCCCATGCCAGAAATAGCCTCAAGTATGATAACTCCAGCACTTTTCCACAAGTGCTCTATATGTCAAGAATTGCCTCTAGTATCCCACTACCAGTATTTTACCCTTATGCCAAGAATTACCTCCAGTACAAACTGCCTCCAGTATGCCAGAACCAGTATTGTTCCATTGTGCAAAGAATTACCACCAGTCTTCAAGAATTCTGTTACTGGTGCCTGTCAGGCTAAGGATTACTGGCATCAGTATTTTACCATGAGTGCCTCCATAAGACAGGAATTACCTCCACTATGCCAGGGCAAATAGCAGACTCAAAAGGATAATACAACATTCTCACCAATGCTCACTTACATTCACACTTATTCTCATTCACTCACTCTCACTTTTTAATTTTCACTAACTTGCTCTCACTCGTTCATTGTCAGTCACTTTACAAGCTCGCTCCTACTGTCCCTCCGTAATTTTCACTCACTTTCACTTACCACTAACTCTGACTCGCATATTCTCACTCATTCACACTCACTCTCACTCAAAGTCAGTCTTACCCTGACTCAATCATACTTTCTCACTCACGCTCACTTCCACTCACTCTTACTCTTTTTCTCAGTCACTCTCTGTCACAATCTCTAACCCTCCCTCACACTCATTTATTCTCATTCACTCACTTCCAGTCACTCTTACTCTCTCTCACTCACTCATTCTTTCTCATTCTGACTAACTTATGCTCACTTACTGACTCTTAGTCGCACACATTATTACACACTACCTGTCATTGACTCTCGCTCACTTTCAATTACACACACGCTTATATGCACACACACATCCATACATGCACATAGCCAATCTTACCCACAAGCATGCACGCAAACTAAATTTAAGAGCAAATTTTGTACTTACCTCAGCTGTCAGGAAAGAAGGTTCCATCCCAGCTAATTTTACTCTTTTTTTATTTACACTAATAGTTAATACTATAATATTATTCACTATTAATGTAATAAACAAATTTGCAGAAAACAAGGAGAGTGGAGTCCCAACTGATGCCTATTAGGACGAGCTGCTCTTGTGTACCTGGCACTGATTTTTCCACCTCTGAGGCCAGTGGTCACAAAAGCATTGCCAGAGATCACAATGAACACGCCATGGGCCACAGTTGAGACCCCTGGCAACCGCTAAATGACATCCATGATGTCCCTTTAATAGATACAGACTGCTTAAAAAAAATGTGTCCCATTTGGGAATTTAAACGCGAGAATGAAGGTCTGCTGTCTCATGAACGCATCCATCCCTGCATTCACAGTGAATTTCAGAGGTTGCTAACTGTGACCTGCCTACTTAATATATTCATCAGGCCGATTATTTTGTGCCCCCTCTGAATGGACAAATTGTGGGGCGATCTTTTGGAGCATAGGGTGATTGCACAAATATATCTTTGAACTTCCACAGATGGCAAGGTCCCTCCTTATCCTTTTACATTTATGGGTGGAAACTCAGTTTTGCTTTTCTATACCTTTCTAAACAATTTCTAGGATGTACTCATCCTACTTCGGCAAATGTAGCTTTGCCATTTTGGACCAGACAGCACTCTGTTTGGTACCAGAATCCATGCATGGAGCTGTGGGACAGAAGGGATAGCCATGCCGTGTTATCACAGCTCACTTGGCCCTTGCACATGAAAAAGATTCATTCTCCAGGCAGACTCGTCGCCCACTTCCCAGCGGCTTTACAGGGACTTGTGATACAATTGTATTGGGGGCCACGAAGAAATGAGGCCTAAGAAATGCCATGGTATCTGCCTCTGGGGATTATTAGAGCAGCAACTTGTGCTTTCCCATGTCAACAACCACTCAGGCAATTCTGCCATCATCATCCTATATCAATAATGGTGACTCGTCCAGATATCCTCTCTGGAATCAAATACTCTCTTTTCCTTGCTCCGCCATCCTGCTTTCTCTCAGCCCACCATCCTGTGACTTATTCCTTAGTCCAGACCTTAGGATCTGTGTATGGCACCAAACCCTAGTTATCCTTATTCAACCATCTACCCGGGAGTATGTCCACCTGCAGCTAAAGGAATCACATGTTCCATCCCCTTCCCTTGAAGCACCTCTTCAGCAGGGAGGCTGATGCATTTCCTAAGATCCATCCTCTCTTGGTGGACAAAGGAGTGCCTTGATAGTTAACAGATCGAGGTGGCTCCTCTAGGTCAGGGCTAAAAAATGCTGATACCTGTAGATTAAGTTATTCAGACAAAGCTTTATAGTAATAAGTGGGTTGAAGCTTGCAATAGCCCCAGTCTTTGCCTGCTTTCACTGATGGTTGGCCAGTGGTGTTCCGGCCTTTGCTCATCTGTTCAGGGCTCCTAAGCTACAGGATGACCACTGATGGTAAATTAGGACTCATGTTTACGTTATGACTGCTATGAATGGTATTCCTGTGCTATCTGGGAGCTGTTTAGGCAGTGGCCTCAACTGAGCGGAGCATGATTGCGACCTAACCTCTCATTTCTCCCACTACCCACAAATATTGCGAAACAGTGGCGAGAGTCCACAGTAGCACCGAGGAAAATGACTGCAAGATGCCACAGTGAGGCCAATCCCAGACAAGAGCCTGGGTGTTACCTGGAGAGCCCCAGTACCTGCGGCAGGCCACTATGCTGCATCTTGTACCTTGCATAGCAACGTGGAGGGGTGGGTTCAACAGAGGATCCAATGGCTGTTAATACACCAGTGTACGAATGCACCATTTTGATGCAATGCATGGATATTTCAATGTCCATGAAATTCAATGGAAAAACCCAATAGGTGGATTCTTGCCTCTGCTACACCAATGAAATGGCCCTGACCTCTATATGAGCATCATTTTATGTATAGTTTTCTGTTCTCATTGTGGGTTTTTAGGGGATTATGGTGGTGTTTTCCCAGTTATCCCCTTGCTTTTGATAATCAGTAAGCATCAGTGTTTATATAGCTGCATTCCCAAAAACATAAACAAAACTATGTTTGTTCAGTCTTTACAATAAAACATTGGGTCTCATTTATGAGACCCCTTGCGGCACTTTTGTGCTGCCGGAATTTCACTTTTTTGATGTTCCGGTGCAGCAGCATATTTACAAGGCCACGTAAAGCCACTTTAAGTGGCTTTTCATGGCCTTGTAAATATGTGCCCCTTTCAGGCAGAACACTGAGTGAAAGGGGCATTCCATGGGTGATGCTCTGGGTGTTCGTACGCAACACCCATGGAATCTGACAACACCAAACAAACAAGAGTTGAAGAAATAACAGGGAAAACGTTTTAACTGACATTTCTAAACATTAAAACACAAGGAGACTAATCTTAGACCAATCTGTCTTGCTTCTGCTTTCTATTAATAAGTGATTTTGTACTTGAACTTTCATTTAGAAATAAAAGCGACACATTTTCTCTCATTGCACTATCGTTGGGCAGCCATTTTAGTCCATGGCTTTGTAGGGAATCTTTGTTTATCAGTGTTTGTCTGTTTGCACTGTAAATCTTTAAAGTTCAGGGAAACCAGACAAGAAATTACCCTTTCCCCTGGTAATTGCTCATTTCTTAAGGGAACCTTGGTGTTCCACTTGTAATCCCTGTTTACTCCACCTCTGAGAGTTAATGGGGTACCTGGTATTGGTAATAGGGGTCTTTGATATTGATAGAGTGGAAGATTCACACTCTACATGGGGTACCCGTTAGAAGTGCAATGTAATTGTTTGTAGAATGCACTCACATATTATTCCATGTCATGAGAGAATTAGACGCTAGAAGAAAATGTGAATCAGCTAACATGTCGTTGTGAAAGTTAATGTATCCAATGTAAGTCTTGATAATTATTGCTTAGAACGTGTACTTACCATTGTAATCAATGTAACTTGTTCTATGTCTAATTAGTAAGTGTGATTCAATGATGTGTTAATGACAATAAATGCTTTCTTAGGTCGATGACTTAAATGCAAAGATGTATATTAATGTAATCGGCTGATGTATTTGCTAGCCTACGTTGTATGGTGACATTATTAACTTAGCTTGACTTATAGGCCTCGATTTGTAACACATTTGGAGAATCTCCATTTCTGACAGCAATGTTCAAACTTTTATGTGTAATTCGTAGAATGTTTTGTCCCATGTTTGTATTGCAGGTGGACAACGTTACTAGAGAAGAGTAGGGGTATTGCTCCATTAGGCAAGGTTGCAGAATGAAAGAGTTACAGTTAGCTTGGCCGCAGGACATAAGGTAGAGGGAGGTGTTTTCACGCGGTAGACGGAGAGAAGACCAAGGACGAGCTGCTACAGGGGGGCATGTGTGCAGAGAAGGCCATGAAGGGAGTCGATGTCATGGAAAAGTTTGTTTCTGAGCCTATTGTGCGGTTATGAGTAGAAAAGCATTCTGGGACCTTCAGTGAATACAACTTTATGTATATGATGCTTTCTAGAGAGGGACTGTTACCCCCATTCCCGCTTGAACTCCTGAGAGATAGCGCCTGTGCGCTGATGTGCTTTCTTTCCTTTGCTTGTGGCTTCATGCCTCAAACCCATCATATGGCAAAACAACTTCTCATGAAGGCTTTGCCGACTGACACCTTTTTTCCTCTTTACCGTCTTGTGCTTGTGCCTTAATTTTGGGATGCCACTTTACAGTTAGAGTAGAGCTAGTTAGAGTTAATGCTGCATCTAGACGAAGTGGCAATGCAAGGAGACTTGAACTTTTGTTTTCTAATCTCATGCATAATTGAGCTTCTTGTTCTTTTCATGCTCCATCGAGCGAACCTTTTACAGGAGGTTCAGTGTTCTTTTATTTCCCTTATATTTCTATACTCTCATGCTAAGATTTGTGTATGTTCAACTATTTTTGAACTTGGAATAAAGCTGGCTAACCTTCAATTGGTTGTCCATCTGGATTCTTGTGTAGCCATTTGTGTTACACTGTATTTCAAGTGACTTATGACCTCTTCTTCCCTCTATGCATTCATGCTGCTAAAAAGACCCATCGGAGATCCGACATTGTACTGAACAAAGCAGGTGGGCCCAGGCTCTCTCAAAATATATACACCAGTAGGTGGTTATAGTTAGTACCAAAGTTTCCATAGGAAAAGCGTTTTTGGTTTTGCCAATAACTTTGGTGCCGCTTGATGAATCTCCGCAAAATTTTCACAACACTTCCCCTTTATGGTTCAGCTGCTGTGTTGAAAGTTTTGATGTGATCCATCAAGTAGGGGCCGAGAAAAAAGTGGGGGGCCCAAACGCATTTTCACCATGGTGAGTCTATGGGCATTTTTTATTTTTTGAACACGGCTACAGCCGGAACTGCTGAACACAATTACACCAAATTTGGCAGAAAGCTATATGTTGGTCCAGAAAGCGTGCTTTTTGTGATTTGGTGTAAATCCTTTCAGTAGTTTTCGAGATATCTATGTTTAAAAAATATAGATATCTGGGGTCACAAGTCTTTGGAGTGGATTCACAAATCCTACTAAAATTTGATTAGCTGTGAACACTTCAACCAGGAAGTGTTGGCAGCCATCTTGGGACTCGGCTTGAAGCCGCGTCCCAAAAAAAAAGTAAAAAAAAAGAAAATGGGGGCAGGGTAGGAATTCCCTGACCCTCCAGATATGGTGGGGAGGGTCCCTGAGGGACCCCGCTGGGGGTAAAAAGCATTTATTATTAAATTTTGCAGCGGATCTGCAAATCCGTGGCAAATTAAAAAAAGCCTGTGCTTCCTTTAAAACAACCCCCGGGTGGGCCAGGTCCCCGGGGCATACGCTAATTATAGGAGGGGGCACACGGGGCCCCTCTGCTAGGGTTTATCAACGCTCCGGGGACCACCACCTCCCGGGGCTGTTTCAAATGATGTGGGGGGGCCTCACAGACCCCCCATGCCCCAGGGACCACCAACTACCCAGGGCTAATTTCAATAATAATGGGGGGCCTCGCATACCCCCATCACAGGGAACGCCACTTCCCCGGGGCACATACTTTAATAATAAAAAAAAGCTGGGAAGGCCCCATGGCCTCCCTGCAGCCCCGGAGACCACCAGCTCCCCGAGGCGCAAATGCAATATCTAAGGGGGGGTCCGTCACGGATCCCCAGACCAGGGGACAAACCCCCCGGGCAAATGTGAACAAAGGAGGGGTGCCTAGTGGCCCCCCTCCAGGAGCCCTACATGGCCCTGGGGACCTCCACTCCCCAGGACCATCTCCAGCAGTGTTCCGGGGTGCGCACGCCCGGGACATTGCAGTTTGCTATGGCATGGCGGGAGCCCTGCTCCCACCATGCCATAGCAAACAGTGTGCTCCGCTTTTAGTAAGTGAGAGCATTTTGCTCCCGCTTGCTGAAAGCAGAGCACTTTGCTTTTTACACACAGGGAGCTGCATGCCATCAGCTCCCTGTGTGTAAAAAGAAATGCCGGCTCCCACAGGAGGCAGAGCCGGCCGGGACCACGGGGCATTCAGGCCCCCGCCGTCCCCAACGGAGAGGACTGGCCCCGGGGTATATCCCCAGGGCCGAAAATGGCCCAGAAGGGGGATCGCTCAGCCCAATCCCTTTTCAGAAAGAAAAGAAAAAGCCTGGCCCGGGGGAATGAGGTCCTCGGGGCCAAAATTGGCCTGGCAAGGGATGCCACGTGGCCCCCCTCCCCTTTAAAAAAAAATATACAGAGAGGATTAGCCCCCGGGGATGGTATCCCCGGGGCAGTAATCGGCCTTGGGAGGGCGACCGTGCAGTGCCCCTCCCTTTTAAAAAAAAGTAAATAAATAAGGGGCAGGCCACAGGGGATAGGGTCCCCGGGGCTGAAAATTGCCCAGGAGGGGGGCCGCTCTCTCCTTGAATCATTAAAAAAAATAAAGGTCGAGCCCCAGGGAATGGGGTCCCCGGGCCGTAATCGGCCTGGGAGGGGGGCCGCGAGCCACCCTACCCTTTTTTAAATTAAAAAAGTGAAAAAAGGCAGGCCCTTGGGATGGGCTACCTGGGCCACAAAATGGTCCAGGGAAGGGGGGCCACGCAGCCCCTCTTCCTAAAAAACAGGAAAAAAAAGAAAAAGCCTTCAATTCGCCGGAGGCCCCTCCATCTTTCTCCACTACTCTGCAACCACGCCTCCTGGTGTGCTCCAGGTTGGGGGATGAAGTCCACTTTGCTGCTGAGGGTCCTTAGGGGCCAACAAGACCCCTGTTACCCCCAGTAAGCCCCACACAGTGGGATTGCTAAGAGGTCATCAGAGGCCAAGCCCCTTTCTCCACCAATCCGCAAACACGCCTCCTGGCGCATTACTCGTTGGCGGAAGAAGCCCAATTTAGTCCTGAGGCCCTCAGGAGCAAGGAGACCTCATCCCCCACCAGCAGTGTGCTGAGAGGTGCATTTGCAGCATGGTAGAGAAAGAGGGAGTGGCCTCTACCATGCTGCAAATGCACCTCTCAGCACACTGCTGGTGGGGGGGATGAGGTCTCCTTGCTCCTGAGGGCCTCAGGACTAAATTGGGCTTCTTCCGCCAACGAGTAATGCGCCAGGAGGCGTGTTTGCGGATTGGTGGAGAAAGGGGGCTTGGCCTCTGATGACCTCTTAGCAAACTACCTGTGTGGGTCTTACTGGAGGTAACAGTAGGGCTAGTTGGCCCCCAAGAGCCCTTGAGAGCCAAGGGGACTTCATCCCCCAACAAGTAGTGCACCAGGAGGCGCATTTGCATAGTGGTGGAGAAAGGGGGCATGGCCACCGAAAACCTCTTAGCAAACCCACAGTGTGGGACTTGATGGAGGTAACAGGAGGTGTAGTTGGCCCCCAAGGAGTCTCAATAGCCAAAGGGACTTGATCCCCCTACTAGTAGTGCACCAGGAGGTGCGTTTGCAGAGTGGTGGAGAGAGGGAGCTTAGCGTCCTCTCAGGTCTCAGCAATCCTGCTATGTGGGACTTACTGGAGGTAATAGGAGGGGTAGTTGGCCCCTAAGGATGTCCTTGGGGGCCAACTACCCCTCCTGTTATCTCCAATAAGTCCTACACAGCGGGATTCCTGAGAGCTAGTTGGAGGAACAGCCCCCTTTCTCCACCACTCTGCAAACGCGACTACTAGTTAAAAAAACATAGAAATTCACTGAAAAAACCAAGGGTTACAGAGACGTTATAGTTAGGAATTAACATTTAAAAAACCTTAGAAATTCACTCAAAAAACCAAAGGTTACCGGGACGTTATAGTTAGGAAATAGAATTTTAAAAAACTTAGAAATTCACTGATAAAACCAAAGGTTACAGAGAAGTTATAGTTAGGCTCAGGTTTCACTCGTGCAAAACCAGAGAAATTCAGCCATTATAGTTAGCTGTGTTAACTATAACTCGCGCCCCCCACAATGCACTGCTTATGACCTCACATATTATATCACTCATGACATGGTCAGTGACAACACTCATGATATCACTGATGACATCTCAAATGACATCACTGATGACATCATCCACAGAATCTCAGACGCACTCACTCACACCCAATATAATCTTTCATACACCTACTCCAACTTCCACCCTACCATTCTCAAAATCATTGACACACCCATACCAGTACTTACACACCCACTCACTGATTCATAAGTCTACACACACATCCACTCACTCATCCATACAGCCACTCATACACCCACTCACTCACTAATACAGCCACTGATATATCCACTCATAGACCCATACAGTCACTCGCACACTGTCAGTCACCCATAGAGCTACTCACACACCTACTCACTCACCCATAGGGGGAATCACACAGCCACTTACTCACCTATACAGTTATACACACATCCACTCACTTATTCATACAGATACTAACACATACTCACTCACCTATACAGTCACTGACACAAGCACACACTTACCCATACAGCCACTCTCACAATCACTCACTCACACATACAGTCACTCATATACTCCAACACTCACCTATACTGTCTTTCACATATGGAGTTACTCACCTATATACCAATGACACATCCATTTACTCACCACCACAGCCATACACACACTCAGTCACCCATAGAGCCCCTCACAGATGCACTCACTATCCATGCAGCCACTGCCTCACTCATCCATGCAGGCAGTCACACACACCCTCACCAACCCACACAGACACTCATACACTCATACAGGTACTCAGACAACCAATCAATCACCAATACAGCCACTCACACACCCACTCAGCAATCCATATTGCTACATAGACACCAACTGACAGACTGATAGAGACATTCACACAACCTAGTCACTCACCAATACATTCACTGAGACACCTAATCATTCACTTATACAGTCAGTCATGCACCCACTGAATCATCCATACAGGCACTCATACACCCACTGATTCATCAATACACCTTGAAGTAAATATTTAACACTCATAAACTTTTGAAAAACACTCACATTCACTGGATGATGTCATCAGTGATGTTTTTTGAGATGTCATCAATGATGTCACTGACCATGTCATGAGTGATGTAATATGTGAGGTCATAACAAGTGCATTGTGGGGGTGTGAGTTATAGTTAGCTAGGCTAACTATACCTGCTGCATTTCTCTGGTTTTGTATGAGTGAAACCTGAGCCTAACTATAAAGTCTCGGTAACCTTTGGTACCAAGGTTTTATTAAATTCCATTTCCTAACTATAATGTCCCTGTAACCTTTATTTTTTCAGTAAAAAAATAAATATATATATATATATATATATAAAAACAGTTACCCTTTCCGGTGAGCTGCACTCGCTGGTTGGAATTATGCTGTTTCCACACAAGCATCCCAGGCTCAGACACCACTTTCCTGTAGTAGTGCCAACGCGTTTCGGGCTTGGCGCCCTTCATCACAGGCAAATCTTGCAAAGAACGGCAAGCTGTGACCACAAGAATGTTCCCTTATTTATTCACAAACTCCACACAGGTGAGTAAAACTTGCAAAGTATCATGGGTCTTGTAGTCTAAATTTCATTACCCACGTGGGTCGTTGCCGTTCTGAGGAAAATAAAACAGTATTGTGAGTTGTAAAATGTCCCGCACTGTTATGCTTACAGTTCACACAGCGCCATCCAGCTCTACTCGTAACTGCCCCAATAAGCAGCTGAGGACCCTCCAGGATTTTGAGGCGGTGCACACTCGTGACCTGGGCAGGTCACTAAACATCAAAAACAGTTACCCTTTCCGGTGAGCTGCACTCGCTGGTTGGAATTATGCTGTTTCCACACAAGCATCCCAGGCTCAGACACCACTTTCCTGTAGTAGTGCCAACGCGTTTCGGGCTTGGCGCCCTTCATCACAGGCAAATCTGCAAAGAACGGCAAGCTGTGACCACAAGAATGTTCCCTTATTTATTCACAAACTCCACACAGGTGAGTAAAACTTGCAAAGTATCATGGGTCTTGTAGTCTAAATTTCATTACCCACGTGGGTCGTTGCCGTTCTGAGGAAAATAAAACAGTATTGTGAGTTGTAAAATGTCCCGCACTGTTATGCTTACAGTTCACACAGCGCCATCCAGCTCTACTCGTAACTGCCCCAAATGAAATTTAGACTACAAGACCCATGATACTTTGCAAGTTTTACTCACCTGTGTGGAGTTTGTGAATAAATAAGGGAACATTCTTGTGGTCACAGCTTGCCGTTCTTTGCGAGATTTGCCTGTGATGAAGGGCGCCAAGCCCGAAACGCGTTGGCACTACTACAGGAAAGTGGTGTCTGAGCCTGGGATGCTTGTGTGGAAACAGCATAATTCCAACCAGCGAGTGCAGCTCACCGGAAAGGGTAACTGTTTTTTGATGTTTAGTGACCTGCCCAGGTCACGAGTGTGCACCGCCTCAAAATCCTGGAGGGTCCTCAGCTGCTTATTGGGGCAGTTACGAGTAGAGCTGGATGGCGCTGTGTGAACTGTAAGCATAACAGTGCGGGACATTTTACAACTCACAATACTGTTTTATTTTCCTCAGAACGGCAACGACCCACGTGGGTAATGAAATTTAGACTACAAGACCCATGATACTTTGCAAGTTTTACTCACCTGTGTGGAGTTTGTGAATAAATAAGGGAACATTCTTGTGGTCACAGCTTGCCGTTCTTTGCGAGATTTGCCTGTGATGAAGGGCGCCAAGCCCGAAACGCGTTGGCACTACTACAGGAAAGTGGTGTCTGAGCCTGGGATGCTTGTGTGGAAACAGCATAATTCCAACCAGCGAGTGCAGCTCACCGGAAAGGGTAACTGTTTTTGATATATATATATATATATATATATATATATATATATATATATATATATATATATATATATATATATATATATATATATATATATATATATATATATATATATATATATTTCAACAAACCTCCAAGCTTTTAGAGATGCACTCCGCAAAGGATTGTTCAGCAGAACCTTTTATTCAGGAAGCGATTACATACACCCAATCAGTTTAAATCCCTGACGCGTTTCGGTGCCGCAGGCACCTGTAATCATAGGGCGGGCAAGTCGGAAACACAGTACTGGACTGCCACATCTTTTACCCTTTAGCACTTGCTCTCTGGTGAACAGCATGCTGGGAGTAGAAGTCCCGATTCTTCCCCTTTGGTGGGGTCCGTTTTCCGACAAAGATTTCACATGCCAATATTCAAATAATTTTTCACAGCCCTCCAGTGGGCCTCAGGTCCAAGTAATCGCTCCCCCAATTATGAAATCCTTCGCGCTGGAAGACGACTGCAAACAGTTTACAGTCTCACAGACCTCCTTCAGTAACAACAGCGGTGCAACCTCCCACGGCTGGAGCAGCCGTGCATTAGTATTTCAACAAACCTCCAAGCTTTTAGAGATGCACTCCGCAAAGGATTGTTCAGCAGAACCTTTTATTCAGGAAGCGATTACATACACCCAATCAGTTTAAATCCCTGGCGCGTTTTGGTGCCGCAGGCACCTTAATCATAGGGCGGGCAAGTCGGAAACACAATACTGGACTGCCACATCTTTTACCCTTTAGCACTTGCTCTCTGGTGAACAGCATGCTGGGAGTAGAAGTCCCGATTCTTCCCCTTTGGTGGGGTCCGTTTTCCAACAAAGATTTCACATGCCAATATTCAAATAATTTTTCACAGCCCTCCAGTGGGCCTCAGGTCCAAGTAATCGCTCCCCCAATTATGAAATCCTTCGCGCTGGAAGACGACTGCAAACAGTTTACAGTCTCACAGACCTCCTTCGGTAACAACAGCGGTGCAACCTCCCACGGCTGGAGCAGCCGTGCATTAGTATTTCAACAAACCTCCAAGCTTTTAGAGATGCACTCCGCAAAGGATTGTTCAGCAGAAGCGATTATTCAGGAAGCGATTACATACACCCAATCAGTTTAAATCCCTGACGCGTTTCGGTGCCGCAGGCAAATATATATATATATGCAACCAGTCCTGTCTTAGCGAAATGACAGGCGTAGACTCCGTGAGTATAAAGCAGGAAAGTAATTTATTTACAAGGAAAAAGCCACGACGCGTTTCGACGGCAAGCCGCCTTTATCACAACCCTTATATATATATATATAAAATCCTCGCAGCATCCACTTCCTGATGGATATATAGATAGATAGATATATATCACCGAAACTCCAAATCTGCTCAATAAAAATACCAGATTTTCTAGCAGAGATTTTAAGCATAGGATTAGCACAGTGTCATCCATGTCAAGCTAGAATGTGACAAAGTCTTTTGCGTTTTCACAGCAAACTCTTTATTCATGGGATTAGCAAGTACCATACATGTTGAGCTGAAAAATGACAAAAGCCTTTTACCACTCCAGGCACATTATTACAGTTTTGGATTGGTAAAATACCATCCATGCCAACCTGACATGAACAAAAGTGGCACTGTATACATAGGATTAGCACAGTGCCATTGATGCCGAGCTAGAAAGTGACAAAGCCTCTTAACCCTCCTGGCTATCTATCTAATCATCTATCTATCTATCTATCTATCTATCTATCTATCTATCTATCTATCTATCTATCTATCATATTTAAATATTAACCATTGCTGACCGCCACTGTGTAGTTATAGTTAGGTCAGCGTTTCCATAGGAAATGCATTTTTTGTGTTACTAATAACTTTGGCCCCACCTGGCGAATCTCCACGAAACTTTCCAAAAAGGTGCTACTTTTACTTTTTGACTAGTTTGTTCATGGAATGCTCCGGGGTGATCTGTCAAGTGTGAGCCGAGAAAAAAGGCAGTCACAAAACACAGAATCCCCATGCATTTTCCATAGACTTCTTTAAGAAGCGCTACCTAAAAAACTGCTGAATGGAATTACAACAAATGAAGCTAGATCTGAAATTTGGTGGAAATCCGTTCAGTAGTGATGGAGAAATTAAGATTTGAAAACATTTGTAAATCTGGACGGTTGGGTTCGAGGGGCTCTCGCGAGAGTCCCTCGCACTGTGGGTAGGGAAACAGAAGAAGATGTTGCTCCCACCCGGAGTGAGCAACTACGCTGCTCCCTCTGGGCGGGAGCAATGCTGGCTCCTGCAGCATATGGGGACCTGGCTGGGGCCGCGGGGCCCTGGGTCTCACCCCGTGGCCCCCAACATGAGCATGGTGGGTGCCCTGGTTGGGCAAAAGGGTACCCACTTTTAAATAATGCAGACCCCAGGGGATGGGGTCCCTAGGGCAGTAATAGGCTCGGGATTGGGGGCTGTGTTGCCCCCTCTCCTTCAAAATTAATTAAAGAATGGCCCTGGCGGATGGGGTCTCCAGGGCATAAATAATTTCAGGGAGGGGGGCCACATAGCCCAGCCTCTTTAAAATAAAAATGGACCAAGGGGACGAAGTCCCCAGGGCCTAATGAGGATTGGGGAGGGGGGCCACATGGCCCCTCTCCCCTTTAAGACATATACAGCTCTGGGGGATGGGGTCTTCAGTGCCTTATGAGGCTAAGGGAGTGGGACAATGCCCCCCTATCCTTTAAAATAAAAAAACGACCCTAGGGACCTAATGAGGCTAGGGGAGGGCACCATGGCACCATGTGGCCCCCTTTCCTTTTGTTGAACTTTTTGGTCCTGCAGAATGGGGTAGCCGAGACCTAATTAGGCTAAGGGATGTGGGGCTGTGTATCCCCCTCCCTTTAATAATTACTCGGCTCCTGGAATGGGGTCTCTGGGGCCTAATAAGGCTAAGGGAGGGGGCCCATGTGGCCCCCTCCCCTTTATAATGAAATGTGGCCCTTCTGGATGAGGTCCCTGGAGCTTGATAAGGCTTGGGGAGGGGGCCACGTGGCCCCTCTCATCTTTTAAAAAATGGACAACCCCAGGGGATGATGGGTTCCCCAGGGCCAAAAGAGACTCGGGGAGAGGAGCTGCCTGCCCCCCTTCCCCCCCCCCTTTAAAAAATGGACACCCCCCTCCCCTGTTTAATTGTATTTGGACCCAGGCAATAGGATCCTGAGGGTCTTTTAAGGCTAAGGTATGGAGGCTACATGCCCCCCACCCTGTTTTATTGGAACTGGATGGTGTCCCAGGGGGCAATTTAAGGGCTGGGGAGGGTATCCTGGTGCTAAGCAGGTGTGTGTGCCTTGCCCTGCCTGTGATAGGTTGGTTAATTGAAAAGCCAGGTCTTCAGTAGGCCTGGGCGATGAA
The DNA here is from genome assembly GCA_963921515.1 of Calotriton arnoldi. Taxonomy (NCBI): domain Eukaryota; kingdom Metazoa; phylum Chordata; class Amphibia; order Caudata; family Salamandridae; genus Calotriton; species Calotriton arnoldi. The sequence continues at coordinate 1,450,903 of CAWUFW010004278.1, read as the reverse complement.
CTCCGCTCCGCCCGCAGAGTTTGCGGAGTTTTCCGCACTCCGCGTTACGCGGAGCTCGCGGAGTTCCGAAAAACTCTGCTCCGCGTAGCGGAGTTTTTCCTCACTCGCGTTCGTCAACGTCATGTTGGCGGGCGCGAGCGAGAAAAATCCACCTCCCGGCGAGATTTTTCCTCGTTCGCGATCGTCAACATCAAGTTGGTGAGCGCGAGCGTGGAAAATAAACCTCCGGGCAAGATTTCTCATTGCGAGTGGTCGCGTATGCTCGCCACCGCTCGCGTTGAGAAACATCCCGTTTGCATTGAGAAAGCTGCTGCTCGAGTAAAAATCTACTCGAGCGGCAGAAAGGAAAGCAGCGCCCGCTTGCGCTGTGCATGGTGCAGTTCGCGATGATTTGCACAGTGCGGACAAGCATCCGGCACTGAAAATCACCGCGAACGGCATTTTTCTATCGCATTCCGCCGCTTGCGGAGCTCCGCGTAGCGCGGCAGAGTTTTTTTTCCACTTCGCGGAGTTTCGCGTAGAGCAACTCCGCGAACTCTGCCCAGGGTTAGTCTTCAGTTTCTTGCAGATTTCAATAAGAGTGGAGGATGCTCTGATGTTATGTTATGTTATATTGATTTGTATAGCACACTAATCACCAGAGGGTATCCAGGCGCTTGGGCAGGTGCGTAGGTTTGTGGTCACCAAGTTGCTTATTTGAAGAGCCAGGTCTTCAGCTTTTTGCACAACTCAAGAAGTGGGAAGGAGGCTCATATGTGTAGAGGAAGGTTTTTATCTGTCTTGGGTGCAATGTAGGAGAATGAGAGACCTCCAGTTTTGCTTTTTGTGGATGCGGGGAATGTGTGTGAGTGAGGCAGAGAGAGGGTGTCTGGTTGGGATGGATGAAAGTGTATGTGGCTGTTGAAGTATTCTGGCTCTGTATTGTGTAGGGCTTTGTATGTGTGCGTGAGAAGTTTAAATTGGCTGCGCTTGTGAATGGGGAGCCAGTGAAGCTTCCTGAGGTGCGGTGTGATGTGGGTGTGGTGTGGGAAGTCGAGTATGAGTCTTACAGCGGTGTTCTGGATGGTCTGAAGTCTGTGTAGGAGTTGTTTGGAGATTCTGGCATAGAGACTGTTGCCGTTGTCCAGCCTACTGGTGATGAGTGCTTGCGTGACGTCCATATGGTTTTCTGAGGTAACCATATGAATATTTTTCACAGGAGCAGGAGGTGCACTCTCCATTGACTTCAGCTGTCATGTTGAGCTTGTAGTCTAGGATGATCCCTAGATTTCTTGCGTGGTCTGTGGGTGATGGTCCTAGCTCCGATCACCACCTGGTGGAGTCCCATGGGAAGGTCTTGTTGCTGAAGACCAGTATGATGATGTGGATTGCAAAGCCATTCCATGCTTCATGTGTGATGTAAGAGAATGCCCATCCTTCTGATTTGGTTCTGTGTGTGTGGTCGGTGGAAGGAGTTGTGACTGTTCAGGTGGATGGTGCCTAAGTTGTGTAGTGCCTTAAATATACATGTGAGGAGTTTGAAATGAGCCTGTCTGTGTATCAGGAGCCAGTGGAGCTCTCTGAGGTGTGGTGTGATGTGAATTCTAGGTGGGAGGTTGAGTATAAGTCTGGCTGCTGAGTTATGGATGGTTTGTAATCTTTTAGTGAGTTGCTTGGGCATCCCAGCAAAGAGGATGTTCTTGTAGCCTAAGTTTCTGGTGACTAGGGTGTGAGTGACAGTTTTTCTAGTGTTGCTTGGGAGCCATTTGAAGATATTCCTAAGGATCTTCAGTGACAGCATTAAATTGTGCAGTCATTTCAAGTTTACTGTTGATGATTATTCTGAAGTTCCTGGCATGGGTGCTGGGTGTAGGTCTCAGCTGGGCCAGCCCCCAGTTGGAGTCCTAGGGTGAGGAGTTCTTGCTGAAGATCACTACTTCTGCATTGTCACTGTTGAACTTGAGACAATTGGCTTTCATACAATTAGCGATTATGGTCATGCCGGCGGCAAATTTGTTTCTTGTGTTGGGATCTTGTGGGGCTGAGCAATGAACCTTGAGGCACCCTGCAGATGACTTTGTGGACTTCTGAGGAGTAAGGGGCCGGGATGGCAGCTTGAGTTCCATCTGTTAACAAGGAGCAGATTCAGAGGAAAGTGGGTCCTTGGATGCCAATCTTGTGCAGGAGCCTGATGAGGATGGGGGGGTGAGACCATGTCAAATGCTGCATAGAGGTCCAGGAGAATGAGGACTGCCATGTCTCCTTTGTCAAGGATCATGCGGATGTCATCTGTAGCAGCGATGAGTGCTGTTTCTGTACTGTGGTTGGGCCTGAATCCAGACTGCATGGCGTTGAGGGGCTGGTGGTAGCTGAAGTGGTCAGTGAGGCGTTGGTTGATTAGTTTCTCTCAGACCTTTGCTGGGTATGATAGGAGGGAGATGGGTCTGTAGTTGGAAACATGCTTGAGCCTGCAAAGGGTTTCTTGAGCAGGGGCATGACAGTGACATGTTGTCCAGGACTATGGCTGGGTCGATGGAGACATTGAGGATGGAGGTTAGGGCCTAGCTCATTGGTAAGAGTCCTTTAGTGAAGGCGTGGAATGGATAAGGATCAGATGGGGCTCCTGAGTGGATGGTCTTTACGGTAATAGTGATTTCAATGTTGGTTATGGTGGGCCACAAGGTCAGGGGTTGTTCTTCAGCTTTGGTGGGAAGTAGAGTTGCGATGGTGATGGGGTCCAGTTGAGGGTCAAAGTTGCTGTATATGGAGGTGATTTTGTCACAGAAAAATTCCTAGAACTTGTTGTAAATGTCTTTTGAGGGGGTGATATTGCTGGAGACGGCATGACGCTCATTGAAATCTTTGATGATGGCGAAGACTTCCTTGTTGCTGTTAGTGACAGCATGAATGCAAAAGTGCTGTGCTCTTAGTGTTAAGTATATGCTGGTGGTCTGAGGGCTGATTTGAAAATGTCTTTATCTGTGTTGTCCATTTGCAGTTCAGTTGCTTGCAGTGGCATTTTTTCAGCCTGAGTTCCTCTGCGTATCGAACGGCCTGTGGTCAGACTCTTGCCATTGGGCTAGATATAGGAGAGCCAGGGTGTTGGCACATGCAGTGAACCAACTGTTGTGGTACTTGATGGCTTTCTGTAAGTTGCTGGTGTGATCGGGCCGGTACACGGAGAGGGTGGAAGCTCGACCAAACAGTGAACATCAGTCAAACCATTAACACCTGGTCTCCGCTCAAAGCGCTGACAACCTCAGCCATCATGTCTTCCATCAACTCTGGAGCGCCCACCGACCCCTGCCCCCACCATCTCTACAACCTCACAATGAACCCAATCAGCTTGCAACTCACCAGCATCCTCAACACCTCCATCTCCACAGCATCCTTCCAGAACAGATGGAAACACACAGACGCCGGCCCCTTCCTAAAGAAAGCCTCCGCCGACCCCAGCGATCTAAAAAATTATCATCCGATCTCCGTGCTCTCCTACCCGGCCAAAGTACTCGAGAAAGCCATCAACAGACAGACAGACAGAGAGCTATAGATAGATAGATAGATAGATAGATAGAAAGATAGATAGATAGATAGATAGATAGGATAACAAAGGACACCTGATTGCAATCTACACAAGCATGAGACCTGCTTAACCTATTATATGTCTGTGCGAATTTGTATAAATATGGCTTATGAATGAGCCATGGAATATTATTAGATACACCCCAAGCTTCCACTGGAAACCTGCAGAGATGATCTAAACTGTTGAAAGGAAGTCAAATATTTTTACTCTACTCATATTTTTGCAGCTTGTATTCCTCACACTCTTTAAAAGGAGTAGGAGTTTGTTAGAAAGATCTGCCATAAAGACATTGCTGTAATTCACACTCCAAATTACCAGTGCCTTAAGTCATCCAAAAAATGCCCTGATCGGAACAGTTCTCCTTGAGGGGCTATGGATGCACACTGTAGCAACTGTGTCAAGGGTTTCTCAACACATGAGAACATGTCTTGCCAGGTAGGTCGCTCCCCCACCACACAGCACTGCCTGTGTGCCCTGACCCTGCCCCAGCTGCCGCTACTCAAGAAGTTGGCCTCAGGTTTGTAGTGTCGCTGTCTTTATCTCTGTATTACCCCTCGTGTGCGCCTTGCTCTGTGCCCTCTTTTTCCTTCTGTACCCCTCGTGTGCCCCTTGTTCTGTGCCAGTTTGTTGCCTTCTGTCCCCCTCTCCTTGCCTTCTGTTCCCCTCGCTGCCCCTTGTTCTGTGCCCGTTTTTTGCCTTCTGCACCCCCCGTGTGCCCCTTGTTCTGTGGCAGTTTTTTGCCTTCTGTACCCCTCTTCTTGCCTTCTGTACCCCCGTGTGCCCCTTGTTCTGTGCCCGTTTCTTGCCTTCTGTACCCCCGTGTGCCCCTTGTTCTGTGCCAGTTTTTTGCCTTCTGTACCCCTCTCCTTGCCTTCTGTTCCCCTCGCTGCCCCTTGTTCTGTGCCCGTTTTTTGCCTTCTGTACCCCCCGTGTGCCCCTTGTTCTGTGCCAGTTTTTTGCCTTCTGTACCCCTCTCCTTGCCTTCTGTTCCCCTCGCTGCCCATTGTTCTGTGCCCTCTTTTGCCTTCTGTAACCCCCGTGTGCCCCTTGATTCTGTGCCCGGTTTGCCCTCGGTTTCCCTCGCCGCTCCCATTCCTGCCGCTGCGTCCCCTGCCGCCCCGCCCCCCTCACTGCCCATTCGCTGCCCCTGCCTCCCGCCTCCCAGCTACTCCTCCCTCCCACCTCCCCATATATGGCGGCCGCTGCGCGGTGAGGAGAGCGACCCTTGACCTTGCCAGGTAGGTCGCTCCCCCACCACACAGCACTGCCTGTGTGCCGTGACCCTGACCCAGCTGCCGCTACTCAAGAAGTTGGCCTCAGGTTTGTAGTGTCGCTGTCTTTATCTCTGTATTACCCCTCGTGTGCGCCTTGCTCTGTGCCCTCTTTTTCCTTCTGTACCCCTCGTGTGCCCCTTACTTTGTGCCAGTTTGTTGCCTTCTGTACCCCTCTCCTTGCCTTCTGTTCCCCTCGCTGCCCCTTGTTCTGTGCCCATTTTTTGCCTTCTGCACCCCCGTGTGCCCCTTGTTCTGTGCCAGTTTTTTGCCTTCTGTACCCCTCTCCTTGCCTTCTGTTCCCCTCGCTGCCCCTTGTTCTGTGCCCGTTTTTGCCTTCTGTACCCCCGTGTGCCCCTTGTTCTGTGCTAGTTTTTGCCTTCTGTACCCCTCTCCTTGCCTTCTGTTCCCCTCGCTGCCCCTTGTTCTGTGCCCGTTTTTGCCTTCTGTACCCCCGTGTGCCCCTTGTTCTGTGCCAGTTTTTTGCCTTCTGTACCCCTCTCCTTGCCTTCTGTTCCCCTCGCTGCCCCTTGTTCTGTGCCCTCTTTTGCCTTCTGTAACCCCCGTGTGCCCCTTGATTCTGTGCCTGGTTTGCCCTCAGTTTCCCTCACCGCTCCCGTACCCACCGCTGCATCCCCTGCGGCCCCGCCCCCCTCACTGCCCATTCGCTGCCCCTGCCCCAGGCCCTGCCTCCCACCTCCCAGCTGCTCCTCCCTCCCACCTCCCCATATATGGCGGCCGCTGTGCGGCCGCGCCGCTGGCGCGCCGAAGGCAAGCCCGTCTGCACCCGTCCGTGCCTGGACCGCGCCCAGTGCCAGACCCCCTGGTCCCCGCGCTCGCCACGACGACCGCCGCCGATACGATGCCAGCACACTCCACGCTCTCAACCCCGGACGGACCCACACCTGCATCAAGGCTGCCCCGAAACGCACACACGGTCCCTTCACCTGCCAGAGCTGCAGCTACACCAGCCTCAGAGCCGCTGAACCACCCGCCAAGAAGGACCCCAACCACCTCCGATGCATCCTACTGAACACCCGCTCCGCACGCAAACACGCCGTCGAGCTCTGGGAGCTGCTCGACACATCAACCCCGGACGTCGCCTTCCTGACAGAGACCTGGATGAACGACTCCTCCGCACCCGACATCGCCATTAACCCTGGGCGTAGTTTGCGTAGTAGCAGTACACGTAGCTACGCGAAGTACATTTTGAACTACACGTAGCTATGCAAATTGCGTAGTGCGTAGCTGTGTGCTTGACTGCACTGTACAATAATTGCCAAAGGCATCTTGCACAGTGCAAGTTAAAATAAGTATCTGTATCACTATATGCTAAAATGCATGTAGTCATTTCACAAAAGTGAAAACGATAAATTAACAACCAGTGAGAGAGGTGATGATTTTGGGATCCTCCGTAACCTAGGGAGAGAACCAAGCAGATGCCTTGAAAACAAAAAGCACATCTTTTGAACGATTCGGTGGTGGTCCCATCCTCTTAGGACCACCCCAAGCACAGTTATTGGCAAAAATACAATCCCAACCAAAGGCCCTGCAAAGCATTATCGGACGAGATTAGCAGTGGGCAGTGAATATTATAGTATCCAATATCAAAATAATTCTACAAAGAGCTGCAGTTCCACTAGTCGTTACTAGATGTCCCTCACGAGTTAAATGCAAAAGCTTCATGAAAGGGTTTCAATGCTTTTGCATTTGACTCGTGAGGGACATCTAGTAACGACTAGTGGAACTGCAGCTTGATGTATTAATAATTTCAATGTTTTTGCATTTGACTCGTGAGGGACATCTAGTAACGACTAGTTGAACTGCAGCTCTTTGTAGAATTATTTTGATATTGGACACTATAATATTCACTGCCCACTGCTAATCTCGTCCCATAATGCTTTGCAGGGCCTTTGGTTGGGATTGTATTTTTGCCCATAACTGTGCTTGGGGTGGTCCTAGGAGGAAGGGACCACCACTGAATCGTTCACATGATATGCTTTTTGTGTTCAAGGCATCTGCTTGGTTCTCCCCCTAGGTTAGGGGGGACCCCAAAATCATCACCTCTCTCATTGCTTGATATTTTCATTGTCAAAGCTCACTTTTGTGAATTGGTTATATGCTTTTTAGCGTAGAAAATTGCTTTGTCAGAGCATTAGTAGGTGTTTATTATACTGCTGCTATGCTACGTCAATAAGCACAGTTTTTCACTCTGTTACGTGCAATATGCGTAGTGCGTAGTAGCACAAACTTTGCATGCTCTGTGAGCGTAGCGAAGTATTATGCCCAGGGTTAATCGCCATAGCCATCCCAGATGGCTACAAGATCACCCGCAGAGACTGCACCAACGGAGTTGGATGAGGAATCGCCATCGTCCACAAGAACAGCATCAGGATCTCGACCAGCACCGATGACACTCTCAGCACCGCCGAACACATGCACTTCCAGATCCACATGGACCCCAACACCACCCTCAGAGGCACCCTCGTCTACAGACCCCCCGGACCCCGACCCCAGTTCAGCGACTCCATCGCCGACTTCATCAGCACGCACGCCCTGACGTCCACCGACTACATCCTCCTCGGAGACCTGAACTTTCACCTTGAGAACAACAACGACAGCAACTCCGCCACCCTGATCGACAACCTCGCCAACCTCGGACTGAGACAGCTCGTCACTACGCCTACCCATTCCGCCGGACACACGCTCGACCCCATCTTCTCCTCAAGCTCCCACGTCTCCTTCAGCCACACCACCGAACTCCTCTGGACCGACCACCGCTGCATCCACTTCGCCTTCCAGAAACCCACCACACACCACTGCACCCAACAGATCCCCCGCCGCTGCTGGAGCAAAGTCACCGAAGACCAACTACAGGCAAACCTCGCTCTCAGCCCACCCACCGACACCTCCAACACCGACGACGCTGCCTGCAACCTCAGACGATGGATCGACGACTGCGCCAACACCCTCGCCCCGCTGAAGAAACCCACCCACAGAGACACCAACAAGAGAGCCAGCTGGTACACCCCAGAACTCCTAGCCTCCAAGCAAAGCTGCCGGAAACTAGAGAAGAAATGGCACAGTGAAAAGACACCGGACAGCCACGCAGCCCACAAAGATGCCATCTGCAACCACCATCACCTCATCAGGTCCGCCAAGAGGACCTCCTTCAAAGACCGCCTCGACAACAACGCACACAACAGCAAGGAGCTCTTCAACATCGTGAAGGAACTCTCCAACCCCAGCTCCAACACCAATGACATCCCGCCGTCGCAAGCCCTGTGCGATTCCCTCGCCACCTTCTTCCACCGCAAGATCGCAGACATCCACGACAGCTTCAACACCCAGACAGCCCCAACAGACATCGACACACCGGACTCTCCGCACACCATCGACCACGACCCCTTGCCAGCCTGGGCCAACGTGAGCATAGACGACACCATTAAGACCATGAGCACAATCCACTCCGGCTCCCCGTCAGACCCTTGTCCGCACCACATCTTCAACAAAGCCAGCAGCTCCATCACACCCCACCTGCGCAACGTCATCAATCTCTCCTTCGAGACCGCGACCTTCCCAGAGAGCTGGAAACACGCCGAGATCAACGCACTACTCAAAAACCCAAGGCGGACCCGAGAGACCTCAAGAACTTCCGGCCCATCTCCCTGCTTCCGTTCCCAGCCAAGGTCATCGAGAAGATCGTCAACAGACAGCTAACCCGATACCTTGAAGAAAACAGCATCCTGGACCCATCCCAGTCAGGGTTCCGCAGCAACCACAGCACCGAGACTGCCCTCATCGCCGCCACCGACGACATCAGGACCCTGCTGGACAATGGTGAGACCGCGGCCCTCATCCTCCTGGACCTCTCCGCCGCCTTCAATACTGTCTGCCACCGCACACTACGCGCACGCCTCCACGACGCAGGGATCCGAGACAAGGCCCTGGAATGGACCACCTCCTTCCTCTCCGGCAGAACCCAGAGCGTCCGCCTCCCCCTATTCCGTTCCGAAGCCTCCGAGATCATCTGCGGCGTACCCCAGGAATCCTCCCTCAGCCCGACACTCTTCAACATCTACATGGCCCCGCTCGCACACATCGCCCGACAGCACGACCTCAACATAATCTCCCACGCCGACGACACTCAACTGATCCTCTCCCTCTCCAAGGACCCCCTCACTGCCAAATCCAACCTCCACGAAGGAATGAAGGCTGTCGCCGAGTGGATGAAGAGCAGCCGACTAAAGCTGAACACGGACAAGACAGAGGTCCTCATCCTCGGCTCCAACCCTTCAGCCTGGGACGACTCCTGGTGGCCAACGACACTGGGGGCAGCCCCGACACCCACCGACCACGCACGCAATCTGGGAGTCATCCTCGACTCAACGCTCTCCATGACCAAGCAAGTCAACGCAGTCTCCTCCTCCTGCTTCAACACCCTCCGCATGCTCCGCAAGATCTACAGGTGGATCCCGACAGATACAAGAAGAACAGTCACCCAGGCCCTCGTCAGTAGCAGACTGAACTATGGAAACGCCCTCTACACGGGAGCCCCGGCCAAGCTCATCAAACGACTGCAACGCATTCAAAATGCCTCTGCACGCCTGATCCTCGACGTACCACGCCACAGCCACATCACCCCCCACCTGAGAAACCTGCACTGGCTCCCCATCAACAAGAGGTTCTCCTTCAAACTCCTCATCCACGCACACAAGGCACTCCACAAGACCGGCCCAGCCTACCTCAACAGACGACTCTTCTTCTACATCCCCAACCGCCAGCTCCGCTCCGCCGACCTCGCCCTCACCACCGTCCCCGCATCCGAAGAACAACCACCGGCGGCAGATCCTTCTCCCACCTCGCCGCCAAGACCTGGAACACCCTTCCACTCAGCCTACGACAGACCCAAGACCTGCTGACCTTCAGAGGCTACTCAAGACCTGGCTGTTCGACCAGTAGCAGCCCCCCCCCTTATTCCCCAGCGCCTTGAGACCCTCGTGGGTAAGTAGTGCGCTCTACAAATTCTTGATTGATTGATTGATTGTCTGCCTGTAAGGACCAAGGGTGACGTTTTTCTTAATGAACCAACTATTATGTGGCTATAGATTAAAAATAATCTCCAGTCTGGTGGGTAATTACTTTCATTCTCTGAGAGGTAAAAGTAATTGTAAATTCCAACTTTAGAGGCCAAAGAAATGGCATAATGTACTGACAGAGACTTTAAGAGCAGTGGAGCATAGAGCCAAACCAGCAAATGGATCCACTCATTGCTGAATAGAGAAGAAACGTCTCTTCAGTTGTCTTGAGAAGGGTGGAACCCCAGCTGAAGTTCACACACTTTTCCTCACGAGTCAAGCTTTAAATCTCCTCTTGCCAGGAGGACAGAACCACTAGTAACTCTCCGTCAGTCAGTCCCTCACATGCATAAAACACATTAACCAATGATTGATTGAGTGAGGCATTCTGTCCAATATCACGTTGAGTCAATTTTAGACCTCTCTGATACTCTATTCATTCAAGGTTCATAGGTGGTTTTACAGACCTCAAGCCAATCAATATGCTTTCTCTGGGCTTGTTGAGGATGACATCATGCTCTCTATCAATCCCACCCCCTCTGACAGATAGGCTGCCTAATCACACAGCATTTATCATGTTGCAATCAGGTGTTCTACGCAGAAACTCCAGGATGTGCGATAATTATCGCAAAGTGCACTTAGCGCTGTTTTTTTTATCGCCGGCTATCGCTGGATTACATCGCGGAGATAACGCGTTATTATCAACGCTTATCTCCAAGGCGATAGAAAATCCAGCGATAGCGGCGAAACCCAGCAATAGCGCGCGAAATCCAGCGACAAATTCCACGTGCTAATGAAAAGCTTGCTAATAGGCAGGTGAGGACTTAACCTTACAATCCACCTCCCATTGACTAGAATGATTAAGTCAAGTTTTAAAGAGGTGTTAGATTCCAGCGATAATCGCGGTTAGAGCTAATTATTTTATCGCTATGCGGGCATTGCTAATAGGGGGAAGTTGTGTTTGCGACTGTTTTCAGTAGCTTTTAGTTGGGAATGCTTACTTTGCATGTCATTAGCGATAATTATCGCTGACATGCAAAGCGGCAAGAAAACGTCCGCTTTCGCCATAAAGTTGTCGCTAACAGCTGTTAGCAAGAGCTTGCTAATAGGGCGATAAAAATATCGCCGCTTTAGCGGCAAAAAGTGCCGCTAAAGTGGCGATACTGCCCTTGATAATATGCCCCCAGATATTTTACATCCATGTCCTGCTCAAACCTTTCCTTACTCCTCAAAAATGTGAAAATCAATTTCCTGTGGAGAGCATTCTATTTTTTCCATTTTCTGCTGGAACTAGCAGAGCTATTCACAGTGGTAACCAAAACTTGTGAGTAAATTACATGTGTAACTTTACTATTCCACTTTTGAGCAACTTTACTACTTTTGGCTAACCACAAAATCGGAGCATAAAGTTATTCAAAGGTGTAGACTTACATATCTCCACTATCTGAAAAAGGGAGTGGGGCCAAATTTGCAAGGGTAAGTTACTACTGCCAAAAGGAAACAGTAGTAAGTGGAGCAACACATGTAGCAAAGCACTAGTACTGCAACCCCCTCACATAGAAAATATTGAAGGTAGGGACTTAAACTAAAACCCATTGGAAATATTATTACATTAAATCTATTTATTTAAAATAGTTAAACATATAAATAAGCACAATTTAATGTTGCAAAATCTATAGAAATAACACATGTTTGTTTTTTAAAATCTAAAATATATTAATAACCATTTTAATTTAAAAATTAATATGATTACATTTTTATAAAATATAATTACATTGCTTTGAATTAATTCTGTTCATCACTTTCAATAATTATTAATGCATGTTATAAATATTTATTTTTGGACTTTTCGTGGGAAATTATTTTTAAAATTTAAATTTCAGAAAAAAAGTCTTCTAATATATTTGAATTGATTAAAGGTTTAATTCAAAATTAAGTTAATAATGCTGTTGAATATTTCTGTTTTTTGTTCTACATTTAAAATCAATATATACAATAAATTGTAATTAATATTTAATATAAAAATATTTTTAGTAAGTTTTTCAACCAAAGACCTATGGCTGTGAGCAGTGGGTGTTTGGCTGCCTGTGGTAGGAGAATTTGCTTTCCAATATGAAAAAAATAGCTGAAAGGAATTACAGCAAATTTTGCAAAAAGTTAGAACTTTACTAACAAAGCTTGATTTTTGTGATTTGGTGCAAATCCGTTCAGTCGTTTTTGAGAAATTCGCTTTTAAAGAATGGTTCGAGTTGATCATGATGGGGTTAACAAGTTAGGTATATCTAAACAGCCGGTCTTCCAGGAGTCCTGTGGTACTGAAAAATTAAAAAAATAGTGCCTTCTGAATGGCTGAGGGAGCGTTTTTCACCCATGGGCTATATCGGGACCATGTTACCAGTACCACAGTACCGAACAATCTCATTATCTGTCCAAAACTTGTGGTCGGCACAACTCAGTCCCCGTGTCCTAAAATACTTTGAAAAAAGGGGGCCCAATAGGGAAAACACTAAAGGTCACGAGTTTGGCTGGTTGTGGTGCGGTTGGGCACATGGCCAGGCTAAAATACACTACACATATTCCTGAGATGAGTACAATGGTATTCAACCTTAGAGACATGCTTACAATGCCAGTGTTTGATAAACCACGTCTAACAACCAACATTCTTCCTTATTCATAAATCTGCAATGCTTAAAAATCTTCACAAAGTTCTGGAAATAAACATCCACAGATTATAAATGTACTTGTTACATAGAATTCATCTATAGCACTGTATTTGAACTATTTAACACAGGCATGTGCCCAGATAGACACTGATGCATAATCTAAAGAAACTTTGGCCTTTCTTACAAACTTTTTGCAACAGACTTTGGCTTTAAGCCACAACCTACTTTGAAACATACATCTCCAAGCCACATCAGGTACACTCAGCCTTTATATTGTTTAACATGGAGTACTACTTGCACCCCAAACTTTCGTGATTTGTGAACCGTGCACCACATAACTTTCAACATGCGCAACCACACTTACCTCCAGGGCTTATTCTCTATGATATGCACCCACACATCTACACATAGTAACTCTATGCTGTTTATGACTATGGTGTTATCAGTAATGTCAGCAATGATATAATTTGAGATTTCATGTGTGATGTCCTCAATGATGTCATTTAATATGTCATGGGTGATGTAGTATGTGCGGTCATAAGCAGTGCATGGCGGGGCACAAGTTACAGTCAGCTCACTCAACTATAAGATGTGGATTTTAGTTACTTTTCTGATTTTTAAACATAAGTTTTTATATAATTTTAACACTTAACTATACTGTCACTTTAACCCTTGTGTTCTTTCAGTGAATTTAGTATTTTTTTTTAATATAGGCCAAGATCTTATTACCATACCTTACTATATTGTCATTTTAACCTGACGTTTTCAGTAAATATATAGATTTACATAAATAGGAGCAATTGTGTTTGTTGGTGTGTTGTTCAGCCTTTGATGCTTATGGCTTCCCCTTTGAAAAAGGTCAATGTGACCAAAATGCATCAGGATTGCCAGCGCTGGAAAATAAATCATTTATCACCGAGGAGAGTGCGGCTCAATTCTTTCGAAGGAGAGAGACTTTGGTTTATATTTATATATATATATATTTGCACAGAAAGCTACCTCCCCCCTGGAGGGAAAGAACTGGAGGGACACAACGGGGAGCCAAGGAGAACACCTTTATTGCAGAGTGGGAGGCAAGACGCGTTTCGGCTGGAATGCCTTCTTCAATTGCCAAACACCAGAAACTGTCACCTGCCGCCTTTCAAATAATCCATTTGGCTCCCATTGGTGGAAGCCCAGCTGAGTTGACCAATAGCATGAACGCATCATCGCAGTCACCCTTGACGGACTACGGCTCCCAGAAAGCACCATTTCGGCTTGCAGGTAAGCATTTGTGCTGTCAACTCGTTGTAACCCTAAGTGAGTGCTGGTGATCAGTGAAAAGCGTGTGTAGGTGCAGAATAAAATCACAAGTGTCCTCACCGCACAAAGTTCTCTCCCGGGCCCCCTTTGACGGCTCACCGCATATACTCAGGTCCACGTGGGATCGAAGATCCTGCTACAATGAGTAGATCTACCCGTGAAGTCACGGACTGTAACTACAGCGATGTGTCCACTGTTCCTGAATGCGGGGGCCAGAGCTCTTCAATCCCTTGAAGTCCAAAATATATATATCAACCGGCCTCCCGATCCATCCAAAGAGAGCACGCACACGAAGATGCAGGTAATTAAATCTTTATTGCATGGGGCCTCCCTCGACCCGATAGCACAAAATATAGACGCGTTTTGGCTGAGCAGCAGCCTTTCTCAATCCACTGAGTGCCATTTTAAAAAAACAATATATACTCCACCAAATGATGAACATGGACAAAATACTTTGTGTCATTCACTGTTTTCAAACCCTGTCAATAGTCTCCTAAAAATATTAAATTACATAATCGCGCAGTGTTCACCGAAATGTTTTTAACAATCCATCAACTATATACACAAATAATTGAGTGTTTCACATTACACAGACACTTTTCTAATAAATACAGACATAATTGCCATGTCAGGACTGAAAAAGCCCCCTTTATGAAACCGCAAAAGAAACACTAACTGAATCAAACTCTGCTATGAATCATGTAAACTCTTAACTGCACGTTGTTGTGAAGCCATAATTGTGATGAGACTTCGAAATGCATTTAGTTCATTACAACGTCACAGGCTACCTTATTAATCACAAGCCTGAAAAATCCCTGTAGTTGTTAAATTGTACGGATGGCTTTCTGGCAGCACTTCATTTAAATGTGTAATTCCATTGTCATGTGACTTTTATTCCTGAGCAACAAAAACTTACATCCGACTGCCAGTAGCTACAAATATGCCGTGATTATATTTCTTTATAAAATAGGCAGCACTGAAGAAATTGTCCATAAACACCGCTCCCAGAAAATGGCAAATATATATAAAAAAGAAATTTAAAAAAAGTCAATTGTTTATTGGAGGTTACCACTTTTTCCTCCCTGGAAAGCGGCACAGTCATTAACCACTAGTTATCAGGTCGGGGGATGCCCCAACAGCAAAGTGTTTAAAGAAACTGCAGTCCTCACCGCTGCAACGTTGCGCAGTGCCCAGCTCCAGATCTTCATTTTGGCATTCTGAATGAGGTCAGTGGTATATATACATATATATATATATCAAAACACACAATGGATTCTCCGTACCTCCGTTACGCGCACAGAGAGACACGAACCCAGCAAATATATGGCAGATCTTCTTCATTCCTCAAGAATGATGCGTTTTGGACAACTCGTGTCCTTGCTCACATATATATATATATATATATATGAACACCACATCCGATTCCTCACAATCAAAGACCGGACACCGACACAGGGGGATTTAGGAATTTAAAAGTCTTTATTCCTCCATTGCGCTGCGACGCGTTTCGGCATTCACTGCCTTGATCACACAGTGATCACTTCCTGTATTACGTGCATAAATAAAAATTCAGCAGAGTGCCCCGATCACATGACCGGCAAGGTTTTCATGGAGCAGGAAAACAGACTATCATCCAGGAGCATTTTGCCAAGTTTCTATCACTTGGTCAATAAAGTTTTTTACACATTTCTTTAATTCACTCCATATTTCTCGGATGGTATCTCCAATTCATTACAATTAAGGCTTCATATTTTAAATTACTTGAGTACAATTATATATCAGAGTATGCATGTGACCATTGTAAAACATCAGTTAGAATGCAATAAAGTGCAAGTGCAAATAAATAAATAAATAAATACACACATATATATTCATACATATATATATGTATAGATGTACATATAAATAATGGGCCAGTGCCCCATATTGATCTTCACAAACAGATCCTCTTCTGTAATCTATTGTGCACCCTAATAGGTACAACTCTTGTTACATGCCCATTACATTACCATTTGTACATCATAAATTATCATGCAACAATATATTCATTGAAAAATAAGATAAAATAAAAACAAACTTATCTAAAAAACCCCAATGTGTAACTACTCTATACTCTGATAAAACAAAAGCAAAGGGGAGGGTTTTTATCCCCCTCACCCTATGATTTATATTCTCCTTCCTTTTGCCTATTTATGACATATCCACTTATCAAATATTTGAAGGAGTAATTTATCTTATCTCCATATGTACTAGGTACACAACAATTTTTTAATGAAGATAATTTGTGGGAATATTCTGGAATTCTTTTGGGGTTAGACTTTTTCTTTTTATCTGTGACGAGAAATTCTTGTGTTTGTGCAAGTTCTAATTACCAGTATGAACATAACCACAACAACATTAATGCCCATTACCACATTAAAATGCTATTGTAAATAAGTTTTTGTTTATGTTAATATTTTTATCAATCTGAACATTTCATTGTAAATGCAATTTACTATTTTGTTGTCATATTGATAAAGTGCAAAATAGCTTTCTAATATAAAGTGCAAATGCATTACAGTACTTGTTTATTTAAAAAACCCTTACTTATTTTTGATTAATACATAAAATACACACAACACTCATCCACACTGATCTAATTAATTTACCCAAAATCTAATCCAAGAGAATAATAAATCCAACTATACCACATCAATTAATAAAATACATTCAATAAGTTTCTTATGTCATTAAGATTAAGTCACAAGTATTAAATATCCTTAAAAGATTGATTTTTCTGCATCTGAAACACAACACTTAACTCTGCATTACAAAACTAACATTTGGAGAGACGTCATACTGGATCAACATAAATGGACATGCAAATCTTCTTCAATATTCAAACCATTCGGCATCTTTGTATTGAACATCATAATGTACTTGGACTCTAATTTACGAAGTTTTCCCTCTCTATCCCCTCCTCTTTTCGATTTGGGTACTTGATCAATGGCGAAATAGGATAACTCGTCCAGGTTTCCTTTATGTGTTTCATTTAAATGTCTAGCCACCACATAGTTCTTATCATTGTTTTTAACAGCTCGCATATGCTGTAAAATGCGAACATGGACCATATGGATAGTGCTTCCTATGTATAGCTTAGGACATGTACATTGCAAAATATAGACAACGTAATCACTTTTACAGTTCAAAAATTGTCTAATTTTCCATGGACTATGCATAAGTGGAGATGTTACTTGCTTTTCATTGCGTCCTATTTTGCACGCCTTACATTTCAGACATCTATGGAAACCCGGTACACTCTGCAACCAACCAGATTTTTTGTTTGCTTCAGGATTGTTGACTATCAATTCTGCCCTCATGGATTTGGCTTTATTGAAAGTAATCATGGGTTTGTGGGATACTATTCCACTCAATATTGGGTCTCGTCGAATCAGGTGCCAGTGCCTACACAGACTATCTCTCACTTTAGTCTGGTAGGCACTGTATCCTGTAATCATTCTTATCTGACTCCCTGCATCAGTTTTCTTTTTTGAGGCCTTCTCACAGTCTGGTTTTAGTAAAGTGCCTCTATCCACAACAGACACTCTACTTCTAGCTTGCTCTAGGATACTAGGATTATATCCTCTCTCTACAAATCTCTCTGTGAGGGACTCCTGTGCTTCCTCCAGGGCCTGATCCTTACTACAATTCCGTTTCATCCTCAGATGCTCTGCATAGGGAATACTCATTTTGAGCCTCTGAGGATGAAAACTCCCTGCATGTAGGATTGTGTTCCCTGCTGTTGGCTTCCTGAAAGTTCTGGTTTGTATCAAGCCATCCTCTACATATACCTCCAGATCTAAAAATGTCACTTCATTTCTACTGATGTTAACTGTGAATCCTAAATTCAACTCATTGACATTTATATCATGCACAAACTTGGTTGCTGATTCCATGGACCCATTCTAGATCACAAACAAGTCATCTATAAAGCGGGTCCATGTTACAATGTTGTTATTCCATTCATCGGCAAACTGAATCTTGAGCACCTGCTCCTCCCACCAGCCCATATGCAAATTAGCATAGCTGGGGGCGAAGCAGGTGCCCATCGCCGTACCCTGAAGCTGTCTATATGTCTCACCTCCAAACATAAAATGATTATTGGTCAGACATAACCTACACATTTCCATCAGCTTTCCAGTATGTTGATATAGGCTAATGGAACGTCTATTTAAAAAATGTCGGGTTGCGTTAAGGCCATCCTCATGAGTTATACTCGTATATAAACTCATGACATCTAATGTCATCAGTAGAAACGTTTCCTTCCAACACACCTCAGAGACCTTATTTAAAAAATCTCTGGTATCCTGAATGTATGCTGGAAGGGTTTTCACAAAAGGTTGTAAAAAGGAATCCAAGTACCTCGATGTTGGCTCAAATAGGCTTCCTATTGCTGATATAATCGGCCTTCCCGGTGGAGTCTCTCTATTCTTATGAATTTTCGGAATTAAATAGAGGATAGGAGTAACAGGATGTTCTACTTTCATAAAGAGATATTCTGATTGTGATAACAAACCCATTCCTCTCCACCGAGCAAGATCCTTCCAAAATTTAACTTTTATCTCATCCAGATTACTCATTGGCACTTTCATATAGCAGTGACGATCTCTTAATTGCAATTTCGCCTCAGTATTGTAAGCTTCTAAAGGCCAGAGAACTACGTTCCCACCCTTGTCCGCTTGTCGGACTACCACATCATCCCTCGCTTTTATTTTGTTTATGATCATATGATACTCTTTTTCAAATTGACCATATTCTTTAGGGAAGAATTTACTGGAGGTGATAGCTAACTCTTTAAGGTCTTCAATCACTCTGTCAGAAAACATATCAATTCCGTCCCTTGGGGTATTTGGGGTAAAGGTGGATTTCGGTCTGAAATTGGACGTTTCATTTTCAAAAACATTAAGACCCATCAAATCCACAGTTTCTCTTACACTAGTTTCACTAGTTAAACCCTCTCCCTCCCAAGCAAGGTTCTGTAAAGCACACAATACCTCCATGTCACCACATTCTAAACCACCTTCTTTGTGTAAATCATCTTTGCACCTCTCTGGAGCTTGTCTCTTGTTAAAAAAGAATTTTCTTAGTTTCAACTTCCTGGTATATTTAAAGAAATCAATCCTAGTTTGTGCATAATTAAAGTTTGTCCGAATACAAAAAGTTAGTCCCAATGATAAAATTTGTTTTTCTTCTTCTGTAAGTGCAAGGTCCGTAAGATTTATAATGGTCTTGTCTACTTCAGTTACCGACGTTGGTATGCTTCCCTTGCTTTTGTTTTGGATCTCAATTCCATGCCCATACCGCCGGTTTTTTCTCCTCCTATATTGTCTTTTTTCTTTTTTCTGTTCTGTGGATTCGGCCTGACATTTTGCGTTCGGTCCACATATAAAAAACCAAACTCCTCAATAATTGATGGTCGTTCCTGTTGCCTCAAGCCACTACTGATTTGATCTATTGCAGTTTCTGCATCAGAGCTCACTGCCGAGCTTGCCTCCGAGCTCAGATCTGTGGATTGCTCATCATTTCTCACCACATTGATATTGACGACTTTTGACATCCTCTGCCTTCTAATATTGTCAAATCTGCGCGCAAATGTGTAAATCTGTCCACGTGAGTAATCCAACCTATCCCTCTGAAACTTCGTGGCCTTTCTTTCAGTTATGACTTGTTCGTGTTTCTTTAGGCGGGCATACATTTCAACTTCAAACTTCTTTATTGCATCTTCCTTTAATAGTTGCTTTAGTTCACTTTCAATTTCTTTAATCTCCTCCAGAATTTTATCACGGTCCTTACTGGCATATTTCACCAAGATTTTCATCATATTTTGCGATGCCATGTTGTTATTCTTGTCCCATTCACAAAGCATTTCCGGATCCGGATTTTCATAGGTGGGGGCTGTGAGGACTCTCAACCCACGTGGCACTCTGCCCACATCTAAATATTTGGTTAAAGATTTCACCTCCCACCACTTAGACACTTCGTTACGCTTTAGCTTTTCTAATTTCCGCATGAGCGCGAAAGCATCGCTCTCTATCACGGCTGGATGTGTCTCTTGCGAACCTCTTACAAGTTCTTCCGGTCCCTCTTTAAATACTGAATCTGCTGCCTCCTCTCTTTCTCTCATCCAGTTGTCCATCTCTCCAAAATCACTTCAACACCTGGCGCGATCACCCCCACGCATTCCAAAGCGCACAGGAATAAACGAATTGACTTGCCTTTATCCCCCGCCGGGAAAGTTTTCTCAGCTCCTCTCCCTGTTTATGATTACTTTGACGAACCGCAACCCGATGCTCCAGCCTCCGGGTCACCACGCCTGAAAGGCGCCGTCCTCCGAAAAGCCTACCCACCGGGCGGTCAAATTCGATCTCCTCCTCACACAGGGGGGCTTCACGTTATGCTTCACGCATCATACCACCTCCGCTGGATAACCGATTGAAGCTCCAAATCGAGGTTGTGTTGGCGCTACCGCTCATCCAGCCACAGCGGTTTTAAACACGAACACCACATCCGATTCCTCACAATCAAAGACCGGACACCGACACAGGGGGATTTAGGAATTTAAAAGTCTTTATTCCTCCATTGCGCTGCGACGCGTTTCGGCATTCACTGCCTTGATCACACAGTGATCACTTCCTGTATTACGTGCATAAATTAAAATTCAGCAGAGTGCCCCGATCACATGACCGGCAAGGTTTTCATGGAGCAGGAAAACAGACTATCATCCAGGAGCATTTTGCCAAGTTTCTATCACTTGGTCAATAAAGTTTTTTACACATTTCTTTAATTCACTCCATATTTCTCGGATGGTATCTCCAATTCATTACAATTAAGGCTTCATATTTTAAATTACTTGAGTACAATTATATATCAGAGTATGCATGTGACCATTGTAAAACATCAGTTAGAATGCAATAAAGTGCAAGTGCAAATAAATAAATAAATAAATACACACATATATATTCATACATATATATATGTATAGATGTACATATATTACCTACTGGCGGTCGGCGATAGGTAGTTATAGTTAGGACCTTGTTTCTATTCAAAAAGCGCTTTTTCTTTTGCCAATATCTTTGGCGCCGTTTGACGAATCTTCGCAAAATTTTCAAAACTAATGGTTCACTGAGGTCAGCTCCTGTCTTAAAAGTTTAGGGGTGATTCGTCAAGAGGGGGCCGAGAAAAAAGGGGGGTCCCAAAACGCATTTTCTCCATGTTAATTTCCATAGGAACTTTAGACACGGCTACAGCCAGAACTGCTGAACGGAATTACACCAAATTTGGCAAAAAAGTAGCTCTTGGTTCAGACAGCAAACTTTTTTTAAATGGTGTAAATCCGTTCAGTAGTTCAGGAGAAATTCCCAAAATATCGATATCTGAGGGCCAAGCAGGATTCGCGAACCCTCCTGAGCACGAGCTTCATCCTGATTGGCTGTCAACACTCCAAACCAGGAAGTGTTGGCAGCAGTAAAAAAAAGGATAAAAATAAGAAAAGAGGGCAGGGAAGAAACACCCTGACCCCTAGGCCTGCTCAGGTGGTCCAACAGGGACATCCAGGGCAAAAAAGCATTTTTTAAAAATATTTTCAGGCAAATTCACGCTGGCTGCGCGAATCCGGACGAACATTTTTAAAAAATTGAAGTGCGGGCTCCCGCGCTTTGTTTTCCTTAAGCCCCCGGGTGGGCCAGGTCCCAGGGGCAATTTATTATTGGTATGCAGGGGCCCGTGGGGGCCCCCGCAGCCCTGGGGACCGCCACCTACCCGGGGCTTTGTTATGAATGTGCGGGGGTCACGTGGCCCCCCCGCAGCCCCGGGGACTGCCACCTCCACGGGGCTCATGTCAATTATGCGTGGGGCGCTCCTGCCCCCACATGCTGCCCCGGGGACTGCCACCTCCCCGGGGCTTTGTTATGAATGTGCGGGGGCATGTGCCCCCACAGCCCATAGGACCACCACCTCCCGGGCGCGTGTCAATAATGCGTGGGGGGCTACTGCCATCCCACACTGCCATGGGGACCGCCACCTCCCCGGGGCATTTAGTAATAATGTGTGGGGGCACAGGGCCCCCCCGAAGCCCCAGAGACCACCACCTCCTCGGGGCTTTCTTGAATTATGCGTGGGGGCATGCGGCCCCCCGCAGCCCCGGGGACTGCCACCACCTGGGGCTCGTGTCAATTATGTGTGGTGGGGCTCCTGCCCTCCCACGCTGCCCTGGGGACCGCCACCTCCTTGGGGCATTTAGTAATAATGTGCGGAGGGGCCTCACAGGCCCCCCAAGCCCCGGGGACTGCCACCTCCCCGGGGCTTCAATAATAGAAAAAATATGTGTGGGGGGGCTCCTGCCCCCCCACACTGCCCCTGGGACCACCACCTCCCCGGGGCACTAATTAAGATAATGCGGGGGTCTGCGCGGCCCCCCTCCTGGAGCCCTCTATGGCCCTGGGGACCGCCAGGGCCGGCTCTGGCAATGTCCTAGGGTGCCCACCCCCGGAACATTGCAGTTTGCAATGGCAGGGTGGGAGCAAACTTCTGCTTTGCTTCATGGAAGCGAGAGCAGGAAACCTGCTCTCTCTTCCATGAAGCAAAGCAGTATCGCTTTTGTACAAGGTGAGCTACATGTTAGCTGCTCCCCTAGTCCAAAAGCAATGCCGGCTCCATGCCTGGGACCGCAGGGGCATTGGGGCTCCCCCCGCGGTCCCCAACGTTGAGGGCCGGCCCTGGGGGATGGGGTCCCCAGGGCCAGAAGTGACCCAGGGGAGGGGGGCACTGCGGCCCACCTACCGGGAATTAAAAAAAAAAAAAAAAACGAGGCCAGGCCCCAGGGCATGGGGTCCTTGGGGCCAGAAGTGGCATAGAGGAGGAGGGCCACGCGGCCCCCTCCCGGGAATTTTTTTTTAAAAACGAGGCCAGGCCCCGGGGTATGGAGTCCCCAATGCCAATAGTGGCCCAGGGAAGGGGGGCCACGCGACCCCCTTCCCATTTTTTTAAAAAACAAAAAAATGCTCAGGTCCTGGGGATGGGTTCCCAGGGCCCAAAAATTATTAAGGGAAGGGGGGCCACACAGCCCCCCTTCCAAAAAAGCAAATTTAAAAAAAGCCGGCATCTCGCTGGAGGCCCCGCCCCCTCCCTGCACCACTGTGCAAACATGCCTCCTGGCACGTTCTGAATTGCAATCCAGCTGTGTGGGGCTTACTTGAGGTACCTGGTGGGCTAGTTGGCCCCCAGGGACCCTCAGGAGGCAAGGGGACTTCATCCCCAACCAAGAGCATACCAGGAGGTGCATTTGCAGAGTGGTGAACAAAGAGGGCATGGCCTGTGTCCACCTATCAGCAATCCCACTATCTGGGGCATACTGGAGGTATCAGGTAGGCTAGTTGGCCCCTAAGAACCCCCAGCAGCGAAGTGGACTTTAA
Source organism: Calotriton arnoldi (assembly GCA_963921515.1). Taxonomy (NCBI): domain Eukaryota; kingdom Metazoa; phylum Chordata; class Amphibia; order Caudata; family Salamandridae; genus Calotriton; species Calotriton arnoldi. Next base: position 1,427,575 of record CAWUFW010004278.1, on the reverse strand, counting down.
TCCCCATGCAAGAGTGCGCCAGGAGCGCGTTTGCAGAGTGGTGGGGAAAGGGGGAGTGGCCTGCTATGAGAACTTAGCAATGCTGCTGTGTGGGACTTACTGGAGGTAATAGGAGGGGTAGTTGTCCTTGGGGGCCAACTACCCCTCCTGTTACCTTCACTAAGTCCCACACAGTGGGATTGCTAAGAGGTCTTCGCAGGCCACACCCCCCTTTCTCCACCACTCTGCAAACGCGCCTCCTGGCACAGTACTGGTTGGGGGATGAAGTCCACTTTACTCCTGAGGGACTTTGGGGCCAAGAAGCCCTCCTGGTACCTCCCCTGTAAGTCATACGCAGCGGAATTCCTGAGCGCTGGTTGGAGGCCCAGCCCCCTTTCTTCACCACTCTGCAAATGTGACTACCAGTTAAAGAAGCATTTGTAATTTAATAGGTCTAGCATTTGCAAGCATTAGAGCTATTGGCGTTGTAAATGTAAAAGTTTTTTACTAATGTTTTTTGGAGTGGAGTGGATGTACGTTGTGTGTAGTGGAATTATGTGGTATGTTGTGCAGTGAAATTATGTGGATAGAAAGTATGTGGTATTTAGTGTATAGGAATTATGTAGAGTGGTATTACGTGTTATGGAGAGTAATTATGTGGTATGGTAGTCTGTGTTGTGGAGTGGCAACCTCAGGTTTAGTCTTCCTCGTTTCCATAGAAGCTAAACTATGAACTCAATGAGACAAAAAAGAAGGAATCACTGAGGAGCACTTCTGGACCTAGTTAGAGGTATGAGCAGGGCCACTGGAATTATGTGACTGTTGGCTGCACCAACGTTCGCACAATTATACATCTAGAACAGCTACGGACCTTCTTGGATGCAGGCAGAACTACAGCATTAATTCTACTGGACTTGAGTGCGGCCTTTGACACGGTCTCCCATGAGATCTTGCTCCTACGTCTGGAGGAGATCGGTGTCAAGGGCAAAGCCCTCTCCTGGTTTTCATCCTTCCTAGAGGGTCGGACCTTCCAAGTCACTGCCCCTCCTTTCCACTCCTGCACTCACCCATTGCACCTTGGGGTGCCCCAGGGGTCAGCATTAAGCCCTACCTTATTCAATGTCTATGTAAGACCGTTGGCTCGGCTGGCCAAAGACCGGGGCATCTCCCCAGTGTCGTACGCAGATGACACCCAGCTGGTGATTTCCTTCTCTAACAACCTCGCCAGGACGCAGAAAAATGTATTAGACAGGATCTAACAGTCATCTCGGAGTGGATGGCCGTCAATTATTTGCAGCTAAATTCGGCCAAATCCGAGATCCTTCTGGTAGGCAGGGACTCCCATCTTTGGGGCAATGAGTGGTGGCCTCCTGCTCTTGGAGTGCCCCCCATACCCAAACCTGTGGTGAAGAACCTAGGCATAATGATTGACAGTGATCTCACCTTTGAGGTCCACACCAAATCAGTGGCAGGGAAATGTTTCGGACTATTGCGTGGCCTTAAACCAATACTAGGTCTCTTTGACTCTAAGACACGGCAGCTGATCATCCAATTATCAATCCTTGCCAGATTGGACTACTGCAATGTGCTGCTTCTGGGAGCCAACAAATCTGTAATTAAAAGGCTTCAGCGTGTTCAAAATGCTGCTGCTCGCGCTATCTTTGCCCTGCCCAAACACAGTCATATCTCCAAACTCCTCTGTCGCCTACACTGTCTTCCTCTAGAACAGAGAGTGTGCTTCAAAACGCTATGTATCACCCATAAAATCCTTCTGGGCACTGGTCCAAGAATCCTGAGTAATATATGTTCCTACTACGCACCCACACGCGCGCTTGGCAGCTTTTCTCCTGGCCAGAGTCCCTCGGATACGGAGGGCCAGAGCGGGCGGTCGATCTTTCAAGTTGCTGGCTCCCACCCTCTGGAACTCCCTCCCCACCCACATCTGCAGCAGCCATGATCACCTAACCTTCAGAAGGCTGGTGAAGACCTGGCTTTTCTCCCAATGCTGATCTTCTCTCTTTCTGTCTCCTCACTCTGTGTTCAGTACTAGCGCTGGGATGCCCCATTGCTGGGGCAGCCATGCGCTTTACAAATACTCTAACATAACAAAACATAACATACATTTTCCGCATTAGCCAAATAATCCAGCATCTGCTGCCTAATCTGCAGATTTCAACAACAAAAAGCCTTTGTTTCTAGCTCAAACGTTACCAAAAACGCAGTAACAAGTGTTTAACCCTGGGCGAAATACTTCACTACGCTCACGGAGCATGCAAAGTTTGTGCTACTACGCACTACACAAATTGCACATAGCAGAGTGAAAAAGTGTGATAATTGACATAGCGTAGCAGCAGTAAAATAAACACCTTCAAATGCTTTGATAAAACAATTTTCTATGCTAAAAAGCATATAGCCAATTCACAAAAGTGAACTTTGACAATAAAATATCAAGCAATGAGAGAGGTGATGATTTTGGGGTCCCCTCAACCTAGGGGAGGACCAAGCAGATGCCTTGAACACAAAAAGCATATCATGTGAACGATTCAGTGGTAGTCCCTTCCTCCTAGGACCACCCCAAGCACAGTTATGGGCAAAAATACAATCCCAACCAAAGGCCCTGCAAAGCATTATGGGACGAGATTAGCAGTGGGCAGTGAATATTATAGTGTCCAATATCAAAATAATTCTACAAAGAGCTGCAGTTCAACTAGTCGTTACTAGATGTCCCTCACGAGTCAAATGCAAAAGCATTGAAATTATTAATACATCAAGCTGCAGTTCCACTAGTCGTTAGTAGATGTCCCTCACGAGTCAAATGCAAAAGCATTGAAACCCTTTCATGAAGCTTTTGCATTTGACTCGTGAGGGACATCTAGTAACGACTAGTGGAACTGCAGCTTCTTTGTAGAATTATTTTGATACTGGATACTATAATATTCACTGCCCACTGCTAATCTCGTCCCATAATGCTTTGCAGGGCCTTTGGTTGGGATTGTATTTTTGCCAATAACTGTGCTTGGGGTGGTCCTAAGAGGATGGGACCACCACCGAATCGTTCAAAATATGTGCTTTTTGTTTTCAAGGCATCTGCTTGGTTCTCCCCCTAGGTTAGGGAGGATCCCAAAATCATCACCTCTCTCACTGCTTGTTACTTTATTGTATTCACTTTTGTGAAATAACTATATGCATTTTTAGCATATAAAGACAGAGATATTTATTTTATCTCAACTTGCACTGTGCAAGATGTCTTTGGCAATTATTGTACAGTGCAGTCAAGCACACAGCTACGCAATTTGCATAGCTACGTGTAGTTCAAAATGTACTTTACGTAGCTATGTGAAGTGTTACTACGCAAACTACGCCCAGGGTTACAAGTGTTATAGCGTGGTGGAAGGTCCTTTGTAAACCTAGAAAGGTCACCTGTTACTTATTGCTCATTGTGGGTGTTAAATTGGTACTAATGGTGTGCAAGCTACTCATGCTTCTTTCTGCGCCTCTCTTGCCTCTTTCTGCATTTCTGTTGCTTCTTTCTGCACCTTTCTTTCTTTTTCTGCACTTCTCTTGCCTCTTTCTGCACATCTCTTCTACTCTCTGCACATCTTTTGCCTCTTTCTGCACCTCTGTTGCCTTTTTCTGCTCCTCACTTGCTTCTTTGTGTACCCATCTTCCCTATTTCTGCACTCCTCCTGCCTCTTTCTGCACCTTCCTTCTTTCTGCACTTCTTTTGTTTCTTTCTGCACCTCTCTTTCCTCTTTCTCCACCCCTATTCCCCCTTTCTGCAGGTCTGCTGTTTCTTTCTGCACTTCTCTTGCATCTTTCTGTACCTCTCTTGCTTCTTTCTGCACCCCCTGTGCCTCTTTATGCACCCCTCTTCTCTTTCTGCACTCCTCTTGCCTGTTTCAGCTCCTCTGTTCCTTCTTTCTGCACTTCTTTTGTTACTTTCTGCACATCGCTTCCTTCTTTCTGCACACCTCTTGCCTCTTTCTCTACCTCTCTTCACTCTTTCTGCACCTCTGTTGTTTCTTTCTGCACCTCTCTTGTGTCTTTCTCCACCCCTCTTCCCTCTTTCTGCACCTCTGTTGGTTCTTTCGGCACCCCTTTTGCCTCTTTCTGCACCTCTGTTCCTTCTTTCTGCACTTCTTTTGTTTCTTTCTGCAGCTCTCTTGCATCTTTATGCACCCCCTTGCCTCTTTCTCCATCCCTCTTCCCTCTTTCTTCACCCCTGTTGCCTCTTTCTGCACCTCTGTTCCTGCTTTCTGCACTTCTTTTGTTTGTTTTTGCATATCTCTTGCTTCATTCTGCACCGCTCATGCCTCTTTCTGCACCCCTCTTCCCTCTTTTTGCACCCCTCTTGCCTCTTTCTGCACTTCTGTTGCTTCTTTCTGCATTACTCTTGCTTCTTTCTGCACCTCTCTTGCTTCTTTCTCCACCACTTGTGCTTCTTTCTGCACTCCTCTTCCCTCTTTCTGCACCCCTCATGCCTCTTTCTTCACCTCTGTTCTTTCTTTCTGGTCTTCTTTTGTTTCTTTCTGCACCTCTCTTGCTTCTTTCTGCACCCCTCTTGCCACTTTCTCCACCCCTGTTACCCCTTTTTGCATCTCTTTTGCTTCTTTCTGCGCTTCTCTTGCCTCTTTCTCCACCATTCATCCCTCTTTCTGCATCTCTTTTGCTTCCTTCTGCACTTCTCTTGCCTCTTTCTCCACCCCTCTTCCCTCTTTCTGCTCCCCTCTTATCTCTTTCTGCACTTCTGTTGATTCTTTCTGCACTTCTTTTGTTTCTTTCTGCACCTCTCTTGCTTCTTTCTGCACCCCTCGTGCCTCTTTCTGCACCCCTCTTCCCTCTTTTTGCAGTCCTCTTGCCGCTTTCTGCATCTCTGTTCCTTCTTTTTTTTCTTTCTGCACCTCTATTGCTTCTTTCTGCTACTCTGTCCCTTCTTTCTGCACCCCTCGTGCCTCTTTCCCACCCCTCTTCCCTCTTTCTGCACCCCTCTTGCCTCTTTCTGCACCTCTGTTCCTTCTTTATGTACTTCTTTTGTTTCTTTCTGCACCTCTCTTGTTTCTTTCTGTATCCCTCTTGCCTCTTTCTCATCCCACTTCCCCCTTTCTGCATCTCTGTTACTTCTTTGTGCACTTCTCTTGCTTCTTTCTGCACCTCTCTTGGTTCTTCCTGCACCCTCGTGCCCCTTTCTGCACCCCTCTTCCCTCTTTCTGCACTCCTCTTGCCTCTTTGTGCACCTCTGTTTCTTCTTTCTACACTTCTTTTGTTTCTTTCTGCAGCTCTCTTGCTTCTTTCTGCACTCCCTTGCCTCTTTCTCTACCCCTCTTTACTCTTTCGTCACCCATGTTGCCTCTTTCTGCACCTTTGTTCCTTCTTTCTGCACTTCTTTTGTTTCTTTCTGCACATCTCTTGCTTCTTTCTGCACCCCTCGGGCCTCTTTCTGCACCTCTTTTCCCACTTTTTGCATCCCTCTTGCCTCTTTCTGCACCTCTGTTGCATCTTTCTGCACTACTCTTGCTTCTCTCTGCCCCTCTCTTGCTTCTTTCTGCACCACTCTTGCTTCTTTCTGCACCCCTCTTCCCTCTTTCTGCACCCCTGTTCCTTCTTTCTGCTCATCTTTTGTTCCTTTCTGCACCTCTCTTGCTTCTTTCAACCCCCTCGCCACTTTCTCCACCCCTGTTCCTCCTTTTGCATCTCTGTTGCTTCTTTCTGCACTTCTCTTGCCTCTTTTTCCACCCTCATCCCTCTTTCTGCACCTCTGTTGCTTCTTTCTGCACTTCTCTTGCTTCTTTCTGCACCTCTGTTGCTTCTTTCTGCAACCCTTGTGCCTCTTTCTGCCCCCTCTTCCCTATATCTGCTTTCCTCTTGCTGCTTTCTGCACCTCTGTTCCTTCTTTCTGCAATTCTTTTGTTTCTTTCTGCAGCTCTCTTGCTTCATTCTGCACCCCTTACCTCTTTCTCCACCCCTCTTCCCTATTTCTTCACCCATTTTGCCTCTTTCTGCACCTCTGTTCCTTCTTTCTGCACTTCTTTTTGTTTGTTTTTGCATATCTTTTGCTTCTTTCTGCACCGCTCATGCCTCTTTCTGCATCCCTCTTCCTTCTTTTTGCACCCCTCTTGCCTCCTTCTGCACTTCTGTTGCTTCTTTCTGCACTACTCTTGCTTCTTTCTGCACCTCTCTTGCTTCTTTCTGCACCACTTGTGCTTCTTTCTGCACTCCTTTTCCCTCTTTCTTCACCCCTCTTGCCTCTTTCTGCACCTCTGTTGCTTCTTTCTGGTTTTCTTTTGTTTCTTTCTGCACCTCTCTTGCTTCTTTCTGCACCCCTCTTGCCACTTTCTCCAACCCTGTTACCCCTTTTTGCATCTCTGTTGCTTCTTTCTGTACTTCTCTTGCCTCTTTCTCCACCCCTCATCCCTCTTTCTGCACCTCTGTTACTTCTTTCTGCACTTCTTTTGTTTCTTTCTGCACCTCTGTCCCTTCTTTCTGCAACACTTGTGCCTCTTTCTGCACCCCTCTTCCCTCTTTTTGTAGTCCTCTTGCCTCTTTCTGCACCTCTGTTCCTTCTTTCTGCACTTCTTTTGTTTCTTTCTATACCTCTCTTGCTTCTTTCTACAACTTTGTCCCTTCTTTCTGCACTTCTCGTGCCTATTTCACACCCCTCTTCCCTCTTTCTGCACCCCTCTTGCCTATTTCTGCACCCCTGTTCCTTCTTTCTGCACTTCTTTTGTTTCTTTCTGTACCTCTCTTGTTTCTTTCTGTATCCCTCTTGCCTCTTTCTCCACCCCACTTCCCCCTTTCTGCATCTCTGTTGCTTCTTTATGCACTTCTCTTGCTTCTTTCTGCACCTCTCTTAGTTCTTTCCGCACCCCTCGTGCCTCTTTCTGCACCCCTCATCCCTCTTTCTGCACTGCTCCTGCCTCTTTGTGCACCTCTGTTGATTCTATCTTCACTTTTTTTGTTTCTTTCTGCACCCCTTTTGCCTCTTTCTGCACCTCTGTTCCTTCTTTCTGTACTTCTTTTGTTTCTTTCTGCACCCTTTTTGCCTCTTTCTGCACCCCTCTTGCCTCTTTCTGCACCTCTGTTCCTTCTGTCTGCACTTCTTTTGTTTCTTTCTGCACATCTCTTGCTTCTTTCTGCACCCCTCGGGCCTCTTTCTGCACCCTTCTTCCTTCTTTTTGCATTCCTCTTGCCTCTTTCTGCACCTCTGTTGTATCTTTCTGCACTACTCTTGCTTCTTTCTGCACCTCTCTTGCTTCTTTCTGCACCACTCGTGCTTCTTTCTGCACCCCTCTTCCTACTTTCTGCACCCCTATTGCCTCTTTCTGCACCACTGTTCCTTCTTTATGCTCTTCTTTTGTTCCTTTCTGCACATCTCTTGCTTCTTTCTCACCCCTCTCGCCACTTTCTCCACCCCAGTTCCCCCAATCGAATCTCTGTTGCTTCTTTCTGTAACTCTCTTGCCTCTTTTTCCACCCCTCATCCCTCTTTCTGCACCTCTGTTGCTTCTTACTGCAAATCTCTTGCTTCTTTCTGCACCTCTGTCCCTTCTTTATGCAACCCTTGTGCCTCTTTCTGCACCCCTCTTCCCTCTCTCTGCTCTCCTCTTGTCTCTTTCTGCACCCCTCTTCCCTCCTTCTGCACTCCTACTGCCTCTTTCTGCACCTCTGTTGCTTCTTTCTGCACTTCTTTTGTTTCTTTCTGTACCTCTCTTGCTTCTTTCTGCACCTCTCTTGCTTCTTTCTGTACCCCTCTTGCCTCTTTCTCCACCCCTCCTCCCCTTTCTGCAGCTCTGTTGCTTCTTTCTGCACTTCTCTTGCCTGTTTCTGCACCTCTGTCCCTTCTTTCCACAACTCTTGTGCCTCTTTCTGCATCCCTCTTCCCTCTTTCTGCTCCCCTCTTGTCTCTTTCTGCACCTCTGTTGCTTCCTTCTGCACTTCTTTTGTTTCTTTCTGCACCTCTCTTGCTTCTTTCTGCACCCCTCTTGCTACTTTCTCCACCCCTGTTCCCCCTTTTTGCATCTCTAGTGCTTCTTTCTGCACTTCTCTTGCCTCTTTTTCCAACCCTCATCCCTATTTCTGTACCTCTCTTGCTTCTTTCTGCACCTCTCTTGGTTCTTTCTGCACCTCGTGCCTCTTTTCTGCACCCTCATCCCTCTTTCTGCACTGCTCCTGCCTCTTTGTGCACCTCTGTTGATTCTATCTTCACTTTTTTTGTTTCTTTCTGCACCCCTTTGCCTCTTTCTGCACCTCTGTTCCTTCTTTCTGTACTTCTTTTGTTTCTTTCTGCACTCTTTGCCTCTTTCTGCACCCCTCTTGCCTCTTTCTGCACCTCTGTTCCTTCTGTCTGCACTTCTTTTGTTTCTTTCTGCACATCTCTTGCTTCTTTCTGCACCCCTCGGGCCTCTTTCTGCACCCTTCTTCCTTCTTTTTGCATTCCTCTTGCCTCTTTCTGCACCTCTGTTGTATCTTTCTGCACTACTCTTGCTTCTTTCTGCACCTCTCTTGCTTCTTTCTGCACCACTCGTGCTTCTTTCTGCACCCCTCTTCCTACTTTCTGTACCCCTATTGCCTCTTTCTGCACCACTGTTCCTTCTTTATGCTCTTCTTTTGTTCCTTTCTGCACATCTCTTGCTTCTTTCTCACCCCTCTCGCCACTTTCTCCACCCCAGTTCCCCCAATCGAATCTCTGTTGCTTCTTTCTGTAACTCTCTTGCCTCTTTTTTCCACCCTCATCCCTCTTTCTGCACCTCTGTTGCTTCTTACTGCAAATCTCTTGCTTCTTTCTGCACCTCTGTCCCTTCTTTATGCAACCCTTGTGCCTCTTTCTGCACCCCTCTTCCCTCTCTCTGCTCTCCTCTCGTCTCTTTCTGCACCCCTCTTCCCTCCTTCTGCACTCCTACTGCCTCTTTCTGCACCTCTGTTGCTTCTTTCTGCACTTCTTTTGTTTCTTTCTGTACCTCTCTTGCTTCTTTCTGCACCTCTCTTGCTTCTTTCTGTACCCCTCTTGCCTCTTTCTCCACCCCTCCTCCCCTTTCTGCAGCTCTGTTGCTTCTTTCTGCACTTCTCTTGCCTGTTTCTGCACCTCTGTCCCTTCTTTCCACAACTCTTGTGCCTCTTTCTGCATCCCTCTTCCCTCTTTCTGCTCCCCTCTTGTCTCTTTCTGCACCTCTGTTGCTTCCTTCTGCACTTCTTTTGTTTCTTTCTGCACCTCTCTTGCTTCTTTCTGCACCCCTCTTGCTACTTTCTCCACCCCTGTTCCCCCTTTTTGCATCTCTAGTGCTTCTTTCTGCACTTCTCTTGCCTCTTTTTCCAACCCTCATCCCTATTTCTGTACCTCTGTTGCTTGTTTCTACACTTCTCTTGCTTCTTTCTGTACCCCTCTTGCTTCATTCTGCACCCCTTATGCCTCTTTCACACCCCTCTTCCCTCTTTCTGCACCCCTCGTGCCTCTTTCTGCACCTCTTTTCCTTCTTTCTGTACTTCTTTTGTTTCTTTCTGCACCTCTCATGTTTCTTTCTGTATCCCTCTTGCCTCTTTCGCCACCCTACATCCACCTTTCTGCATCTCTGTTGCTTCTTAATGCACTTCTCTTGCTTCTTTCTGTACTTCTCGGTTCTTCCTGCACTCCTCGTGCCTCTTTCTGCACCCCTCTTCCCTCTTTCTGCATTCCTCTTGCCTCTTTGTGCACCTATGTTGCATCTTTCTGCACTTCTCTTGCCTCTTTCTGCACCCCTCTTGCCTCTTTCTGCACCTCTGTTACTTCTTTCTGCAGCTCTCTTGCCTCTTTCTGCAACTGTCTTGTCTGTTTTATCACTTCTCTTGCCTCTTTCTGCACCGCTATTCCCTTTTTCTGCAACTCTCTTGCCTCTTTTTGCAGTTCTCTTGTCTCCTTCTGTACCTCTTTTGCTTCTTTCTGTACCTCTCTTTCCTTTTTCTGTACTTCTCTTGCCTCTTTCTACACTTCTCTTGCCTCTTTCTGCACCTCTCCCGCCTCTTTCTGCACCCGTCTTGCCTCTTTCTGCACCTCTCTTACTTTTTTCTGCACCTTTTTTGTTTCTTTCTGCAACTGTCTTGTCTGTTTTATCACTTCTCTTGCCTCTTTCTGCACTTCTTTTCCCTGTTTCTGCAACTTTCTTGTCTCTTTCATCACTTCTCTTGCTTCTTTCTGCACCTCTGTTGCTTCTTTCTGCACCCCTCTTGCCTCTTTCTGCACCCCTCTTCCCTCTTTCTGCACCTCTCTTGCCTCTTTTTGCACCTCTGTTGCTTCTTTCTGCACTTCTCTTGCCTCTTTCTGTACTTCTCTTGCTTCTTTCTGCCCTTCTGTTGCTTCTTTCTACACTCCTCTTGACTCTTTCTGCACCCTTCTTCCATCTTTCTCCACCTGTCTTGCCTCTTTCTGTACCTTGTTCCCTTTTTCTGCACCTCTCTTGCCTGTTTCTGCAACTCTCTTGCCTGTTTCTGCAGTTCTCTTGTCTCCTTCTGCACCTCTGTTGCTTCTTTCTGTACCCCTTCCCTCTTTCTGCATATCTCTTCCCTCTTTCTGTACTTCTCTTCCCTTTTTCTGCATTTCTCTTCTCTCTTTCTGCTCCCCTCTTGCCTCTGTCTGCACCTCACTTGCCTCTTTCTGCACCTCTCCTGCCTCTTTCTGCACCTGTCTTGCCTCTTTCTGCACTTCTCTTCTTTTTATCTGCACCTTTCTTGTTTCTTTCTGCAACTCTCTTGTCTGTTTTATCACTTCTCTTGCTTCTTTCTGCACTTCTTGCTTCTTTCAGCACTTCTCTTGCCTCTTTCTGCACTTCTTTTGCCTGTTTCTGCAACTCTCTTGTCTCTTTTATTACTGCTCTTGCTTCTTTCTGCACCTCTGTTGCTTCTTTCTGCACCCCTCTTGCCTCTTTCTGCACCTCGGTTGCTTCTTTCTGCACTTTTTTGTTTCTTTCTGCACCTCTCTTGCTTCTTTCTGCAACCCTCATGCCTATTTCTGCATCCCTCTTCCCTCTTTTTGCACGCCTCTTGCCTCTTTCTGCACCTCTGTTCCTTCTTTCTGCACTTCTTTTGTTTCTTTCTGCACCTCTCTTGCTTTTTTCTGCACCCCTCTTACTTCTTTCTGCACCCCTCGTGCCTCTTTCACACCCCTCTTCCCTCTTTCTGCAGCCCTCTTGCCTCTATGTGCACCTCTGTTCCTTCTTTCTGCACTTCTTTTGTTTCTTTCTGCACCTCTCTTGTTTCTTTCTGTATCCCTTGTGCCTCTTTATCCACCTCACTTCCCCCATTCTGCATCTCTGTTGCTTCTTTATGCACTTCTCTTGCTTATTTCTGCAACTCTATTGGTTCTTTCTTCACCCCTCGTGCCTCTTTCTGCACACCTCTTCCCTCTTTCTGCACTCCTCTTGCCTCTTTGTGCACCTCTGTTCCTTCTTTCTGCACTTCCTTTGGTTCTTTCTGCAGCTCTCGCTTCTTTCTGCACCCCTTTTGCCTCTTTCTGCACCCCTCTCTTGCCTCTTTCTGCACCTCTGTTCCTTCTTTCTGCACTTCTTTTGTTTCGTTCTGCAGCTCTCTTGCCTCTTTCTGCACCTCTGTTCCTTCGTTCTGCACTTCCTTTGTTTCTTTCTGTACCCCTTTTACATCTTTCTGCACCCCTTTTGCCTCTTTCTGCACCCCTTTTGCCTCTTTCTGCACCTCTGTTCCTTCTTTCTGCACTTCTTTTGTTTCTTTCTGCAGCTCTCACTTCTTTCTGTACCCCTTTTGCTTCTTTCTGCACCCTCTTGCCTCTTTTTGCACCTCTATTCCTTCTTTCTGCACTTCCTTTGTTTCTTTCTGCAGCTCTCTTGCTTCTTTCTGCACCCCTCTTCCCTCTTTCTTCACCCATGTTGCCTCATCTGCACCTCTGTTCCTTCTATTTGCACTTCTTTTGTTTCTTTCTGCACATCTCTTGCTTCTTTTTGTACCCCTTGTGCCTCTTTCTGCACCCCTCTTGCCTCTTTCTGCACCCCTCTTCCCTCTTTCTGCACCTCTCTTGCCTCTTTTTGCACCTCTGTTGCTTCTTTCTGCACTTCTGTTGCTTCTTTCTACACTCCTCTTGACTCTTTCTGCACCCTTCTTCCATCTTTCCCCACCTGCCTTGCCTCTTTCTGTACCCCTGTTCCCTTTTTCTGTACCTCTCTTGCCTGTTTCTGCAACTCTCTTGCCTGTTTCTGCAGTTCTCTTGTCTCCTTCTGCACCTCTGTTGCTTCTTTCTGTACCCCTTCCCTCTTTCTGCATATCTCTTCCCTCTTTCTGTACTTCTCTTCCCTTTTTCTGCATTTCTCTTCTCTCTTTCTGCACCCCTCTTGCCTCTGTCTGCACCTCACTTGCCTCTTTCTGCACCTCTCCTGCCTCTTTCTGCACCTGTCTTGCCTCTTTATGCACTTTTCTTCTTTTTATCTGCACCTTTCTTGTTTCTTTCTGCAACTCTCTTGTCTGTTTTATCACTTCTCTTGCTTCTTTCTACACCTGTTGCTTTTTTCAGCACTTCTCTTACCTCTTTCTGCACTTCTTTTGCCTGTTTCTGCAACTCTCTTGTCTCTTTTATTACTGCTCTTGCTTCTTTCTGCACCTCTGTTCCTTCTTTCTGCACTTCCTTTGGTTCTTTCTGCAGCTCTTGCTTCTTTCTGCACCCCTTTTGCCTCTTTCTGCACCCCTCTTGCCTCTTTCTGCACCTCTGTTCCTTCTTTCTGCACTTCTTTTGTTTCGTTCTGCAGCTCTCTTGCCTCTTTCTGCACCTCTGTTCCTTCGTTCTGCACTTCCTTTGTTTCTTTCTGTACCCCTTTTACATCTTTCTGCACCCCTTTTGCCTCTTTCTGCACCCCTTTTGCCTCTTTCTGCACCTCTGTTCCTTCTTTCTGCACTTCTTTTGTTTCTTTCTGCAGCTCTCACTTCTTTCTGTACCCCTTTTGCTTCTTTCTGCACCCTCTTGCCTCTTTTTGCACCTCTGTTCCTTCTTTCTGCACTTCCTTTGTTTCTTTCTGCAGCTCTCTTGCTTCTTTCTGCACCCCTCTTCCCTCTTTCTTCACCCATGTTGCCTCATCTGCACCTCTGTTCCTTCTTTTTGCACTTCTTTTGTTTCTTTCTGCACATCTCTTGCTTCTTTTTGTACCCCTTGTGCCTCTTTCTGCACCCCTCTTGCCTCTTTCTGCACCCCTCTTCCCTCTTTCTGCACCTCTCTTGCCTCTTTTTGCACCTCTGTTGCTTCTTTCTGCACTTCTCTTGCCTCTTTCTGCACTTCTCTTGCTTCTTTCTGCACTTCTGTTGCTTCTTTCTACACTCCTCTTGACTCTTTCTGCACCCTTCTTCCATCTTTCCCCACCTGCCTTGCCTCTTTCTGTACCCCTGTTCCCTTTTTCTGTACCTCTCTTGCCTGTTTCTGCAACTCTCTTGCCTGTTTCTGCAGTTCTCTTGTCTCCTTCTGCACCTCTGTTGCTTCTTTCTGTACCCCTTCCCTCTTTCTGCATATCTCTTCCCTCTTTCTGTACTTCTCTTCCCTTTTTCTGCATTTCTCTTCTCTCTTTCTGCACCCCTCTTGCCTCTGTCTGCACCTCTCCTGCCTCTTTCTGCACCTGTCTTGCCTCTTTATGCACTTTTCTTCTTTTTATCTGCACCTTTCTTGTTTCTTTCTGCAACTCTCTTGTCTGTTTTATCACTTCTCTTGCTTCTTTCTACACTTGTTGCTTTTTTCAGCACTTCTCTTGCCTCTTTCTGCACTTCTTTTGCCTGTTTCTGCAACTCTCTTGTCTCTTTTATTACTGCTCTTGCTTCTTTCTGCACCTCTGTTGCTTCTTTCTGCACCCCCCTTGCCTCTTACTGCACCTCTGTTGCTTCTTTCTGCACTTTTTTGTTTCTTTCTGCACCTCTCTTGCTTCTTTCTGCAACCCTCGTGCCTCCTTCTGCATCCCTCTTCCCTCTTTTTGCACGCCTCTTGCCTCTTTTTCCACCCCTCATCCTTCTTTCTGCACCTCTGTTGCTTCTTTCTGCAACCCTTGTGCCTCTTTCTGCCCCCCTCTTCCCTCTATCTGCTTTCCTCTTGCTGCTTTCTGCACCTCTGTTCCTTCTTTCTGCAATTCTTTTGTTTCTTTCTGCAGCTCTCTTGATTCATTCTGCACCCCCTTACCTCTTTCTCCACCCCTCTTCCCTATTTCTTCACCCATTTTGCCTCTTTCTGCACCTCTGTTCCTTCTTTCTGCACTTCTTTTGTTTGTTTTTGCATATCTTTTGCTTCTTTCTGCACCGCTCATGCCTCTTTCTGCATCCCTCTTCCCTCTTTTTGCACCCCTCTTGCCTCCTTCTGCACTTCTGTTGCTTCTTCCTGCACTACTCTTGCTTCTTTCTGCACCTCTCTTGCTTCTTTCTGCACCACTTGTGCTTCTTTCTGCACTCCTCTTCCCTCTTTCTTCACCCCTCTTGCCTCTTTGTGCACCTCTGTTGCTTCTTTATGGTCTTCTTTTGTTTCTTTCTTCACCTCTCTTGCTTCTTTCTGCACCCCTCTTGCCACTTTCTCCAACCCTGTTACCCCTTTTTGCATCTCTGTTGCTTCTTTCTGCACTTCTCTTGCCTCTTTCTCCACCCCTCATCCCTCTTTCTGCACCTCTGTTGCTTCTTTCTGCACTTCTTTTGTTTCTTTCTGCACCTCTGTCCCTTCTTTCTGCAACACTTGTGCCTCTTTCTGCACCCCTCTTCCCTCTTTTTGTAGTCCTCTTGCCTCTTTCTGCACCTCTGTTCTTTCTTTCTGCACTTCTCGTGACTATTTCACACCCCCTTCCCTCTTTCTGCACCCCTCTTGCCTATTTCTGCACCCCTGTTCCTTCTTTCTGCACTTCTTTTGTTTCTTTCTGTACCTCTCTTGTTTCTTTCTGTATCCCTCTTGCCTCTTTCTCCACCCCACTTCCCCCTTTCTGCATCTCTGTTGCTTCTTTATGCTCTTCTCTTGCTTCTTTCTGCACCTCTTTTGGTTCTTTCTGCACCCCTCGTGCCTCTTTCTGCACCCCTCATCCCTCTTTCTGCACTGCTCTTGCCTCTTTGTGCACCTCTGTTGATTCAATCTTCACTTTTTTTGTTTCTTTCTGCACCCCTCTTGCCTCTTTCTGCACCTCTGTTCCTTCTTTCTGTACTTCTTTTGTTTCTTTCTGCACCCCTTTTGCCTCTTTCTGCACCCCTCTTGCCTCTTTCTGTACCTCTGTTCCTTCTTTCTGCACTTCTTTTGTTTCTTTCTGCAGCTCTCTTGCTTCTTTCTGTACCCCTCTTCCCTCTTTCTTCACCCATGTTGCCTCATCTGCACCTCTGTTCCTTCTTTCTGCACTTCTTTTGTTTCTTTCTGCACATCTCTTGCTTCTTTCTGCACCCCTCGGGCCTCTTTCTGCACCCTTCTTCCTTCTTTTTGCATTCCTCTTGCCTCTTTCTGCACCTCTGTTGCATCTTTCTGCACTACTCTTGCTTCTTTCTGCACCTCTCTTGCTTCTTTCTGCACCACTCGTGCTTCTTTCTGCACCCCTCTTCCTACTTTCTGCACCCCTATTGCCTCTTTCTGCACCCCTGTTCCTTCTTTATGCTCTTCTTTTGTTCCTTTCTGCACCTCTCTTGCTTCTTTCTGCTCCCCTCTAGCCACTTTCTCTACCCCAGTTCCCCCAATTGAATCTCTGTTGCTTCTTTCTGCAACTCTCTTGCCTCTTTTTCCACCCCTCATCCCTCTTTCTGCACCTCTGTTGCTTCTTACTGCAAATCTCTTGCTTCTTTCTGCACCTCTGTCCCTTCTTTCTGCAACCCTTGTGCCTCTTTCTGCACCCCTCTTCCCTCTCTCTGCTCTCCTCTTGTCTCTTTCTGCACCCCTCTTCCCTCCTTCTGCACTCCTACTGCCTCTTTCTGCAGCTCTGTTGCTTCTTTCTGCACTTATTTTGTTTCTTTCTGCACCTCTCTTGCTTCTTTCTGCACCTCTCTTGCTTCTTTCTGCACCTCTCTTGCTTCTTTCTGCACCCCTCTTGCCTCTTTCTCCACCCCTCCTCCCCTTTCTGCAGCTCTGTTGCTTCTTTCTGCACTTCTCTTGCCTGTTTCTGCACCTTTGTCTCTTCTTGCCACAACTCTTTTGCCTCTTTCTGCACCCCTCTTCCCTCTTTCTGCTCCCCTCTTGTCTCTTTCTGCACCTCTGTTGCTTCCTTCTGCAGTTCTTTTGTTTCCTTCTACACCTCTCTTGCTTCTTTCTGCGCCCCTCTTGCTACTTTCTCCACCCCTGTTCCCCCTTTTTGCATCTCTAGTGCTTCTTTCTGCACTTCTCTTGCCTCTTTTTCCAACCCTCATCCCTCTTTCTGTACCTCTGTTGCTTGTTTCTACACTTCTCTTGCTTCTTTCTGTACCCCTCTTGCTTCATTCTGCACCCCTTGTGCCTCTTTCATACCCCTCTTCCCTCTGTCTGCACCCCTAGTGCCTCTCTGCACCTCTGTTCCTTCTTTCTGTACTTCTTTTGTTTCTTTCTGCACCTCTCTTGTTTCTTTCTGTATCCCTCTTGCCTCTTTCTCCACCCTACATCCACCTTTCTGCATCTCTGTTGCTTCTTAATGCACTTCTCTTGCTTCTTTCTGTACTTCTCGGTTCTTCCTGCACTTCTCGTGCCTCTTTCTGCACCCCTCTTCCCTCTTTCTGCATTCCTCTTGCCTCTTTGTGCACCTCTGTTGCATCTTTCTGCACCTCTGTTACTTCTTTCTGCACCTCTCTTGCCTCTTTCTGCAACTGTCTTGTCTGTTTTATCACTTCTCTTGCCTCTTTCTGTACCTCTATTCCCTTTTTCTGCAACTCTCTTGCCTCTTTTTGCAGTTCTCTTGTCTCCTTCTGTCCCTCTTTTGCTTCTTTCTGTACCTCTCTTGCCTCTTTCTGTACATCTCTTGCCTCTTTCTACACTTCTCTTGCCTCTTTCTGCACCTCTCCTGCCTCTTTCTGCACCCGTCTTGCCTCTTTCTGCACCTCTCTTACTTTTTTCTGCACCTTTCTTGTTTCTTTCTGCAACTGTCTTGTCTGTTTTATCACTTCTCTTGCCTCTTTCTGCACTTCTTTTACCTGTTTCTGCAACTTTCTTGTCTCTTTCATCACTTCTCTTGCTTCTTTCTGCACCTCTGTTGCTTCTTTCTGCACCCCTCTTGCCTCTTTCTGCACCTCTGTTGCTTCTTTCTGCACCCCTCTTGCCTCTTTCTGCACCCCTCTTCCCTCTTTCTGCACCTCTCTTGCCTCTTTTTGCACCTCTGTTGCTTCTTTCTGCACTTCTCTTGCCTCTTTCTGCACTTCTCTTGCTTCTTTCTGCACTTCTGTTGCTTCTTTCTACACTCCTCTTGACTCTTTCTGCACCCTCCTTCCATCTTTCTCCACCTGTCTTGCCTCTTTCTGTACCCCTGTTCCCTTTTTCTGCACCTCTCTTGCCTGTTTCTGCACCCCTCTTGCCTATTTCTGTACCCCTGTTCCTTCTTTCTACACTTCTTTTGTTTCTTTCTGTACCTCTCTTGTTTCTTTCTGTATCCCTCTTGCCTCTTTCTCCACCCCACTTCCCCCTTTCTGCATCTCTGTTGCTTCTTTATGCACTTCTCTTGCTTCTTTCTGCACCTCTCTTGGTTCTTTCTGCACCCCTCATGCCTCTTTCTGCCTTTCTGCACCCCTCATCCCTCTTTCTGCACTGCTCTTGCCTCTTTGTGCACCTCTGTTGATTCTATCTTCACTTTTTTTGTTTCTTTCTGTACCCCTCTTGCCTCTTTCTGCACCTCTGTTTCTTCTTTCTGTACTTCTTTTGTTTCTTTCTGCACCCCTTTTGCCTCTTTCTGCACCCCTCTTGCCTCTTTCTGTACCTCTGTTCTTTCTTTCTGCACTTCTTTTGTTTCTTTCTGCAGCTCTCTTGCTTCTTTCCGCACCCCCTTGCCTCTTTCTCCACCCCTTTTCCCTCTTTCTTCACCCATGTTGCCTCTTTCTGCACCTCTGTTCCTTCTGTCTGCACTTCTTTTGTTTCTTTCTGCACATCTCTTGCTTCTTTCTGTACCCCTCGGGCCTCTTTCTGCACCCTTCTTCCTTCTTTTTGCATTCCTCTTGCCTCTTTCTGCACCTCTGTTGCATCTTTTTGCACTAGTCTTGCTTCTTTCTGCACCTCTCTTGCTTCTTTCTGCACCACTCATGCTTCTTTCTGCACCCCTCTTCCTACTTTCTGCACCCCTATTGCCTCTTTCTGCACCCCTGTTCCTTCTTTATGCTCTTCTTTTGTTCCTTTCTGCACCTGTCTTGCTTCTTTCTGCACCCCTCTCGCCACTTTCTCCACCCCAGTTCCCCCAATTGAATCTCTGTTGCTTCTTTCTGCAACTCTCTTGCCTCTTTTTCCACCCCTCATCCCTCTTTCTGCACCTCTGTTGCTTCTTTATGCTCTTCTTTTGTTTCTTTCTGCACCTCTCTTGCTTCTTTCTGCACCTCTCTTGCTTCTTTCTGCACCCCTCTTGCCTCTTTCTCCACCCCTCCTCCCCTTTCTGCAGCTCTGTTGCTTCTTTCTGCACTTCTCTTGCCTGTTTCTGCACCTCTGTCCCTTCTTCCACAACTCTTGTGCCTCTTTCTGCACCCCTCTTCCCTCTTTCTGCTCCCCTCTTCCCTCTTTCTGCACCTCTGTTGCTTCCTTCTGCACTTCTTTTGTTTCTTTCTGCACCTCTCTTGCTTCTTTCTGCACCCCTCTTGCTACTTTCTCCACCCCTGTTCCCCCTTTTTGCATCTCTAGTGCTTCTTTCTGCACTTCTCTTGCCTCTTTTTCCAACCCTCATCCCTCTTTCTGTACCTCTGTTGCTTGTTTCTACACTTCTCTTGCTTCTTTCTGTACCCCTCTTGCTTCATTCTGCACCCCTTGTACCTGTTTCACACCCCTCTTCTCTCTTTCTGCACCCCTCGTGCCTCTTTCTGCCACTCTGTTACTTCTTTCTGTACTTCTTTTGTTTCTTTCTGCACCTCTCTTGTTTCTTTCTGTATCCCTCTTGCCTCTTTCTCCACCCTACATCCACCTTTCTGCATCTCTGTTGCTTCTTAATGCTCTTGCTTCTTTCTGTACTTCTCGGTTCTTCCTGCACTCCTCGTGCCACTTTCTGCACCCCTCTTCCCTCTTTCTGCATTCCTCTTGCCTCTTTGTGGCACCTCTGTTGCATCTTTCTGCACTTCTCTTGCCTCTTTCTGCACCCCTCTGGACTCTTTCTGCACCTCTGTTACTTCTTTCTGCACCTCTATTCCCTTTTTCTGCAACTCTCTTGCCTCTTTTTGCAGTTCTCTTGTCTCCTTCTGTACCTCTTTTGCTTCTTTCTGTACCTCTCTTGCCTCTTTCTGTACCTCTCTTGCTTCTTTCTGCACCCCTCTTGCCTCTTTCTGCACCCCTCTTTCTACACTTCTCTTGCCTCTTTCTGCACCTCTCCCGCCTCTTTCTGCACCCGTCTTGCCTCTTTCTGCACCTCTCTTACTTTTTTCTGCACCTTTCTTGTTTCTTTCTGCAACTGTCTTGTCTGTTTTATCACTTCTCTTGCCTCTTTCTGCACTTCTTTTCCCTGTTTCTGCAACTTTCTTGTCTCTTTCATCACTTCTCTTGCTTCTTTCTGCACCTCTGTTACTTCTTTCTGCACTCTCTCTTGCCTCTTTCTGCACTTCTCTTGCTTCTTTCTGCACTTCTGTTGCTTCTTTCTACACTCCTCTTGACTCTTTCTGCACCCTTCTTCCATCTTTATCCACCTGTCTTGCCTCTTTCTGTACCCCTGTTCCCTTTTTCTGCACCTCTCTTGCCTGTTTCTGCAACTCTCTTGCCTGTTTCTGCAGTTCTTTTGTCTCCTTCTGCACCTCTGTTGCTCCTTTCTGTACCCCTTCCCTCTTTCTGCATATCTATTCCCTCTTTCTGTACTTCTCTTCCCTTTTTCTGCATTTCTCTTCTCTCTTTCTGCACCCCTCTTGCCTCTGTCTGCACATCACTTGCCTCTTTCTGCACCTCTCCTGCCTCTTTCTGCACCTGTCTTGCCTCTTTCTGCACTTCTCTTCTTTTTATCTGTACCTTTCTTGTTTCTTTCTGCAACTCTCTTGTCTGTTTTATCACTTCTCTTGCTTCTTTCTGCACCTGTTGCTTCTTTCTGCACTTCTTTTGCCTGTTTCTGCGACTCTCTTGTCTCTTTTATTACTGCTCTTGCTTCTTTCTGCACCTCTGATGCTTCTTTCTGTACCCCTCTTGCCTCTTTCTGCACCTCGGTTGCTTCTTTCTGCACTTTTTTTGTTTCTTTCTGCACCTCTCTTGCTTCTTTCTGCAACCCTCATGCCTCTTTCTGCATCCCTCTTCCCTCTTTTTGCACGCCTCTTGCCTCTTTCTGCACCTCTGTTCCTTCTTTCTGCACTTCTTTTGTTTCTTTCTGCACCTCTCTTGCTTCTTTCTGCACCCCTCTTGCTTCTTTCTGCACCCCTCGTGCCTCTTTCACACCCTTCTTCCCTCTTTCTGCAGCCCTCTTGCCTCTTTGTGCACCTCTGTTCCTTCTTTCTGCACTTCTTTTGTTTCTTTCTGCACCTCTCTTGTTTCTTTCTGTATCCCTCGTGCCTCTTTATCCACCTCACTTCCCCCATTCTGCATCTGTGTTGCTTCTTTATGCACTTCTTTTGCTTATTTCTGCACCTCTATTCGTTCTTTCTTCACCCCTCGTGCCTCTTTCTGCACACCTCTTCCCTCTTTCTGCACTCCTCTTGCCTCTTTTTGCACCTCTGTTCCTTCTTTCTGCACTTCCTTTGGTTCTTTCTGCAGCTCTCGCTTCTTTCTGCACCCCTCTTGCCTCTTTCTGCACCTCTGTTCCTTCCTTCTGTATTTTTTTGTTTCGTTCTGCAGCTCTCTTGCCTCTTTATGCACCTCTGTTCCTTCTTTCTGCACTTCCTTTGTTTCTTTCTGCAGCTCTCGCTTCTTTCTGTACCCCTTTTGCCTCTTTCTGCACCCCTCTTGCCTCTTTCTGCACCTCTGTTCCTTCTTTCTGCACTTCTTTTGTTTCTTTCTGCAGCTCTCACTTCTTTCTGTACCCCTTTTGCCTCTTTCTGCACCCTCTTGCCTCTTTTTGCACCTCTGTTCCTTCTTTCTGCACTTCCTGTGTTTCTTTCTGCAGCTCTCTTGCTTCTTTCTGCACCCCTTGCCTCTTTTTCCACCCCTCTTCCCTCTTTCTTCACCCATGTTGCCTCATCTGCACCTCTGTTCCTTCTTTTTGCACTTCTTTTGTTTCTTTCTGCATATCTCTTGCTTCTTTCTGCACCCCTTGTGCCTCTTTCTGCACCCCTCTTGCTTCTTTCTGCACTCCTCTTGCCTCTTTCTGCACCCCTCTTCCCTCTTTCTGCACCTCTCTTGCCTCTTTCTGCACCCCTGTTGCTTCTTTCTGCACTTCTCTTGCCTCTTTCTGCACTTCTCTTACTTCTTTCTGCACCTCTGTTGCTTCTTTCTACACTCCTCTTGACTCTTTCTGCACCCTTCTTCCATCTTTCTCCACCTGTCTTGCCTCTTTCTGCACCTCTGTTCCTTCTTTCCGCACTTCTTTTGTTTCGTTCTGCAGTTCTCTTGCCTCTTTCTGCACCTCTGTTCCTTCTTTCTGCACTTCCTTTGTTTCTTTCTGCAGCTCTCTCTTCTTTCTGCACCCCTTTTGCCTCTTTCTGTACCACTCTTGACTCTTTCTGCACCTCTGTTTCTTCTTTCTGCACTTCCTTTGTTTCTTTCTGCAGCTCTCTTGCTTCTTTCTGTACCCCCTTGCCTCTTTCTCCACCCCTCTTCCCTCTTTCTTCATCCATGTTGCATCATCTGCACCTCTGTTCCTTCTTTTTGCACTTCTTTTGCTTCTTTCTGCACATCTCTTGCTTCTTTCTGCACCCCTTGTGCCTCTTTCTGCACCCCTCTTGCTTCTTTCTGCACCCCTCTTGCCTCTTTCTGCACCCCTCTTCCCTCTTTCTGCACCTCTCTTGCCTCTTTTTGCACCTCTGTTGCTTCTTTCTGCACTTCTCTTGCCTCTTTCTGCACTTCTCTTGCTTCTTTCTGCACTTCTGTTGCTTCTTTCTACACTCCTCTTGACTCTTTCTGCACCCTTCTTCCATCTATCTCCACCTGTCTTGCCTCTTTCTGTACCCCTGTCTCCTTTTTCTGCACCTCTCTTGCCTGTTTCTGCAATTCTCTTGCCTGTTTCTGCAGTTCTCTTGTCTCCTTCTGCAGCTCTGTTGCTTCTTTCTGTACCCCTTCCCTCTTTCTGCATATCTCTTCCCTCTTTCTGTACTTCTCTTCCCTTTTTTTGCATTTCTCTTCTCTCTTTCTGCACCCCTCTTGCCTCTGTCTGCACCTCACTTGCCTCTTTCTGCACCTCTCCTGCTTCTTTCAGCACTTCTCTTGTCTCTTTCTGCACTTCTTTTGCCTGTTTCTGCAACTCTCTTGTCTCTTTTATTACTGCTCTTGCTTCCTTCTGCACCTCTGTTGCTTCTTTCTGCACCCCTCTTGCCTCTTACTGCACCTCTGTTGCTTCTTTCATCACTTCTCTTGCTTCTTTCTGCACCTCTGTTGCTTCTTTCTGCACCCCTCTTGCCTCTTTCTGCATCCCTCTTGCTTCTTTCTGCACCCCTCTTGCCTCTTTCTGCACCCCTCTTCCCTCTTTCTGCACCCCTCTTGCCTCTTTTTGTACCTCTGTTGCTTCTTTCTGCACTTCTCTTGCTTCTTTCTACACTCCTCTTGACTCTTTCTGCACCCTTCTTCCATCTTTCTCCACCTGTCTTGCCTCTTTCTGTACCCCTGTTCCCTTTTTCTGCACCTTTCTTGCCTGTTTCTGCAACTCTCTTGCCTGTTTCTGCAGTTCTCTTGTCTCCTTCTGCACCTCTGTTGCTCCTTTCTGTACCCCTTCCCTCTTTCTGCATATCTCTTCCCTCTTTCTGTACTTCTCTTCCCTTTTTCTGCATTTCTCTTCTCTCTTTCTGCACCCCTCTTGCCTCTGTCTGCACCTCACTTGCCTCTTTCTGCACCTCTACTGCCTCTTTCTGCACCTGTCTTGCCTCTTTCTGCACTTCTCTTCTTTTTATCTGTACCTTTCTTGTTTCTTTCTGCAACTCTCTTGTCTGTTTTATCACTTCTCTTGCTTCTTTCTGCACCTGTTGCTTCTTTCTGCACTTCTTTTGCCTGTTTCTGCGACTCTCTTGTCTCTTTTATTACTGCTCTTGCTTCTTTCTGCACCTCTGTTGCTTCTTTCTGTACCCCTCTTGCCTCTTTCTGCACCTCAATTGCTTCTTTCTGCACTTTTTTTGTTTCTTTCTGCACCTCTCTTGCTTCTTTCTGCAACCCTCATGCCTCTTTCTGCATCACTCTTCCCTCTTTTTGCACGCCTCTTGCCTCTTTCTGCACCTCTGTTCCTTCTTTCTGCACTTCTTTTGTTTCTTTCTGCACCTCTCTTGCTTCTTTCTGCACCCCTCTTGCTTCTTTCTGCACCCCTCGTGCCTCTTTCACGCCCCTCTTCCCTCTTTCTGCAGCCCTCTTGCCTCTTTGTGCACCTCTGTTCCTTCTTTCTGCACTTTTGTTTCTTTCTGCACCTCCCTTGTTACTTTCTGTATCCCTCTTGCATCTTTATCCACCTCACTTCCCCCATTCTGCATCTCTGTTGCTTCTTTATGCACTTCTCTTGCTTATTTCTGCACCTCTATTGGTTCTTTCTTCACCCCTCGTGCCTCTTTCTGCACACCTCTTTCCTCTTTCTGCACTCCTCTTCCCTCTTTGTGCACCTCTGTTCCTTCTTTCTGCACTTCCTTTGGATCTTTCTGCAGCTCTCGCTTCTATCTGTACCCCTTTTGCCTCTTAGTGCACCCCTCTTGCCTCTTTCTGCACCTCTGTTCCTTCTTTCTGTACTCCTTTTGTTTCGTTCTGCAGCTCTCTTGTCTCTTTCTGCACCTCTGTTCCTTCTTTCTGCACTTCCTTTGGTTCTTTCTGCAGCTCTCGCTTCTATCTGTACCCCTTTTGCCTCTTTCTGCACCCCTCTTGCCTCTTTCTGCACCTCTGTTCCTTCTTTCTGTACTTCTTTTGTTTCGTTCTGCAGCTCTCTTGTCTCTTTCTGCACCTCTGTTCCTTCTTTCTGCACTTCCTTTGTTTCTTTCTGCTGCTCTCGCTTCTTTCTGTACCCCTTTTGCCTCTTTCTGCACCCCTCTTGCATCTTTCTGCACCTCTGTTCCTTCTTTCTGCACTTCCTTTGTTTCTTTCTGCTGCTCTCGCTTCTTTCTGTACCCCTTTTGCCTCTTTCTGCACCCCTCTTGCCTCTTTCTGCACCTCTGTTACTTCTTTCTGCACCTCTCTTGCCTCTTTCTGCAACTGTCTTGTCTGTTTTATCACTTATCTTGCCTCTTTCTGCACCTCTATTCCCTTTTTCTGCAACTCTCTTGCCTCTTTTTGCAGTTCTCTTGTCTCCTTCTGTACCTCTTTTGCTTCTTTCTGTACCTCTCTTGCCTCTTTCTGTACTTCTCTTGCCTCTTTCTACACTTCTCTTGCCTCTTTCTGCACCTCTCCCGCCTCTTTCTGCACCCGTCTTGCCTCTTTCTGCACCACTCTTACTTTTTTCTGCACCTTTCTTGTTTCTTTCTGCAACTGTCTTGTCTGTTTTATCACTTCTCTTGCCTCTTTCTGCACTTCTTTTCCCTGTTTCTGCAACTTTCTTGTCTCTTTCATCACTTCTCTTGCTTCTTTCTGCACCTCTGTTGCTTCTTTCTGCACCCCTCTTCCCTCTTTCTGCACCCCTCTTGCCTCTTTCTGCACCTCTGTTGCTTCTTTCTGCACTTCTCTTGCCTCTTTCTGCACTTCTCTTGCTTCTTTCTGCACTTCTGGTGCTTCTTTCTACACTCCTCTTGACTTTTTCTGCACCCTCCTTCCATCTTTCTCCACCTGTCTTGCCTCTTTCTGTACCCCTGTTCCCTTTTTCTGCACCTCTCTTGCCTGTTTCTGCAACTCTCTTGCCTGTTTCTGCAGTTCTCTTGTCTCCTTCTGCAACTCTGTTGCTCCTTTCTGTACCCCTTCCCTCTTTCTGCATATCTCTTCCCTCTTTCTGTACTTCTCTTCCCTTTTTCTGCATTTCTCTTCTCTCTTTCTGCACCCTCTTGCCTCTGTCTGCACCTCACTTGCCTCTTTCTGCACCTCTACTGCCTCTTTCTGCACCTGTCTTGCCTCTTTCTGCACTTCTCTTCTTTTTATCTGCACCTTTCTTGTTTCTTTCTGCAACTCTCTTGTCTGTTTTATCACTTCTCTTGCTTCTTACTGCACCTGTTGCTTCTTTCAGCACTTCTCTTGCCTCTTTCTGCACTTCTTTTGCCTGTTTCTGCGACTCTCTTGTCTCTTTTATTACTGCTCTTGCTTCTTTCTGCACCTCTGTTGCTTCTTTCTGTACCCCTCTTGCCTCTTTCTGCACCTCGGTTGCTTCTTTCTGCACTTTTTTTGTTTCTTTCTTCACCTCTCTTGCTTCTTTCTGCAACCCTCATGCCTCTTTCTGCATCCCTCTTCCCTCTTTTTGCACGCCTCTTGCCTCTTTCTGCACCTCTGTTCCTTCTTTCTGCACTTCTTTTGTTTCTTTCTGCACCTCTCTTGCTTCTTTCTGCACCCCTCTTGCTTCTTTCTGCACCCCTCGTGCCTCTTTCACACCCCTCTTCCCTCTTTCTGCAGCCCTCTTGCCTCTTTGTGCACCTCTGTTCCTTCTTTCTGCACTTCTTTTGTTTCTTTCTGCACCTCTCTTGTTTCTTTCTGTATCCCTCGTGCCTCTTTATCCACCTCACTTCCCCATTCTGCATCTCTGTTGCTTCTTTATGCACTTCTCTTGTTTATTTCTGCACCTCTATTGGTTCTTTCTTCACCCCTCGTGCCTCTTTCTGCACACCTCTTCCCTCTTTGTGCACTCCTCTTGCCTCTTTGTGCACCTCTGTTCCTTCTTTCTGCACTTCCTTTGGTTCTTTCTGCAGCTCTCGCTTCTATCTGTACCCCTTTTGCCTCTTTCTGCACCCCTCTTGCCTCTTTCTGCACCTCTGTTCCTTCTTTCTGCACTTCCTTTGTTTCTTTCTGCTGGGCTCGCTTCTTTCTGTACCCCTTTTGCCTCTTTCTGCACCCCTCTTGCCTCTTTCTGCACCTCTGTTCCTTCTTTCTGCACTTCTTTTGTTTCTTTCTGCAGATCTCACTTCTTTCTGTACCCCTTTTGCCTCTTTCTGCACCCTCTTGCCTCTTTTTTGCACCTCTGTTCCTTCTTTCTGCACTTCCTTTGTTTCTTTCTGCAGCTCTCTTGCTTCTTTCTGCACCCCCTTGCCTCTTTCTCCACCCCTCTTCCCTCTTTCTTCACCCATGTTTCCTCATCTGCACATCTGTTCCTTCTTTTTGCACTTTTTTGTTTCTTTCTGCACATCTCTTGCTTTTTTCTGCACCCCTTGTGCCTCTTTCTCACCCCTCTTGCTTCTTTCTGCACTCCTGTTGCCTCTTTCTGCACCCCTCTTCCCTCTTTCTGCACCTCTCTTGCCTCTTTTTGCACCTCTGTTGCTTCTTTCTGCACTTCTGTTGCTTCTTTCTACACTCCTCTTGACTCTTTCTGCACCCTTCTTCCATCTTCCTCCACCTGACTTACCTCTTTCTGCACCTCTGTTCCTTCTTTCTGCACTTCTTTTGTTTCGTTCTGCAGCTCTCTTGCCTCTTTCTGCACCTCTGTTCCTTCTTTCTGCACTTCCTTTGTTTCTTTCTGCAGCTCTCACTTCTTTCTGTACCCCTTTTGCCTCTTTCTGCACCCCTCTTGCCTCTTTTTGCACCTCTGTGCCTTCTTTCTGCACTTCCTTTGTTTCTTTCTGCAGCTCTCTTGCTTATTTATGCACCCCCTTGCCTCTTTCTCCACCCCTCTTCCCTCTTTCTTCACCCATGTTGCCTCATCTGCACCGCTGTTCCTTCTTTTTGCACTTCTTTTGTTTCTTTCTGCAAATCTCTTGCTTCTTTCTGTACCCCTTGTGCCTCTTTCTGCACCCCTCTTGCTTCTTTCTGCACCCCTCTTGCCTCTTTCTGTACCCCTCTTCCCTCTTTCTGCACCTCTCTTGCCTCTTTTTTGCACCTCTGTTGCTTCTTTCTGCACTTCTCTTGCCTCTTTCTGCACTTCTCTTGCTTCTTTCTGCACTTCTGTTGCTTCTTTCTACACTCCTCTTGACTCTTTCTGCACCCTTCTTTCATCTTTCTCCACCTGTCTTGCCTCTTTCTGTACCCCTGTTCCCTTTTTCTGCTCCTCTCTTGCCTGTTTCTGCAACTCTCTTGCCTGTTTCTGCAGTTCTCTTGTCTCCTTCTGCACCTCTGTTGCTTCTTTCTGTACCCCTTCCCTCTTTCTGCATATCTCTTCCCTCTTTCTGTACTTCTCTTCCCTTTTTCTGCATTTCTCTTCTCTCTTTCTGCACCCCTCTTGCCTCTGTCTGCACCTCACTTGCCTCTTTCTGCACCTCTCCTGCCTTTTTCTGCACCTGTCTTGCCTCTTTATGCACTTCTCTTCTTTTTATCTGCACCTTTCTTGTGTCTTTCTCCAACTCTCTTGTCTGTTTTATCACTTCTCTTGCTTCTTTCTACACCTGTTGCTTCTTTCAGCACTTCTCTTGCCTCTTTCTGCACTTCTTTTGCCTGTTTCTGCAACTCTGTTGTCTCTTTTATTACTGCTCTTGCTTCTTTCTGCACCTCTGTTGCTTCTTTCTGCACACCTCTTGCCTCTTTCTGCACTTCCCTTGCTTCTTTCTGCACTTCTGTTGCTTCTTTCTACACTCCTCTTGACTCTTTCTGCACCCTTCTTCCATCTTCCTCCACCTGTCTTACCTCTTTCTGCACCTCTGTTCCTTCTTTCTGCACTTCTTTTGTTTCGTTCTGCAGCTCTCTTGCCTCTTTCTGCACCTCTGTTCCTTCTTTCTGCACTTCCTTTGTTTCTTTCTGCAGCTCTCACTTCTTTCTGTACCCCTTTTGCCTCTTTCTGCACCCCTCTTGCCTCTTTTTGCACCTCTGTGCCTTCTTTCTGCACTTCCTTTGTTTCTTTCTGCAGCTCTCTTGCTTATTTATGCACCCCCTTGCCTCTTTCTCCACCCCTCTTCCCTCTTTCTTCACCCATGTTGCCTCATCTGCACCGCTGTTCCTTCTTTTTGCACTTCTTTTGTTTCTTTCTGCACATCTCTTGCTTCTTTCTGTACCCCTTGTGCCTCTTTCTGCACCCTCTCTTGCTTCTTTCTGCACCCTCTTGCCTCTTTCTGTACCCCTCTTCCCTCTTTCTGCACCTCTCTTGCCTCTTTTTGCACCTCTGTTGCTTCTTTCTGCACTTCTCTTGCCTCTTTCTGCACTTCTCTTGCTTCTTTCTGCACTTCTGTTGCTTCTTTCTACACTCCTCTTGACTCTTTCTGCACCCTTCTTTCATCTTTCTCTACCTGTCTTGCCTCTTTCTGTACCCCTGTTCCCTTTTTCTGCTCCTCTCTTGCCTGTTTCTGCAACTCTCTTGCCTGTTTCTGCAGTTCTCTTGTCTCCTTCTGCACCTCTGTTGCTTCTTTCTGTACCCCTTCCCTCTTTCTGCATATCTCTTCCCTCTTTCTGTACTTCTCTTCCCTTTTTCTGCATTTCTCTTCTCTCTTTCTGCACCCCTCTTGCCTCTGTCTGCACCTCACTTGCCTCTTTCTGCACCTCTCCTGCCTTTTTCTGCACCTGTCTTGCCTCTTTATGCACTTCTCTTCTTTTTATCTGCACCTTTCTTGTGTCTTTCTCCAACTCTCTTGTCTGTTTTATCACTTCTCTTGCTTCTTTCTACACCTGTTGCTTCTTTCAGCACTTCTCTTGCCTCTTTCTGCACTTCTTTTGCCTGTTTCTGCAACTCTGTTGTCTCTTTTATTACTGCTCTTGCTTCTTTCTGCACCTCTGTTGCTTCTTTATGCACACCTCTTGCCTCTTTCTGCACTTCTCTTGCTTCTTTCTGCACTTCTGTTGCTTCTTTCTACACTCCTCTTGACTCTTTCTGCACCCTTCTTCCATCTATCTCCACCTGTCTTGCCTCTTTCTGTACCCCTGTCCCCTTTTTATGCACCTCTCTTGCATGTTTCTGCAATTCTCTTGCCGGTTTCTGCAATTCTCTTGCCTGTTTCTGCAGTTCTCTTGTCTCCTTCTGCACCTCTGTTGCTTCTTTCTGTACCCCTTCCCTCTTTCTGCATATCTCTTCCCTCTTTCTGTACTTCTCTTCCCTTTTTTTGCATTTCTCTTCTCTTTTTCTGCACCCCTCTTGCCTCTGTCTGCACCTCACTTGCCTCTTTCTGCACCTCTCCTGCTTCTTTCAGCACTTCTCTTGCCTCTTTCTGCACTTCTTTTGCCTGTTTCTGCAACTCTCTAGTCTCTTTTATTACTGCTCTTGCTTCCTTCTGCACCTCTGTTGCTTCTTTCTGCACCCCTCTTGCCTCTTACTGCACCTCTGTTGCTTCTTTCTGCACTTTTTTGTTTCTTTCTGCACCTCTCTTGCTTCTTTCTGCAACCCTTGTGCCTCTTTCTGCATCCCTCTTCCCTCTTATTGCATGCCTCTTGCCTCTTTCTGCACCTCTGTTCCTTCTTTCTGCACTTCTTTTGTTTCTTTCTGCACCTCTCTTGCTTCTTTCTGTACCCCTCTTGCTTCTTTCTGCACCCCTCGTGCCTCTTTCACACCCCTCTTCCCTCTTTCTGCAGCCCTCTTGCCTCTTTGTGCACCTCTGTTCCTTCTTTCTGCACTTCTTTTGTTTCTTTCTGCGCCTCTCTTGTTTCTTTCTGTATCCCTCGTGCCTCTTTATCCACCTCACTTCATCCATTCTGCATCTCTGTTGCTTCTTTATGCACTTCTCTTGCTTATATCTGCACCTCTATTGGTTCTTTCTGCCCACCTCTTGCTACTTTCTCCACCCCTGTTCCCCCTTTTTGCATCTCTAGTGCTTCTTTCTGCACTTCTCTTGCCTCTTTTTCCAACCCTCATCCCTCTTTCTGTACCTCTGTTGCTTGTTTCTACACTTCTCTTGCTTCTTTCTGTACCCCTCTTGCTTCATTCTGCACCCCTTGTGCCTCTTTCACACCCCTCTTCCCTCTTTCTGCACCCTGTGCCTCTTTCTGCACCTCTGTTCCTTCTTTCTGTACTTCTTTGTTTCTTTCTGCACCTCTCTTGTTTCTTTCTGTATCCCTCTTGCCTCTTTCTCCACCCTACATCCACCTTTCTGCATCTCTGTTGCTTCTTAATGCTCTTGCTTCTTTCTGTACTTCTCGGTTCTTCCTGCACTCCTCGTGCCTCTTTCTGCACCCCTCTTCCCTCTTTCTGCATTCCTCTTGCCTCTTTGTGCACCTCTGTTGCATCTTTCTGCACTTCTCTTGCCTCTTTCTGCACCTCTGTTACTTCTTTCTGCAACTGTCTTGTCTGTTTTATCACTTCTCTTGCCTCTTTCTGCACCTCTATTCCCTTTTTCTGCAACTCTCTTGCCTCTTTTTGCAGTTCTCTTGTCTCCTTCTGTACCTCTTTTGCTTCTTTCTGTACCTCTCTTGCCTCTTTCTGCACTTCTCTTGCCTCTTTCTGCACCTCTCCCGCCTCATTCTGCACCCGTCTTGCCTCTTTCTGCTCCTCTCTTACTTTTTTCTGCACCTTTCTTGTTTCTTTCTGCAACTGTCTTGTCTGTTTTATCACTTCTCTTGCCTCTTTCTGCACTTCTTTTCCCTGTTTCTGCAACTTTCTTGTCTCTTTCATCACTTCTCTTGCTTCTTTCTGCACCTCTGTTGCTTCTTTCTGCAACCCTCTTGTCTCTTTCCGTACCTCTCTTGCTTCTTTCTGCACCCCTCTTGCCTCTTTCTGCACCCCTCTTCCCTCTTTCTGCACCCCTCTTGCCTCTTTTTGCACCTCTGTTGCTTCTTTCTGTACTTCTCTTGCTTCTTTCTGCACTTCTCTTGCTTCTTTCTACACTCCTCTTGACTCTTTCTGCACCCTTCTTCCTCCACCTGTCTTGCCTCTTTCTGTACCCCGTTCCCTTTTTCTGCACCTTTCTTGCCTGTTTCTGCAACTCTCTTGCCTGTTTCTGCAGTTCTCTTGTCTCCTTCTGCACCTCTGTTGCTCCTTTCTGTACCCCTTCCCTCTTTCTGCATATCTCTTCCCTCTTTCTGTACTTCTCTTCCCTTTTTCTGCATTTCTCTTCTCTCTTTCTGCACCCCTCTTGCCTCTGTCTGCACCTCACTTGCCTCTTTCTGCACCTCTACTGCCTCTTTCTGCACCTGTCTTGCCTCTTTCTGCACTTCTCTTCTTTTTATCTGCACCTTTCTTGTTTCTTTCTGCAACTCTCTTGTCTGTTTTATCACTTCTCTTGCTTCTTTCTGCACCTGTTGCTTCTTTCTGCACTTCTTTTGCCTGTTTCTGCGACTCTCTTGTCTCTTTTATTACTGCTCTTGCTTCTTTCTGCACCTCTGTTGCTTCTTTCTGTACCCCTCTTGCCTCTTTCTGCACCTTGGTTGCTTCTTTCTGCACTTTTTTTGTTTCTTTCTGCACCTCTCTTGCTTCTTTCTGCAACCCTCATGCCTCTTTCTGCATCCCTCTTCCCTCTTTTTGCACGCCTCTTGCCTCTTTCTGCACCTCTGTTCCTTCTTTCTGCACTTCTTTTGTTTCTTTCTGCACCTCTCTTGCTTCTTTCTGCACCCCTCTTGCTTCTTTATGCACCCCTCGTGCCTCTTTCACACCCCTCTTCCCTCTTTCTGCAGCCCTCTTGCCTCTTTGTGCACCTCTGTTCCTTCTTTCTGCACTTTTGTTTCTTTCTGCACCTCCCTTGTTTCTTTCTGTTTCCCTCTTGCATCTTTATCCACCTCACTTCCCCCATTCTGCATCTCTGTTGCTTCTTTATGCACTTCTCTTGCTTATTTCTGCACCTCTATTGGTTCTTTCTTCACCCCTTGTGCGTCTTTCTGCACATCTCTTCCCTCTTTCTGCACTCCTCTTGCCTCTTTGTGCACCTCTGTTCCTTCTTTCTGCACTTCCTTTGGTTCTTTCTGCAGCTCTCGCTTCTATCTGTACCCCTTTTGCCTCTTTCTGCACCCCTCTTGCCTCTTTCTGCACCTCTGTTCCTTCTTTCTGTACTTCTTTTGTTTCGTTCCTCAGCTCTCTTGCCTCTTTCTGCACCTCTGTTCCTTCTTTCTGCACTTCCTTTGTTTCTTTCTGCTGCTCTCGCTTCTTTCTGTACCCCTTTTGCCTCTTTCTGCACCCCTATTGCATCTTTCTGCCCCTCTGTTCCTTCTTTCTGCACTTCCTTTGTTTCTTTCTGCTGCTCTCGCTTCTTTCTGTACCCCTTTTGCCTCTTTCTGCACCCCTCTTGCCTCTTTCTGCACCTCTGTTACTTCTTTCTGCACCTCTCTTCCCTTTTTCTGCAACTCTCTTGCCTCTTTTTGCAGTTCTCTTGTCTCCTTCTGTACCTCTTTTGCTTCGTTCTGTACCTCTCTTACCTCTTTCTGTACCTCTCTTACCTCTTTCTGTACTTCTCTTGCCTCTTTCTACACTTCTCTTGCCTCTTTCTGCACCTCTCCCGCCTCTTTCTGCACCCGTCTTGCCTCTTTCTGCACCTCTCTTACTTTTTTCTGCACCTTTCTTGTTTTTTTCTGCAACTGTCTTGTCTGTTTTATCACTTCTCTTGCCTCTTTCTGCACTTCTTTTCCCTGTTTCTGCAACTTTCTTGTCTCTTTCATCACTTCTCTTGCTTCTTTCTGCACCTCTGTTGCTTCTTTCTGCACCCCTCTTGCCTCTTTCTGTACCTCTCTTGCTTCTTTCTGCACCCCTCTTCCCTCTTTCTGCACCCCTCTTGCCTCTTTTTGCACCTCTGTTGCTTCTTTCTGCACTTCTCTTGCCTCTTTCTGCACTTCTCTTGCTTCTTTCTGCACTTCTGTTGCTTCTTTCTACACTCCTCTTGACTTTTTCTGCACCCTCCTTCCATCTTTCTCCACCTCTCTTGCCTCTTTCTGTACCCCTGTTCCCTTTTTCTGCACCTCTCTTGCCTGTTTCTGCAACTCTCTTGCCTGTTTCTGCAGTTCTCTTGTCTCCTTCTGCACCTCTGTTGCTCCTTTCTGTACCCCTTCCCTCTTTCTGCATATCTCTTCCCTCTTTCTGTACTTCTCTTCCCTTTTTCTGCATTTCTCTTCTCTCTTTCTGCACCCCTCTTGCCTCTGTCTGCACCTCACTTGCCTCTTTCTGCACCTCTACTGCCTCTTTCTGCACCTGTCTTGCCTCTTTCTGCACTTCTCTTCTTTTTATCTGCACCTTTCTTGTTTCTTTCTGCAACTGTCTTGTCTGTTTTATCACTTCTCTTGCTTCTTTCTGCATCTGTTGCTTCTATCAGCACTTCTCTTGCCTCTTTCTGCACTTTTTTTGCCTGTTTCTGCGACTCTCTTGTCTCTTTTATTACTGCTCTTGCTTCTTTCTGCACCTCTCTTGCTTCTTTCTGTACCCCTCTTGCCTCTTTCTGCACATCGGTTGCTTCTTTCTGCACTTTTTTTGTTTCTTTCTTCACCTCTCTTGCTTCTTTCTGCAACCCTCATGCCTCTTTCTGCATCCCTCTTCCCTCTTTTTGCACGCCTCTTGCCTCTTTCTGCACCTCTGTTCCTTCTTTCTGCACTTCTTTTGTTTCTTTCTGCACCTCTCTTGCTTCTTTCTGTACCCCTCTTGCTTCTTTCTGCACCCTCGTGCCTCTTTCACACCCCTCTTCCCTCTTTCTGCAGCCCTCTTGCCTCTTTGTGCACCTCTGTTCCTTCTTTCTGCACTTCTTTTGTTTCTTTCTGCACCTCTCTTGTTTCTTTCTGTATCCCTCGTGCCTCTTTATCCACCTCACTTCCCCCATTCTGCATCTCTGTTGCTTCTTTATGCACTTCTCTTGCTTATTTCTGCACCTCTATTGGTTCTTTCTTCACCCCTCGTGCCTCTTTCTGCACACCTCTTCCCTCTTTCTGCACTCCTCTTGCCTCTTTGTGCACCTCTGTTCCTTCTTTCTGCACTTCTTTTGTTTCGTTATGCAGCTCTCTTGCCTCTTTCTGCACCTCTGTTCCTTCTTTCTGCACTTCCTTTGTTTCTTTCTGCAGCTCTCGCTTCTTTCTGTACCCCTTTTGCCTCTTTCTGCACCCCTCTTGCCTCTTTCTGCACCTCTGTTCCTTCTTTCTGCACTTCTTTTGTTTCTTTCTGCAGCTCTCGCTTCTTTCTGTACCCCTTTTGCCTCTTTCTGCACCCCTCTTGCCTCTTTCTGCACCTCTGTTCCTTCTTTCTGCACTTCCTTTGTTTCTTTATGCAGCTCTCTTGCTTCTTTATGCACCCCCTTGCCTCTTTCTCCACCCCTCTTTCTTCACCCATGTTGCCTCATCTGCACCTCTGTTCCTTCTTTTTGCACTTCTTTCTTTCTGTACATCTCTTGCTTCTTTCTGTACCCCTTGTGCCTCTTTCTGCACCCCTCTTCCCTCTTTTTGCACCCCTCTTGCCTCTTTCTCCACCCCTCTTCCCTCTTTCTTCACCTATGGTGCCTCATCTGCACCTCTGTTCCTTCTTTTTGCACTTCTTTCTTTCTGTACATCTCTTGCTTCTTTCTGCACCCCTTGTGCCTCTTTCTGCACCCCTCTTCCCTCTTTTTGCACCCCTCTTGCCTCTTTCTGCACCTCTGTTGCATGTTTCTGCATTACTCTTGCTTCTTTCTGCACCACTCGTGCCTTTTTCTGCACCCCTCTTCCCTCTTTCTGCACCCCTCTTGCCTCTTTCTGCACCCCGTTCCTTCTTTCCCATCTTCTTTTGTTCCTTTCTGCACCTCTCTTGCTTCTTTCTGCACCCATCTCGCCACTTTCTCCACCCCTGTTCCCCCTTTTTGCATCTCTGTTCCTTCTTTCTGCACTTGTCTTGCTTCTTTTTCCACCCCTCATCCCTCTTTCTGCACCTCTGTTGCTTCTTTCTGCACTTCTCTTGCTTCTTTCTGCACCTCTGTCCCTTCGTTTTGCAACCCTTGTGCTTCTTTCTGTACCCCTATTCCGTCTTTCTGCTCTCCTCTTGTCTCTTTCTGTACCCCTCTTCCCTCTTTCTGCACTCCTCTTGCCTCTTTCTGTACCTCTGTTGCTTCTTTCTGTACTTCTTTTGTTTTTATCTGCACCTCTCTTGCTTCTTTCTGTACCTTGCCTCTTTCTCCACCTCTCCCCCCCCTTTCTGCATCTCTGTTGCTTCTTTCTGCACTTCTCTTGCCTCTTTCTGCACCTCTGTCCCTTCTTTCTTCACTTTTTTTGTTTTTTTCTGCACCTATCTTGTTTGTTTCTGTATCCCTCTTGCCTGTTTCTCCACCCCACTTCCCCCTTTCTGCATCTGTGTTGCTTCTTTCAGCATTTCTCTTGCTTCTTTCTGTACCCCTCATCTCTCTTTCTGCACTCTTCTTGCCTCTTTCTGCACCCCTCTTCCCTCTTTCTGCACCCCCTACTGCCTCTTTCTGCACCTCTGTTCCTTCTTTCTGCACTTCCTTTGTTTCTTTCTGCACCTCTCGCTTCTTTCTGCACCCCTTTTGCCTCTTTCTGCACCCCTCTTGGCTCTTTCTCCATCTCTGTTCCTTCTTTCTGCACTTCTTTTGTTTCTTTCTGCAGCTCTCTTGCTTCTTTCTGCACCCCCTTGCCTCTTTCTCCACCCCTCTTCCCTCTTTCTTCACCAATGTTGCTTCTTTCTGCACGTCTTTTTCTTCTTTCTGCATTTCTTTTGTTTCTTTCTTCACTTCTCTTGCTTCTTTCTGCACCCGTTGTGCCTCTTTCTGCACCCCTCTTCCCTCTTTTTGCATCCCTCTTGCCTCTTTCTGCACCTCTGTTGCATCTTTCTGCACTACTCTTGCTTCTTTCTGCACCTCTTTTGCTTCTTTCTGTACCACTCGTGCTTCTTTCTGCACCCCTCTTCCCTTTTCTGCACCCCTCTTGCCTCTTTCTGCACCCCTGTTCCTTCTTTCTGCTCTTCCTTTGTTCCTTTCTGCACCTCTCTTACTTCTTTCTGCATGCCTTTCGCCAATTTCTCCACCCCTGTTCCCCCTTTTTGTATCTCTGTTGCTTCTTTCTGCACTTCTCTTGCCTCTTTTTCCACCCCTCATCCCTCTTTCTGCACCTCTGTTGCTTCTTTCTGCACTTCTCTTGCTTCTTTCTTCTTTCTGCACTTCTCTTGCTTCTTTCTGCACATCTCTTCCTTCTTTCTGCACCCCTCATGCCTCTTTCTGCACCCCTCTTCCCTCTTTTTGCACCCCTCTTGCTTCTTTCTGCACCTCTGTTGCTTCTTTCTGCACTCCTCTTGCTTCTTTCTGCACCTCTCTTCCTTCTTTCTGCACCACTTGTGCTTCTTTCTGCACCCCTCTTACCTCTTTTTGTACCCCACTTGCCTCTTTCTGCACCTCTGTTGCTTCTTTCTGCACTTCTTTTGTTTCTTTCTGTACCTCTCTTGCTTCTTTCTGCACCCCCTCCCTCTTTCTCCACCCCTCATCCCTCTTTCTTCACCCCTGTTGTCTCTTTCTGCACCTCTGTTGCTTCTTTCTGTACTTCTCTTGCCTCTTTCTACACCCCTCTTGCCTCTTTCTGCACCTCTGTTGCTTCTTTCGGCACTTCTGTTGCTTCTTTCTATAAATCTCTTGCTCCTTTCTGTACTTCTCCCGCCTATTTCTATATTCAAATGGGAAGTGCAAGCTGTCAAGTTTAAAGGTCTGCGTGCTCTCGTGACTGAGGTATATGTCTACTTGCACATGTATTCTCACATGTGTTATGCATCTGAAGATGGTAGCTTAAAAAGCGGGTAGCTTCTCTTATAGGTGGTCAAATCTTCTTAGTTCTGCTCTATCATTCGGTTGCATAGGCAGACATGTCTTATGTATATATGTGTTATAGAGCCCCTCAAATATACTATTGAATACCCATGTGCCCTGTATTGTGAGCAGAAAGAAATGCATACACCTTTTTTTATACACATTTACAGAGTATGCTGTTTGAAACACAGGTATTCAAGTGTTTGTATGTTTATTTTCATTTACCATGTCACTAGGTAAAAGCATAGACATGCATGCATACCTTCACAAACTTGGTCAGACTCACAACAGTGATATGCTTAGTATTGCTGTTTTATATTTGGTAGGCCTAACATTTTGAGCAGTCGATTAATAGTGAACCTTCAGGAGAAAAGTGAGGGTTAAGACATCTTCGGAGAAGGATTAGTGATTAGGGTACTTTGTATGAGTCTGTTGTAAGGTACAGTCAAAGTAGACCTCTTTCTGCCCCTCTGTTGGTTCTTTCTGCACACCTCTTGCTTCTTTCTTCACCTTTCTTCCTCTTTCTGGACTTCTGTTGCCTCTTTCTGCATTTCTCTTGTTTCTTTCTGCACCTTTCTTCCTCTTTCTGCACCTCTCTTGCCTCTTTCTGCACTTGTCTTGCTTCTTTCTTCCTCTTTCTGCACATGTCCTACCTATGTAGGCATAGTTAGAAATTAGCATTTAAAAAACCTTTGAAATTCACTGAAAAAACC
Source organism: Calotriton arnoldi (assembly GCA_963921515.1). Classification (NCBI taxonomy): domain Eukaryota; kingdom Metazoa; phylum Chordata; class Amphibia; order Caudata; family Salamandridae; genus Calotriton; species Calotriton arnoldi. Next base: position 1,390,077 of record CAWUFW010004278.1, on the reverse strand, counting down.
ATAGGTTTCAGGGACGTTATAATTAGGAATTAGCATTTAAAAAACCATAGAAATTAATTGAAAAAACCACAGGTTTCAGGGACGTTATAGTTAGTTGGACATTTCACTCGTACAAAACCAGAGAAATTTGGCCGTTATAGTTAGTTGAGCTAACTATAACCCGCGCCCCCGCAATGCACTGCTGATGACATCACATATTACATCACTCATGACATGGTCAGTGACATCACTGATGACATCTCAAATGATGAGATGTAAAACACTCAGTAAGCTCACATACACCGAGTGAGGCTTTGGCACAGCATTTGGGATCTAGGAAGCCGTTGGAATATTATCATCCACGTCTTTTAGGTGAGTTAAATCAGGAAAAAGCGCTATAGGACTTGAGTTTAATTAGTCATGGGTTATATGGGTGCTTTCTTTTTTCAGCTAGCGACGCGACACTGAGAAAAAGAGCAGTGAGCAACAGCGCTTGAATGCCTTTGGGGAACATTTAGTTTCCGGTAAGCTTTAGGTCGCGCACGTACATATGTAGTAGGCAAGATTTATTATTTATTTTCTAGAGCAATCACCAGTGCTCTTACCCACTCTTTATTTATTTTTTCCTTAGCACAATAATCAGTGGACAGGAAAACAGCTAGTAGCACTCGAGTTTGTTGAAGTGTGTACTCGCGTTCACCGCAGATAATCGCGTTGGTAAGCGGTTAATCTTTTTTTAGTTGACTTTAGCACTGTTATGTTTCGAAAGTTAGTTAAGCATGACGCATATTTTTTCCTGTCTCGTACAGGGTTCCGAGTTATATGGCGGTTGCAAGACGCTTATAGGCACGGGCAGTGGACCCGACTAGAGTTACATTACGTATAGTAGTGGAGGTACTGCTTTTACATAGTTTAGTATAAGGACCATTAGTAGATTCACGGGTGTTTCACACATTATTTCTAGTAGCACTATTGGGTACATTGTTTCTGAACTTTCTCTGGGTCATTGGATCTAATGTCTCTATCGCTATTGTTTTACTCTTGGCATCTAAGCCTGATACGATTGTTTTGGACGCATTGTGAGTTTGTTTTTTACATCAACAGTCACCGGAATCAGGTGTCGTAATCACTATAACCTTCCCGGATGTTTAGGCGAATTTATGTTACATTCTTTGGTTTTTAGTCAATGATGTTGTCTCATGGAAAATATGTTTATTTGTAGATTTCCCCTGACGAAGGGTGATTACTCACCCGAAATGCATTGGGAGTGATGAATATCCACGCTTGAATGTATTACTGTTTTCAAGGATTTACAAGAACACTGTTGAAGTCTTCAGTTGTGAATAAAACAAGTTGAAGATACACAGTTGAATCATCATAATTTTTCATTATTTGGTTTTGAAGAGCTTTGTAAAAATCATGTTTGTATAGGATAACTTTGTCGATTCTGTGTTTACTGATGTTAAAACATTTGATTAACATTGAGTTAATACACTCACTCTGAGTTCATTAAGCAGTGCGCACTCTGTCTGAGACTTGCGTCCTGGAATTGTTTTTTCAACTTTCTAAAAGTGGCATTTTCAGAATTGCAATTTAAAATTCGACTTCACCATAATGTAGGACTTTAAATTGTGATTCTAGAGACACCAACATGAACTAGTTATCTCTTCCCATTTGGAAATTGCACTTATAAAATGTAATAAGTTAATCCCAATGTTATCCTATGGGAGATATAGGTCTTGAAGTAGTGAAAACGAATATAAGAGTTTTTCACTACCAGGACATGTAAAACTTTAAAGTAAATGTCCAACTTTTTAAATACACTGCACCCTGCCCTTGGGGCTGTCCAGGACATCCCCTAGGGGTGCTTATAGGTATTAAAAATGAAAGTTTGTGCCTCGAAAAATGTCTATTTTGTCAGGTCGACCTGGTAGTTTAAAACTACATATAGAGACTCTGCAATGGCAAGCCTGAGGCATGTTTAAAAGGGCTACTTAAGTGGGTGGCCCAATCAGTGCTGTAGGCCCCTTAGTAGCATTTAATTTACAGGCCGTGGTCACATGTAGTGCACTTTTCTAGGTACTTAGAAGTAAGTTAAATATGCAAATTGGGGACAAGCCAATGTTTCCATGTTATAAGGAGAGAGCGCAAGCACTTTAGCACTAGTTAGCAGTGGTACAGTACACAGAGTCCTAAGGCCAGCACAAAACAAAGTCATCAACAACAGGAGGTCTGAACCGAAAAAGTTAGGGGGAAACCACGCCAAGAATGCCAGGTCTAACAATAGCCTTTTCGGGTGTGTGAATCCAAAGCTAGGTTCACAGACCTACAGCTTTCTGAGTGGCTGGGAGCAACACAGAGAAACATCTGGTTCTGCCACCAGTATAGAACTTGGGGACTGGGTCCATGAGTTCTGAAAAACAAATTGAAAAGACCCAAGAAGAGGCTGGAGTTGTAACCTCTGACTCCCTGTCTCAGCTGGGGGGGAGGTACCACAGGGGGACCCCAAAGAACAAAATTACTTTAAATAAGTATATTTTGTTGCAGGATTTGCAGACCCTGCAGTAGCATTTGCAGATAACAGCATAGCCCCTGAAGCCCACAAAACCTAGTCACAGCCCCGTGATCCAGTTGCAAGATGTCCTGGTCCTTTGTAGGACCTCCAGCAGGGTTTGTGGACACTGAAATAGATATAAAAAATATATCAAAAACATCTGGGCCTGAAATCTATATACAACAGGGATTGGCTACCCGCTGAAGGTTTTGTGCAACCCAGGATCTGCGACCTGTAATTTATCATCCACAGATTGGTGGGAACAGGGCCCGGCTGAGGGTCAGGTCATGCAGAGACCCCCTTTGCACAAGGACAAAGCCTTGCGGAGTGGGGATTTGTCACGTGAGGAGAGTTAGGTGCGGAGCCTATCTGAGGCTAATAACCAACCCCTCCTATCAAGAACGAAGAATTGCACTTTGGGGATTAGCCGCTCATGAAGCGTTTGGCACAGGGCTCTGGACCTAACCAGTGAAGAGATGGTTAGCCTAGACCTTAGCATATATTTTGAAATCCTTGGAATTCCACTGGAAAAAAACACCAAGGACACTAAACCTTCTGATTCCAATCAGTGCCCATTGACAGCTGCACTTTGAAGAAAATGCTTTCTCAAACAAACTACCCCAAAATAAACTGAATTATAAAAAATAGGTAACTGGCAAAATGTGTGATAATTTTACATATTGCCATCTAGGGGATCTGGTGACATTCACAAACCACGCAGCTCCAGGCTCGTGGTTTATAATTTCACCAGAATCCTTTGATGCCATGATTGTACCATATTAAGGTTGCCCATTATGTATCCATTTTATATCTGAGTATTAATAAAAATACACATATAGATCAAAACTATAGTACATATATTGTGCATTCTGGAGACATGCTATTGTCTGCCTACTCTGTCAACTAGATATGACACATCTTTCTAGAACGTCAGCTATCTCTGGTCACACACTTCGTTCAATTTTATGTGGAGAATCACTTGCCTTTTTTAAAGTTCGAAACAAAAAATAGCTTTTATATTGTTCCTGTTTTCCCAGATGTGTGACTTGTAACAGTGTATCTGTAGGAGGGGTATGCACTCTGGCTGTACTCTCACAGGCCCAGACACGACACTTAATTACCGGAAGTAAAAGTGACAAAGGGTTCGCTCTTACAGGAAGGGCTCCAGGCCATATCTCTCTATAACTTCTCTTTATTCTATGCTGCTGTAAAGCCGAGCTGGCTGCAACTTAAAACTAAGGGGCATATTCTCAAGGAGCTATCGCCGAGTTATCGGCACGTTATCGCAGCCAAATCCACGATAAATTTATCTCCCCATTCCCAAGCTGTTGCTAACAGCCCATAACACCAGTTTACCTGCAAGAGCAGTTGCAAAAAACATCGCCACAGATGCCCCCGGCAACTAACGCTAATGATATGCAGAGTAGGCGTTCCCGTGCAAAAAGCCGCGACAACACCACTCCACAACATTCTCAACGACCAGTCCGATCGGCGATAAGATCACAAAACATGCGATAAGGCGCGTTAGCAGCAGGAAATTAACACCTGCTCTTACCTGGTGCAAAGTCGGACGACAACCTGCAACAGACAAGGGAGCACAGCCCATAGCCACACATGAAGAACAACAGATGCCATGGAGCCACTCACCATGCATCCCGGAGCCCCGAGAGGGCAACAACACCCACCGCCACCACACCCAGGACCTCCCCCCTCCGGGGCCCCACTCCGGGCACCCCCCACCCACACCCGGACAAAGATATGTCACATCAACCTCACGAAATCATGAACAAAACAATGTGCCCGATATCGCACAATAACAACACCTAACATACATGTGTCGCCAGAAAAATGAGAATCATACATTCATCTTAGACTCAGCAAATAATTAGTTTCATACAGAATAAACACAAAATTACTATTGTGAAGAGTCATGGCGGGTCCTCTCAGGACAATCTGTAAGTCACAGCCTGCAAAACAAATTTCCAGATAAGAAGGTGTGTCATGCGCCCATCAAAGGACAGAGAGAGCGAGCGAAAGTGAGAGAGAGAGAAAGAGAGAGTGAGAGAAAGAGAGGGAGAGGTAGTGAGAGAGAGAAAGAGAGATATTGTACAAAGAGCGCAAGGCCAATCGGGCTCCTGGCTCATACATGCCAACTGTTGTGTGTGTATCGCTATTGGTGCACACTAAGTCAAAGACCTGGCATCAATAGCAATGCGAAGGCCACATCACATTTAAAAAATGCAAGCAGTAGCCAGACCAACATCAGGAATGAAAGCTTCATTGTCTCAATACATAAGGCTGAAGGACATCTGAACCCCCGACCTTGGTCCTGAATGCGGCTGGCACTCCCTGCGAGAGATACCAAACCAGATCGTGACGACTCCCACACCATGAACTGCGCGAATGAAAGACCAACGTGTCCACACCCCACACACACTTGTCCCTGCCTGAGGCACACCTGCTTGAGATGCCCCTGACACATAAGTAAGAAACAACCCATACGCCCAAACGTTGCACACAAATACGACTCATTGCTCCGAGCAGTGGCATCTCATCCACACAACTGCCGTCTGTCAGAAGTGTGCCGGTGCTACGAGACCAACAAAGGCAATGGCTGGCAATCCAGGGCACATGCACAACCCCTGTCACGTGGAACTGTACCGTGCATGAATGCTGCATCTGTTGGGATCACTGCCACTGGCAGTGTTGTGCATCAGTTACCGTCTGAGTTTCTGTCTTGCGTACGTCACCTGCGTCCAGCCCTGGTTCCACTGTCGATCATGCACATTCGAGTGGCCCATGGATGTCTGCCTATCCAACACAACGGTAGCTGAACTGGATTATGATACGTGTGTGCGCCCCCTATTGGCCCATGAACAGGAGTGTAACCGTGATACCTGTGCATGGGATGCCTTGATATTTGGCGTACGTGCAGGCAGTTGGGCATGGGAGATTGCACAACTCCTCATGTGCAGTGACCACATCGAGACGCTCCCCTATTGGGCTGAGTTGCGGATTGGTGAAACGGCGTGGACGGAGCACAGCTGCCCGGACCAGGTAATGGATTGGCTCACCCTCGCATACCTTGACCTCGACCACGATGTACTCTTGGAACAGATTGCCCATGAAGCAGCACTCGCATACATGGACGAGTAACTACGTTCCTGCAGCCACAACTGATTGTCACCCACAGCACAGGTCCCCACACCTTGTAGCATCTCGGAGGAATTTTCACATATCCTACCACAACAGTGGACATGTCTGCCTTCGCCTGGACTCAGAATGCATGTGCGTGGACCTACGCGTGTGTACACACACCTGTGCAAGGTAATGCAGTCCCATGGGCGGAGCAGCAAAGCGTCGCCTGGCAACGTTCCACAATCGGAGAAACTGCTGGGGGGAGAGTACACACATGGCAATGTAGCACGACATGTGACCTTGTAGGATACCTTCACCTGCTCACTGTCAGCAGAGCACACTGTCAGCGCAGTCCGGTGCTACAGCACTATGCAGATCCCATGGGCTGTGAGTCGTGTCCCCTGACACGGGCCGATGAGCAGACGCAAAACTTCACATGACTCGTCCAGCAAGGCAAGGTGGGCTGAGACCGTTGACATCCGTAATGAATTGTGTGCACTTTTGCCACCCCAATCCTTGCACCTCGACATGTTCCTAAGCTGCCTGTAAGTGTCTTAAACATTGGTCTGCATGTTGTGGCCCTTGCCTTGCCCTTACTGATACGCACATGCTAATAAAGTCTACGCAACTTCACCTGTGTACAACTGTGATGAGTGTTGATTATAATGACAGATCATGTGCCTACATGTGCAATGTCCGTACACAGGGAGGCATTGACTGATGCTTGTGAATTAGGGGCGAGTCCCTATTGCCAGCTCCACCTCTGTGAGCCAGACATTGTGGCTGGGATAGTTGGTGGCAGACCTGTGCTCCTACGTGTCCCCAGCAATGTGCGTATGGTGTCCAACTTCTCGCCATGTAGATCAAGGTCATCCATTAAAACAGACTGTGTCCACACAGATGTGTGTGAGTAGGCATGCGAAGAGACGTTCTGTTGTCACATGTGATCGGGGACACCACTTAAGGACTGCTACCGAATGTGACATTTCCACACACAGCCCTATTTGATACATGGACGTGGGGCTACGTTTGGGGGCAACGGGATTGTTGATACTATGCAATGAGGCCACAGCTAGTTCACACCTTCACAGTCATCTAAGTGGCCATGTGGGTCAGGGTCAAACATGCGCATTGATGACATTTACCAGGGTGTACCTTTTAGTGCAATCAATATCCCTACATTCATCCAAACATTTATTCGTGAGTGAACATTGACATGACACATCTGTGTGATTTGGAATGTTTTATTCACATTCTGGGGGGTGTCGGACCTGGAGCAGAACATGGCCACTTCAAGCCCACATAACATGGTTGCCCAGTGGAGGGCCAACCAGAGTTCTTGTGGCAAGGCAAAGTTGATCTGAAGAGGAAGGGTGCAGTCCGCCGCCGGGTTGCTGTGTCATTGGTACCAGAGCAGATATGGCAGGCCATGTCGGGGTCCATGTGAAGGTCGCAGAGTGTTTCGGGGGACAGTGGGAGGTGTTGTTCCAGGGCATGATGCAGAGAGCACAACCAGGCAGGGACAGGCCATATGGCGGGGACAGATGCTACTACCTCCTTCCTCACACAGTCATTACCCTCCACATCTTACTCCTCTGAGACGTCCTCTGTGTCCGGTGTGTCAGGTGTGTGTGGTGGGGTTATGGCTGCGTCACTGTGTGCCACTGACACAACAGGGTGCGAAGGTGATAGGGCTGCATCACTGTGTGCCACTGACACATCAGGGTGCGAAGGTGATAGGGCTGCATCACTGTTTGCCACTGACACATCAGGGGGCGGATATGTGTGTGTCGAGGTTCCTGCAGCAGTCACCTGAAACAGGCTCAGTGGCAGCAATGGCAAGATGAGGATCTGCAAGGCATGGAAGATCGCAGCTACATCTCGCTGGTGTTCAGCAGTGGCAGGGACGCGCGCAGTTGGCATCATAAGCTGAGCTTAGAATTTTAGATTTGAGTACGCATCTTTAGCGCTTTTTTAGAAATACAACCGGTACCTTTTTAACTGTTTGTTGCACATTTGCACCTTTGCACTTTCTCTGTGACCCGCACTGCTCCCCGGTCCACCACGAGTTTTCAGTCTCGATATGTGTGGAGGGAGTATCGGCAACGCTTATTCCTCATTTCCCTCTTCCGGGCTGGAGACCGGAGGGGGTGGAGCCTCTATTTGTATTTAAAACGGATGTCACTTCTCCCGCGCAGTGGACGCGCGCAGTTGGCATCATAAGCTGAGCTTAGAATTTTAGATTTGAGTACGCATCTTTAGCGCTTTTTTAGAAATACAACCGGTACCTTTTTAACTGTTTGTTGCACATTTGCACCTTTGCACTTTATCTGTGACCCGCACTGCTCCCTGGTCCACCACGAGTTTTCAGTCTCGATTGTGTGGAGGGAGTATCGGCAACGCTTATTCCTCATTTCCCTCTTCCGGACTGGAGACCGGAGGGGGTGGAGCCTCTATTTGTATTTAAAACGGATGTCACTTCTCCCGCGCAGCGGACGCATGCAGTTGGCATCATAAGCTGAGCTTAGAATTTTAGATTTGAGTACGCATCTTTAGTGCTTTTTTAGAAATACAACAGGTACCTTTTTAACTGTTTGTTGCACATTTGCACCTTTGCACTTTCTCTGTGACCCGCAATGCTCCCCGGTCCACCACGAGTTTTCAGTCTCGATTTTGTGGTGGGAGTATCGGCAACGCTTATTCCTCATTTCCCTCTTCCGGGCTGGAGACCAGAGGGGGTGGAGCCTCTATTTGTATTTAAAACGGATGTCACTTCTCCCACGCAGCGGACGCGTGCAGCGGGCGCGCCACCGGCGCGCCAAAGGCAAGCCCGTCTGTGCCCATCCGCGGCCGGACAGGGCCAAGGGCCAGACATTATGCTTGTTTCTTATCTTACACTGCACCAGAGTTAAAATCAATGCAGGGGAATTGGGCTATTGATCCTCGCACCCATTCCAAACTAGATAAACTTGAGATTCTGTCCCACAGGGACCCCCACTCTGCAACTCCTACATTCATTTGGGTACTTTTTCTCTTATTGCACATAATTCAGATTATTTCATCTTCAGTTTTATTAGCACCGTTTGGATCATTATTATTTTTCTATTATTTCTTATCATTTTGGATTGTTCCATGTTCGAGCTCAGTGGTTTTGCCCTTTGTATTTTTTGGTCAATATCAGTATCCGTTTAACATGTTTCTTTTGAACATGTTAGCATCTGAGATTCCACTCCGTGGTTCATTAAGTATTGTGGGATTATTTTTATTTTTTGCTACATGGCGGCTGTATTTCACTTATGGTTTTGATTCAGAGTTTCCACCACTTATTTCACGCATTTTTTATTTATTTTTTATTAGCGTCATCATTATAATCTGTATGTCATTCAGATTGTTTCGGTGTCACGGCGTTTATCACTTCGTAGCCAATGATTTGGTTTATTTTCGCTTTAGAACGTTCTCCCTCTCTGATTTGTCATTTGTTAATTTTTGTAGTTATTAGGAATCACCCTTCGAACTACTCTTGGTCCGTTATCACTGTTTATAAGTCTCGCATGAATTAGTACGTTTCCGTTCTATGGCATTTTTCACTTCACTATCGTGGATTCGAATTCGAGCGTGTTATTGGCGTTATCTCCTGTTGATATATTGGAAAATCAGCTTACGTTACATCGTATTTCAAGGTAAGATTGGATTGGAGATATGTGTTAAGCATATAACAGTTACGTGTTATTTTGAATTAATATTGTGAATCTTGGCATTGAAGTTCTCGTACTGGATTTTTACGTTATGAGTCATTTTGAAATAGTATTGCGTATTGTTTTCACTGAATTTTTCGTACTGGGTTTTTCAGCAGAACCTACGGTGACTTCCATTTGCATTATCGGATATAGTGAGGTGAGAGTGTGGGTTTTAAGGGCATGGTACTTTCAATATTTCCTTATTTGGTTGCTCATAAACCTTTTCTCTGTCATGTCTTTTGTTGTTGTAGTTTTCACATGTAAAGACGACCTGTATTTAAGTACAGCTTTATTAAGTACTATTGGATTCTTACATGGTGAGCTTCCATCATTTCTTTATAATTAGGAGTGGACACATGGTGTTTTTTTCTTCCTTGAGTTTGTGTCACTGTTTGGTATCTTTATTGAGTAGGAATGTGTCCTAGGGGGCACTAACTGATCCACGGAACTTGCATTATAATTCATGGAATGGTGGTTTGTACTTTACTTTTCTTTAGTTGACATGCATACATCACTGGGTGATATTATTCACAAATTTCATCTTTTTCTATCTTTACATATCTGAAAACATATGGGTTCTCTTTATTTACATTTGGTATTCATAATTGTAACTCATTGGAATGGGCAATGCATTTCACTATTGATGTGTTTGAAATGATTACAAAGTAAATGAGTAATTTTAGGATGTTTTGTTTCTTAGGTTGCCCCTGAAGAAGGGACCTCACAGTCCCGAAATGCATCGGGCCTTTTTTGAAATATAGAGGAATTAATCTTTTGTCTGTTTAAAAATTTATGCTGAGTGATTTATATCATACAGAATTATGTATAGAAGATTGTATTGCTTCTTTATGTGTTTATAATGAATGATTTATCATTTACGAAATGTTAAATACAAGCGCAGATTGAATATTGTGTTTCTGGATGTATTTTGTTCACAAAGAAGAAGAATTATTGTATATGTTGAATGATCTAATAGGGTTTTGTTACAAACCCGGTGAACTGTGCACGGTACTAGCAGGTGTTCTTGCTACTCCTTTATTCTTTGTTGTACACACACCCGGTCAGACAGCGGGCGGAGTACCGTAGCACCATTGAATAATCATAAAACAGTTCTCAATTTAGTTTTGATTAACATTGGAGTGCACCCTCACTAGTTTCTATTGCTATGTTATAGACCCCCACATCACTTTCCTACATTCCCCCAGTTGTTAGGTGATATGATCGCCGAACTGGTGGTCAACCATTCCCGAATTTTGATTATTGGCGATTTTAACTTCTGGCCCTACGACGCACGAGAAAGTCCCTGCTCTAACGAATTCACTGAACTCTTAGTGGGCTTGAATTGCACTCAGCATGTAAAGGTAGCCACACATATCAAGGGGCACATTTTAGACCAGGTCTGGACCGCCAACCTAGAAATTTCTCACCTGCACGTCTCCCCTTGTATATGGTCGGACCATCACTTTATTACCTTTGTTATTCCCTATGTCCGCCCTACTAACATTCCCTTGCCAGGTAATTTTATGGCCAGAAACTGGGGTCGGGTGGACATCGAGGAAGTTTGTTCCTCGTTAACTGCCTCAGCCCCCACTGCCCTAGATGAGTCTCCTCATACTCAAGCGGAAAACATTAATAATTGGCTGGACTCGACTAGAGATAGCATAGTCCCCTTGAGAAAAGTTAAAACTAGGAGGCCCCATGATGCACAACGTTGGTTTTCCGCAGATCTAAAATTAAAGAAACTTGCACTGAGACAAGCTGAACGCAAGTGGCGCCGCGACTAGTGCCTGTAGGAGAGTAGGATCTGCTTCACATGGGTACCCCCACTTTTTGCTGATGCTTCACTGTTTTTCGACTTTAGTCTGGCTGGGGCCCTGCTAATCAGAACCCCAGCCTAGCTGCTTCCTCTCTAAAATGGTTTCCATGTGCCTTAGGCACATCTCTGATTGGAATCTGGAGTGCCCTTGTAAGTCCCTAGTATATGGTATACTATGTAACCAGGGCATAGGTACCTCAGAGGCCTGCCAGGGGCTGAAGCATGTATTGTGCCACCCCTGGAAGGCCAGCCAAAAGGACACCACAGGTCTGCTACTGCAGCCTGGGTAAGGTGGTGCATGCACCCCTTACTGTGATATAGGTTACCTATATCACTACATACATACACACATATAAACCTATAAGTCACTCCTATGGCAGGCCTTGTCAATCCTGAAGGCAGAGTGCTTGGTTCCTATGTGAGAGGGTGCCCCTGCATGAGCAGAGCCCCTCTGCAGCGTTCGGAGACCCTTCTCTGATGCTGTTTGTACTGCAGCCTGACCATATACTCTTAAGCGCATTATAACCTCGCGTTAAATGCTAACTTTGGGATGGCTGCACGGAAACATGTCGTGTTTGGTGTCAAATATCTTGGAATACTACCCCCCCCCCACCAGTTCTGGTGGCGGGGGTAGCATTCCACCCTTCTAGAGGGAGAGACTTGTACACACCGGCCTGCCCGGTAACTTCTTTCCAAGCCCTGGCATCACAAAATGGATGCCGCTGCCACAGACACGGGTCTGGCCTCCTGCTGCTGACTGAAACTCTGGCAGGGGCGGCCTGGACAATAGGTTTCCTGTCCCAGGGAGGTGTAACCACCTCCCCAGACAGGATAATGTGTATTGGGGCTGGGCGGGAGCACTCTCTGGTGCTTTGAAGTCCTGCACTGGGGGCACACTTAGTGTCCCTGTGCATACCCCAGTTCAAACTGGTTCAGGGGCTTCCAGCCCCTGCTCTGGCGTGAAACTGGACAAAGGGAATGGGTGTAACCACCCCTCTTCCCTGACCCTCCCATAGGTGGGTCCCCAGAGTATGTCCAACCCCCTAACTTAGTATAAGTATGGGACCCCAGTCATTAGGACTTTAGATTTACCTGGACGAAACTCTGATACAGAATCCTGTACCTTCGACGCTCTACTTTAAGATTAGAGGACTGAAGAATCTCCCTTGGGGTCAAGGAGTGACTCCCCTGCTTGGCAGGCACCAACAAAGCAATTGTCCGGTCTGCATCGCTGAAGCTCCCGCCGGACGCCGAAGTCTTTGCATCACCAGCGGTGGATTCCCAGACTTCCCCGAGGCTGCCCTGAGTCCCCAGCAAAGCTGAGGCCCGTAGCTGTCGTGGGTAACGTGGAACCGTGACCCCTGGACACCGAGCGCATTTGCAAGTGCATCCTCTTCCTGGTCTCCCACGAAGTTGTGCTTTGGGCTCCGAGTAGCCCCGCCTCCAGCACCGACTGCACCGAAGATCACTGGCCTCCACTCCACGAGTGTCCCGTGAGCCAGCTCTAAGTGCGTCCACTCGAGGCTCCTTTGCGGTCGCTAGTCCGTTGGCTAGTGGGCCCTCCCGAAGGCAACTCTTCTTCTGCTTGGGCTTCCCTGGTTGCTCCAGGCGTGCCCTGACTTACCCTCGCTGGGTGAGGCATCCGCTCATCGCCTTCCTGGTCACTGGCTAGTGACCCAGACTCTGTCCCCTCTGCTTTCAGGTTCTTCAGATCTTCGATCCACCTTTGGATCCACCCGAACACTTTTGACTTGGCCGCCAACAGCACTTTGCAGCAGATCGCCATTGAAAACGACGACGAAACCCGACCCCGAAAGACACCTATGCACCCGGCTTCCCTGGGTGAGGTAACTCGAGTACTCCGGTGCTCCCGTGGGTATAGACTCTAGAACAACCCAGTTCTAAAGGGGTTTGCTCCAAGTCCTCCTCTAAGTGTCCCTTTTCTTTAAAATTCCAACCGCGACTTTCCCCATAGAAGTCAACGGCGATTCGCGGCTGTGTTCTCACACTGCACGCGTCCCCCGTGGGTCCCCTGTGTCACTACCTTGGGTGGTTCCTTGTGGTCCAAGCACTTCTACAGGCTCTAGGCCTTGTGTCTAGCTCAGTCGTGGTTCTTATACCACTTTATTGGTATATGGTTTGAGTACGCCCCTAGGACTCAAACGTGTATTTGTGCTATTACTGTTGATAACTAACTTATAACTTATGTACTTGAACTCTAGCCTCATAAAGAGACTAGAGGGTGTGTTTAGCAATAAATACATATATTTTGAATATATACCTGGTGTGGTCCTCTTTCATTTGGTCACTCAAGAGATTATAGACTGGTAAAACAAGCTGCTTTACATTCCTTCAAGACTTAGCCTGAAGGCTGCTCTCCATAGCTACCACTAGGATAGCTTTCAATAAAGGTTGTCTTTAACCTATCTCCAATAAGGGGTTGTTTGGACTGGTGCAAGGTGCCCACTATAATTAGTGGACAGCATATACCAGGCCAACTTCTCACATTGGTGTGCAGCGTGTGGGATTCCAGCTTGCTATTGTTTTACCAGATAATCTCAATTGAATTGATCAACTGAAAACCACTAAGGGTACCTTAGGTACATATAAAACAAGCTTAGGATACAGTAAGTTCTACTGAACTTAGAGTTGTGTGTTAAGGGATAGCACACCCTTTCTACAACTCAAGAGAGTTTAGTAGGCCACACTAGAGTAGGTAGTGCATACACCACACCTCACTAGTAATGTCTTCAAAGCCAGGACCCAGTGAGTCCTTGCCAGAAGCTAGTGGGCTTCTTCCCTCCAAGTATGATAATCTCCCATTCTTGGAATTGAGAGCATTGTGCAATACTAGGAAGCTGAAGGCAGGCAAAAGTGCCAGCACCCAACACCTCAGGGAGGTGCTACTGTCAGATGATCTCAGCAGACCCCTAAGGTCTGAAGGGGTAGGCAGAGAGGGTGGGGCAGAAAATGAGGAAGGAGTCAGGGGTGAAGAAACCCAGGGCCCCCCTCTGAAACTGGCCAGGAAGGTGAAAATGACCTTGACCTGGAAAACCCAATTCCTCCTGTGGAGGAGGAGGAGGATCAGAATGACCTCCCCTTTGTCCCCCAGGAAGAATTGTGAGTGTGCCCAGAAGGCCTAGATCTCCTTCTCAGGAGTCTAACCACTCTGACACCTCAATAGGGACCTCTGTTTCCTCTCATAGGAGGGAATCCTCTCATGAAAGGAAAGAGAGACTGCTCAGATATGGAGAAGCTCAGATGAAGCTCAGAAGAGAGCAGTTGGCTATAGACAGGGAGTCCCTAGAGCTTGAAAAGCAAAGAAGAAAGATGGGACTAGAGTCCCATGGTGGCAACAATTTCCCCAGAGATAGGGAAAGGTCTTATGACCATAGAAACCTGAGCAAGATTGTCCCTCCCTACCAGAGTGGGGATGACATCCACAAATGGATAACTGCACTGGAGAGGGCCTGTAAAGTACAGAGGGTCCATCAGGAGCAGTGGGCAGCAATCTTGTGGCTCTCCTTTGCAGACAAAGGTAGAGACAAGCTCCTCACTGTAAGAGAAGAGGATGCTGACAATTACAAAGTCTTGAAGAGTGCTCTGATTGATGGGTTTGGCCTAACAACTGAACAATACAGGTTAAAGTTCAGAGATACCCAAAAGCACAGACTCAAGACTGGGTAGACTATGTGGATTGTTCTGCTAAGGCTCTGGAAGGTTGGTTGATGGGCAGTAAGGTATGTGACTTCACAGGATTGTACAATCTTATCATGAGGGAGCAGATTCTTAATAACTGTCAAAATCAGCTGTTGCATCAGTACCTGGTGGACTCTGATCTGACCTCTCCCCAAGAATTGGGAAAGAAGGCAGACAAATGGGTCAGAACCAGGGTGAGGCAGAAGGTACAGAACCAAGGTGGTGACCCAAAGAAGCAAGATTCTAAGAACTCTGATAAGGGTGGGGAGAAGGGTAAAGACCAGAAGTCTTCACAAGGCCCCCAAAAATCTTCTTCAGGTGGGGATTCACAGTCTAACAAAGGGAAAGGCCAAAAGAAACCATGGTGCAAGGTCTGTAAGCAAAAGACCCACTGGACCAGTGATTGCACCAAGTCCAAAGACTCTACTCCAGCCCCCACCAATGCCCCTAAGGCACCTGCTCCCCCTAGTACAGTTACAGTTGGTGGTGGGACTACACAAGCCAAGGGTTTAGTAGGGTTGACCCTGGGTAAGGAGATGGGCTCTGACCTAGTCAGAGAACTCACTCAGGCTGTCCTAGTCTGTGATGGAGGCATGGATGTGACCTCCTCTGTGAGTCCCAGTAATCTGGGCAAGTACAGACAACAGCCATTAATAAATGGAAAAGAGGCTTTGGCATTTAGGGACACAGGGGCAAGTGTCACCATGGTGACACAAGACCTTGTGGATCCTGGGCAGATTATACTTGGTGAAATGTACCAAGTGACCAATGCTAGCAACGTCAGAACAGACCATACTCTGGCAGTTGTTAACTTCTCCTGGGGAGGGGTAACTGGCCTTAAGAAGGTTGTGGTAAGTGCAGACCTACCAGTTGAATGCTTGCTTAGCAATGATCTAGAAACTTCAGCTTGGGCAGAAGTGGAGCTCAGGACCCATGCAGAAATGCTGGGCATCCCTGCAGATGTGTTTGCTGTGACCAGGTCACAGGCCAAAATGTCTAACACTGAACAGGCCTTGGATTCTGGAATAATGGACCAAGTGCCCTCCAAGAAGAGGAGTAGTAGGGTAAAGGCAGTGCCTTCCCCTTGGCTCAGAAGGAAGATCAGTCTCTTCAGGGAGATGATCTCAGTCCTGAGGAAGGAACTGTCCCAGAGGAGCTTGAGCCTGATCAGGTTGAGTTCTTAGGGACAGGGGGCCCTTGCAGGGCAGATCTGAGCCAGTAGCAGCAGAGCTGCCCCTCTTTTGAACCCCTCAGACAGCAAGCTGCTGCTGAGGCTGCTGGGAAAGCTAGTGGTCCCCATACAGGGTATTGGGATGATGGACTCTTGTACTCAGAGTGTAGAGACCCCAAGCCTGGTGCCACCAGGAGGTTGGTTATACCTCTGAAGTTCAGGGGCTTCCTATTGACCCTAGCCCATGACATTCCCTTAGCAGGTCACCTGGGCCAGAACAAGACTTGGGACAGAATTGTCCCTCACTTTCACTGGCCCCACATGTCTGAAGACACCAAGGAGTTGTGTCGCTCCTGTGTAACCTGCCAGGCCAGTTGCAAGGCAGGGGGCACTGCAAAGGCCCCCCTGATACCACTACCTGTGGTGGGGGTTCCCTTTGAAAGGGTGGGGATTGACATTGTTGGTCCCATGGATCCCCAAACAGCATCTGGGCACAGGTTTATCCTGGTGGTAGTGGATCATGCCACCAGGTACCCAGAGGCTATTCCCCTTAGGACCACTACAGCACCTGTGGTGGCAAGAGCCCTCCTGGGAATTTTTTCAAGAGTGGGCTTCCCTAAGGAGGTTGTATCAGACAGGGGTGCTAACTTTATGTCTGGATACTTGAAAGCAATGTGGAAGGAGTGTGGAGTGACTTACAAGTTCACCACACCCTATCACCCACAATGCAATGGTTTAGTTGAGAGATTCAACAAAACCTTGGAGGGCATGATTAAGGGGCTCCCAGAGAAGCTTCGGCGAAGATGGGACATACTCTTGCCCTGCCTTTTATTTGCATACAGGGAGGTGCCTCAAAAGTGGGTTGGCTACAGCCCTTTTGAACTTTTGTTTGGTCACCCTGTCAGGGGTCCATTGTGCTTGGTGAAGGAAGGATGGGAGTTACCTCTCAAGCCCCCAAAGCAAGACATAGTGGACTATGTACTTGGTCTCCGCTCCAGGATGGCTGAGTACATGAAAAAGGCAACTAAAAACCTTGAGGCTAGCCAGGAACTTCAAAAAGCCTGGCATGACCAAAGGCTGTACTGACTGTTTACCAGCCAGGACAGAAGGTGTGGGTGTTGGAGCCAGTGGCCCCAGCAGCTCTCCAAGACAAATGGAGTGGACCCCATACCATTGTTGAACAGAAGGGTGAGGTTACCTACTTAGTAGACCTAGGAACACCCAGGAGTCCCCACAGGGTTCTCCATGTCAACAGATTAAAACCATATGTGGACAGGGCAGACATGGGCTTGCTCATGGCTACTGATGAGGGACAGGAGGAAGAGAGTGACCCACTCCCTGACCTGCTCTCACAGAACCCTGATGATGGGTCAGTGGATGGTGTAGCCTTGGCAGGCAGCCTCACTGCTCAGCAGCAAACTGATTGTAGACAAGTGCTCAATCAGTACAGACATATGTTCTCTCTGACTCCAAGTCAGACCACCTGGTGCACTCATGAAGTGGACACTGGGGACAGTCTGCCTATTAAAAATAAGATTTATAGGCAACCTGACCATGTCAGGGACTGTATCAGGACAGAAGTCCAGAAAATGTTGGATTTGGGAGTTATTGAACCCTCAGATAGCCCTTGGGCTAGTCCAGTGGTCCTTGTGCCAAAACCTCACACCAGTGGTGGGAAAAGAGAGATGAGGTTTTGTGTGGACTACAGGGGTCTCAATGCAGTCACTAGGACTGATGCCCATCCAATACCTAGGGCAGATGAGCTAATAGACACTTTGGCCTCAGCCAAGTATCTAAGCACATTTGACCTGACAGCTGGCTACTGGCAGATCAGACTAGCTGATGATGCAAAGCCAAAGACAGCATTCTCAACCCCTAGTGGGCATTATCAATTTGTGGTAATGCCCTTTGGTCTGAAGAATGCACCTGCCACTTTTCAGAGGTTGGTGAATACAGTCCTTACAGGTCTAGAAGCCTATAGTGCAGCATATCTAGATGATATTGCTGTCTTTAGCTCCACCTGGGAGGATCACCTGGTCCACCTCAGAAATGTTTTGCAGGCCCTGCAGAAAGCAGGCCTGACTATCAAGGCCACAAAGTGCCAGATAGGGCAGAGTCAGGTTGTGTACCTGGGCCACCTTGTGGGTGGAGGCCAGGTTCAACCACTGCAGAGCAAGATCCAGACCATCATGGACTGGACTGCTCCAACTACCCAGACTCAGGTGAGAGCCTTTTTAGGCCTGACTGGGTACTATAGGAGATTTGTCAAGGGGTATGGATCAATAGTGACACCCCTGAATGACTTAACTTCCAAGAAAATGCCCAAAAAGGTTCAGTGGACAGTTAGCTGTCAAAAGGCATTTGATGACCTAAAGCAGGCCATGTGCACTGCTCCCATTCTACAGAGTCCTGATTACTCCAAGAAGTTCATTGTCCAAACAGATGCATCTGAATTGGGGGTAGGGGCTGTACTGTCACAATTGAATGATGAAGGTCAGGATCAGCCAGTAGCTTTTATTAGCAGAAGGCTGACCCCTAGAGAGAAACGTTGGTCAGCCATTGAGAGGGAGGCCTTTGCTGTGGTCTGGGCTCTGAAGAAGTTGAGGCCATACTTGTTTGGTACTCACTTCCTTGTTCAAACAGACCATAAGCCCCTCTTATGGCTAAAACAAATGAAGGGTGAAAACCCCAAACTGCTTAGGTGGTCCATTTCCCTACAGGGGATGGACTTCACAGTGGAACATAGACCTGGGAGTAACCATGCCAATGCAGATGGACTCTCTAGGTACTTCCACTTAGAACATGAAGACTTAACTGGACAAGGTTAGTTTAATGTCCCTACGTTTGGGGGGGGGTTGTGTATGAGAGTAGGATCTGCTTCACATGGCTACCCCCACCTTTTGCTGATGCTTCACTGTTTTTCGACTTTAGTCTGGCTGGGGCCCTGCTAATCAGAACCCCAGCCTAGCTGCTTCCTCTCTAAAATGGTTTCCATGTGCCTTAGGCACATCTCTGATTGGAATCTGGAGTGCCCTTGTAAGTCCCTAGTATATGGTATACTATGTACCCAGGGCATAGGTACCTCAGAGGCCTGCCAGGGGCTGAAGCATGTATTGTGCCACCCCTGGAAGGCCAGCCAAAAGGACACCACAGGTCTGCTACTGCAGCCTGGGTAAGGTGGTGCATGCACCCCTTACTGTGATATAGGTTACCTATATCACTACATACATACACACATATAAACCTATAAGTCACTCCTATGGCAGGCCTTGTCAATCCTGAAGGCAGAGTGCTTGGTTCCTATGTGAGAGGGTGCCCCTGCATGAGCAGAGCCCCTCTGCAGTGTTCGGAGACCCTTCTCTGATGCTGTTTGTAGTGCAGCCTGACCATATACTCTTAAGCGCATTATAACCTCGCGTTAAATGCTAACTTTGGGATGGCTGCACGGAAACATGTCGTGTTTGGTGTCAAACATCTTGGAATACTACCCCCCCGCCAGTTCTGGCGGCGGGGGTAGCATTCCACCCTTCTAGAGGGAGAGACATGTACACACCGGCCTGCCCGGTAACTTCTTTCCAAGCCCTGGCATCACAAAATGGATGCCGCTGCCACAGACACGGGTCTGGCCTCCTGCTGCTGACTGAAACTCCGGCAGGGGAGGCCTGGACAATAGGTTTCCTGTCCCAGGGAGGTGTAACCACCTCCCCAGACAGGATAATGTGTATTGGGGCTGGGCGGGAGCACTCTCTGGTGCTTTGAAGTCCTGCACTGGGGGCACACTTGGTGTCCCTGTGCATACCCCAGTTCAAACTGGTTCAGGGGCTTCCAGCCCCTGCTCTGGTGCGAAACTGGACAAAGGGAATGGGTGTAACCACCCCTCTTCCCTGACCCTCCCATAGGTGGGTCCCCAGAGTATGTCCAACCCCTAACTTAGTATAAGTATGGGACCCCAGTCCTTAGGACTTTAGATTTACCTGGACGAAACTCTGATACAGAATCCTGGACCTTTGACGCTCTACTTTAAGATTAGAGGACTGAAGAATCTCCCTTGGGGTCAAGGAGTGACTCCCCTGCTTGGCAGGCACCAACAAAGCAATTGTCCGGTCTGCATCGCTGAAGCTCCCGCCGGACGCCGAAGTCTTTGCATCACTAGAGGTGGATTTCCAGACTTCCCCGAGGCTGCCCTGTGTCCCCAGCAAAGCTGAGGCCCGTAGCTGTTGTGGGTAACGTGGAACCGTGACCCCTGGACACCGAGCGCATTTGCAAGTGCATCCTCTTTCTGGTCTTCCACGAAGTTGTGCTTTGGGCTCCGAGTAGCCCCCGCCTCCAGCACCGACTGCACCGAAGATCACTGGCCTCCACTCCACGAGTGTCCCGTGAGCCAGCTCTAAGTGCGTCCACTCGAGGCTCCTTCGCGGTCGCTAGTCCGTTGGCTAGTGGGCCCTCCCGAAGGCCAACTCTTCTTCTGCTTGGGCTTCCCTGGTTGCTCCAGGCGTGCCCTGACTTACCCTCGCTGGGTGAGTCCCGCAGACCTTGCTGGTCTGCACCACCGTCCTTCTTCTATTTCCACGAGACTTGCCGTTGCCAAGGCTTGTTGGGTCCAATCCGGTCGCCGACACCTCAGCAATCGACAGACGTTGTGGGACAGCTCGAATCCAGCTCCTGGTTGTCGTCGACACCTCCTGGACCTCGTGGCTGAAGAGTCAAGACGACCGTCAACCTACCTGAAGCACCCGACATCGGTGGGCATCCGCTCATCGCCTTCCTGGTCACTGGCTAGTGACCCAGACTCTGTCCCCTCTACTTTCAGGTTCTTCAGATCTTCGATCCACCTTTGGATCCACCCGAACACTTTCGACTTGGCCGCCAGCAGCACTTTGCAGCAGATCGCCATTGAAAACGACGACGAAACCCGACCCCGAAAGACACCTATGCACCCGGCTTCCCTGGGTGAGGTAACTCGAGTACTCCGGTGCTCCCGTGGGTATAGACTCTAGAACAACCCAGTTCTAAAGGGGTTTGCTCCAAGTCCTCCTCTAAGTGTCCCTTTTCTTTAAAATTCCAACCGCGACTTTCCCCATAGAAGTCAACGGCGATTCGCAGCTGTGTTCTCACACTGCACGCGTCCCCCGTGGGTCCCCTGTGTCACTACCTTGGGTGGTTCCTTGTGGTCCAAGCACTTCTACAGGCTCTAGGCCTTGTGTCTAGCTCAGTCGTGGTTCTTATACCACTTTATTGGTATATGGTTTGGTTCGCCCCTAGGGCTCAAACGTGTATTTGTGCTATTACTGTTGATAACTAACTTATAACTTATGTACTTCGAACTCTAGCCTCATAAAGAGACTAGAGGGGTGTGTTTAGCAATAAATACATATATTTTGAATATATACCTGGTGTGGTCCTCTTTCATTTGGTCACTCAAGAGATTATAGACTGGTAAAACAAGCTGCTTTACATTCCTTCAAGACTTAGCCTGAAGGCTGCTCTCCAAAGCTACCACTAGGATAGCTTTCAATAAAGGTTGTCTTTAACCTACCTCCAATAAGGGGTTGTTTGGACTGGTGCAAGGTGCCCAGTATAATTAGTGGACAGCATATACCAGGCCAACTTCTCACAGTGCCCTGCCAAAAAGGCTGCTTTTGTGTCTCTACTGAGAGACTATAAAACCGCTATCCTTAAGACCAAGGCAGAATACTTCTCTTTTAAAATATTAAATTCAGCCAATAAAGCTAAGGACATCTTCTCTATTGTGGATGAACTTGCTTCACTGGATCGAGTCCTGGCAAAACCTGTTCCATCACAAACTCTATGTAATTCTCTCAACTCTTTCTTCATCGAGAAAATTGCCACCATTAAGGCCAGCATTCCTAAACCCTCCTTACCCGTGGTCCTTTCACGCTCTTACACAAACCCCGCTCATCTAGATCAAATCCCTCTTATTACTCAAGACATTTTTTTTGCCCTACTTAAAAAGGTCTGCCCCATGGATAGCTGCCCCCCTCACATCCTTCGGGAAGCATTCCTACGCTGCCCGGACCCTCCCTTACTGCTCCTCAACAATTCCCTTGCTCAAGGGATTGTTCCAGACGTATTCAAAAAAGCAGAAGTTGTCCCCATCCTTAAGAAACCTAGTTTAGATTCTTTGGTTCCTGGTAATTACCGCCCCATTTCTTTGTTGCCTTACTTAAGCAAGATTTTGGAAGCCCACGTTGCCAATTGTCTCAGTTCTTTTGTAGAGCAATCTCATTATCTGAACATTCAACTGAGTCTGTCATCTTGGCAGTCCTGGATGAACTGAGAGGGGGGCTGATCAGGGCACTACTCAGGCCCTGGTGCTCCTGGACTTGTTGGCCGCTTTTGACACGGTCGACCACCATCTTTTGACCGACCGTGTCGGCTGCGCCGGGATCCAGGGTCTGTCATTGAAGTGGATCACTTCCTTTCTCGACAACCGCTCCCAATCAGTTCGCCTCGCTAATTTTTGTGCAGAACAAAGAAAACTGACCTGCGGGGTCCCACAGGGCTCTTCCCTCTCACCCCTTCTTTTTAACCTGTACATTTTACCTCTGATCCTGGCTTTGCGTAAAAGAGAGGTTATAGTTTTTAATTATGCCAACGATCTCCAGTTGGTGTTTAACATTGATTCATCTGCATCATCTGTTGTGAGTTTCCAATCCACAATGAATTTCATTAGTGATTGGATGAATATAAATCAGCTCAAATTAAACCCTGACAAAACCGAGCTGATCCTCACTGGCGGGTCGGCCAACCCTTGGAATTCCAACTTCTGGCCTCCGTCACTGGGGAGCTCCCCACTCCCAGCTAGTTCTGTTAAAAGTCTGGGAATTGCGATCAGTAATGATCTAACAATGAAGGCTCAGATCTGCTCAGTGGTCTCCGGATGTATTTTTCATCTGCGACGAATTCGTAAAATCAGTAGATTCTTTTCCACAGAGGCCCTGACTCAAGTCGTTCTTGCCCTGGTAATCTCGCGTATTGACTACGCAAATTCTCTGTATGCTGGTATACCAGTATACCAATTGCATCACCTACAACTGGTTCAGAATCAAGCGGCTAGGCTGATCTTTGGTCAGCCGAAACACCAACATGTGAGACCACTGCTGAAAAGCCTCCATTGGCTTCCTGTGTCCCAACGCTGTCTATTTAAGCTAGGCTGCACCATCTATAAAGCTCTCTCAGGACGTGGTCCTGTCTTCATCGCCTCAAAGTTACAGCGGTACACTCCTTCGCGTGACCTACGCTCTTCCAATAAGAACCTGTTGCCCCCCAATCTCTTCAAATGGAAGAAACATGGGGGCCTTAGATTTACGACCTTGGCTCCTCAATTCTGGAACCTTCTTTCTCCTGAACTGCGTATGGCAAGCTCTTACACCCAATTCAGGAAATCACTTAAAACTTGGCTATTCTCCCAGGCATATAACTGAACTCACTATTTTGCAACTGCAACTGTCCCCCCTTCAGCGCCAAGAAACCGCCTGGTGTACGCGCGCTTAACAAATCACTTTTAACATAACATAACATAACATAACATAACAGCCATACTTCCAGCCTGCATCGGCTCCATGGTCTCCAGTGACCTCCGCATCTGTGCCAACTCTGTGGTCTCATCGCTTGGGCCTGTCTGCCTAGACAGTTCTTGTAACCGAGTAATGGACTCAGCGATGTCAGCCAAGGATTGTTGGTGAGCATGGTGCGGACAGTGGGTATCCGTTAGGGACTGTAGGTGCTCCCTGATGGGACTCAGGCACCCATGTATGGCATCGAGTTTGGCTGCCATGAGCTCGAAACCCAGCCGCAGCTGATCTGCCATCTTCTCCTGGCACCCTAACACACAGAGTTTTAAATCCATGTGTTGGTCGTGGGGGTCCTGGGAGGCAGCCGTGGTGGTGTGTGCTTCCTGCGGTGTGGTCTGTGCAGGGTGTGGGCTCACCGCGATGCAACTGGGCTGCCCTGCTCCTGGAGGTGGGGTGCGGAGGCTGTCCACGAGCCGTTGGAGGGTGTCTGTGCAAATGTGCAGGGTGTCCTCTTCATCATCACTGAAGAGATGTGTGGTCTGCTCTGCAGGAGGTGTTGATTGTCCCTCTGCAATGTAAAGGGGAGATGCAGGTTCCATGTATGTTGACGCATTGTAGATGTTTACATTCAGACTGCATGATGATGTACATTGTGACTGTTTTGGTGAAGCTGGCTATTTGATGGGAGTCAGTGGACATTTCGACTACATGACGGATGTGTGGTTGTACTCGTACATTATCAGCTCACAGTGTCATGCATTGCCAGATGTGATTGGCCAGTTTCTACGCATGAGCGGCACCAGTTGTGTCCTCTGTCCTGTGGTGTAGGGGTTGCACTCTGTCCCACATTGTCATCAATGTTGATGTACTGTGATTGCTCTGTGTGTGTGCTGCATTGTTGGCGATTCGCCCCTGCAGCTCTGCATTGGCGGACCCTTAACCCTTTGAGTCGGTGTGCATTTGACTTGTGTGCTTTTCGGGCGCTGGGATATTTGCGACTTGGGTCAATTGTGCTACTGGAGATAGTTGGTGCTCTTGTGCATTGTTTGTCTGCAGATGTGTTTTTTACGTCATGGTTCGTAGGTGCACGTGGATGTGTCAGACTGTGACCTGCTCCTTTATGGATGTGGTCCACACTCAGCCACCTCAGTGTCGTCTCGTGCACCATGTCATGTATTGTGACTTCGTCCATGCTATCTGTCATGCAGTGTCACTTGCATTGTCGGTGTGGCTCACAGAGCCGCTGCTTTTCGGGATTCAGCACATGTGCATGGGTAGGTTGTGGCATTGGTGATATGGAGGGGGCCCATTTGTGCAGATTGTGGACGGGGGCCTACTTGGTGTTTCTATGTGTGCTGCAGTGTGCCAAGGGTATCAGGTACATGTTCCACAGTCATTGTGGGTGTGCAGTGTGCTGCACATGATTGTGAATGTGTGGCATTGTGCCCATCTGCCCCCGTCCTCCCAGTACCTGGTCATTACTCACCCTGTTGCTGTTGGGTCAGGTCATATCGGGCTGTGTCCAGACCCCCGACTCCTTGCACCGTCTCCACGCTGATGACTGTGGCCACCATTTCCTCCAGCTCATCCAGCTCCTCCTGTGGCGCAGGACTCCCACCTCCAGTCACCTTTGCTGCCTTCATATTGGCAGCAAGTTTCTGTTTGGTTTGGCTATGCACTTCATGCCAGCGCCTCTTGACCTCCTCCATTGACCTCCTCGACACTCCGACTGCATTCACGTTGGTGACGATGGACGGCCATATTTTCATTTGTGTTGCCAATGACGCAGTGGAGGTGACGAACAGTTGTTGGTAGTGTTCTATCACCTCCGTGACGATAATCCGGTCTTCCTACGGACTGAACCCCGTCTTCCTCTTCCTCTTCTCCTTGCCCTTCCCCAAACACGGGGTTCCTGGCTGGTCCTCCGTGGGGCTTGTGGGGTTCGGGTTGTCCTCTGCACTCGGTCCGGGTGCATCCATGGTGCTACGCAGTTTGTTTTGTGTTTGGTGTTTTTTTTTTGGTTGCTCTTTTAGTGCATTTCCACGCATGACGCGTGGGATTTGCGGGCCTGTGGCTGGTTGTCGCTGGTTTTTGTATCGCGGTTTGGGACATCGCAGGTTTTTTCGCGTTCGTGTTTTGCATTGTTTCTGCATCGCGTTGGTTTTTGGGCGGTCATTTGGCGCGTTATCCTGCTACTATCGCATGGTGCCGCAGGGTTGGGAATACCACGTTAACACAGTGTTATTTTCCCGCGATAGACTGCGATGTGAAGGGTTGCGTTAAGCAACTTTTGCGGTAGTTATCACCTGTTCTTGAGAATATGCCCCTAAGAGTGAAGGAGACAACGTTACTGTGTACAAGGTCTAGGTAGGGCTCAGGCACTATTTATTATTATTAGTATTATTATTATTTTTATTTATTAAGCACACGCCACAAACTCAAATGGCTCTAGGCTTTCTTGATCTACTAAAATAAAAACCATTTTAATTGCTGTGTATATCATCACATCAACATTAAAGGCTCCAAAGATGAAACACATATGTTATTACCTCCTCCTAAAACCTCAGTCGCGTTATTAATGATTTAATTGCATCCCTAAGATGTTGTGTGGCGATACCACGACAGTTTATCTTGAATGGGTGCTGTGCTCTTAACGCGTTTGAAGGTCAAACAACCCAAAATAAACCTGATACCTTTGGACATTCTCTAAAAGAGGTCTGAAATTATGCTGCACCTGCCATCCCTCCTCCCTCTATTTTCCAAAGGGCCATAAAGTAAATGCTGGAGTAAAACTTTCCTTTAAATATTTTTGTTTAAGCGCTGATGGCAAAGTGGTAAGTCGTTGTTTTTCAGGTACAGCATCCTATACAGGTAACATGTATCAACTAGTGATGAGAGGTATGCATGCTATGCAGTGGCGGCTCGCATAGGGCGTGCTGCGCGGCAGTGGGGCGGAGTGGGGCGGGGCGGGGCTGGGTAGTAAACTCGGACACACGACGGAACGGAGGAAAGTAATTATTGCGTTCCTCCATTACGTCGTATGTCCGAGTTTACTACCCCCCCACCCGGCCCCTCCCCCACCCCACCCCACCGCCCCGCAGCACGCCCTATGCGAGCCGCCACTGCTATGGCCCTATCCTGTTTGTGTATTCAAATCACATCCCATAGTGCACGCTACACTATGGCATGGTCCATATCTGCCCAGATCTTCTTGGTTACTTGCTTGGAGTATTCACTGACTATTCTCAATTGAGCCGCCCAGTAGTATGGCAAAAAAGTCAGGTAGCGCCTGCCTCCACCTGCTTTGGGTTGCTGCAGCAATCTCAGTGGGACTGTCGCCCTAGTTCCCTTCCAAATGAACTTCAATACTGCTTTTTGCAGTTAGCTAAAGAAGATTTTTCCACCCTGCTAAGAGTGCCTGAAATAGGTGAAGAACCCCTAGGAGGACATTAATTTTGATCGCATTGATGCAGCCGATCCAAGACAGCATAAGCAAGGGCCATTTCTTTAGGTATTTTCTGACATCTTCCAGCAGGCCTGTATAAGTCGCTCCATTGAGCTGAAGAATGTGTGGTGTGAGGTAGACCCCAAAACTTTAATGTGTTTAGGTGATCACCGTAGGGGAAATTCATTCTTCAAAGCTTGTACCAATCAAGGGGTGCAATTTATATTCAGTCTCTCAGACCAATCCATATTAATTTTAAGACCCGCCCCTGCCTTGAATCTCTCAAGCTGTTTTATTACAATAAGCAGCAATTTCTAAGGGACCTTCAAAATACATAGAACTTTGTTCAAGTATAAGGAGATTTTACATTCCTCTGCTTCAAAGGGCATCTCATTAATATTTACCACCCACTTATGCTCATGGCAGAGAGTAGAGGAAGCATTGGACAGCGCAATGGACTACCCTGATGGCTGCCCTTGTCCAACTGAAAAGTCCTCCACATGAGGCAATTCATAGAGATCCTAACTGTTGGGTGGCAGTACAGTGGTATAATCATGGCTACAAATCTCAGCCCAAGGTCCATTGTCTACAGGACCAGACATGGAAACCTTTAGTGCATGCAGTCAAAGGCCTTAGTATTAAGAAGGGCGGTAGGCCTATATGAGGTGCAAAGTTGGGGATTCTTCCCTTGCTTAGGTATTACTGTTATAACCCCCTCAACCTCAGCATGTGTTACCATGTCTTGCTCAGCCATGTGGTTGAATAGTTTTGATTGCCTTGGGGTAAGCAGGGTCTGGTATGCTGTATACAAGTTGCATGGAAACCCATCAGGTCCTGGGGCTTTGCTTCTTTTCAGCTATTTTATAGAACTTTTAATTTACTCTTTGACTATCGGAGAGCCCAGAATTACTTTTATGTTCTACATTTCAGCACATTAAACATAGTATATCATGCTTTTTGGTGGATTGCATTCTATTTTTGATTATTTTACCAGACTTACGTATCCACATAGTTAAATATCAATAGCAAACATCCTACAACCCTATTCAACTCAGGTGGGATTATTACATGATGTTGAGAAGTCATTAGTTGCCTAGGCTATGGAGTCATCTGCCCGTGTGCTTTTTCATAAGTAAAACTCATAAGCAATCAACCACCTGGCAAAACTCTACCATACTAAAATATGCAAATTCACATAAGTGTGATATATCTAATCCTTTATGCTACTCGCCGAAAAAGCACTTCAACACCTCATTAGGAGTAGCAAGCACTATATAAATGCAAACCTTTTCCCTCTTCTATACCTCCACTATCCTTCTCAATCCAAATACCTGACTAACATATCCACCACTCAAATTACCTTCATGCTTCATTATACTAATTCACCACTAATCCTTTATGGGTTTCGGAGTAGCGTGCTACTAAAAAAAAAAGCGCTTTGACACCTCATCAGGGGTAGTAAGCACTATATATATGCAATTAAAATACAATACAATATATGCCTTAATGATTGCTTATATACCACGAAACTCCAAGTCCACATATGTGCCTTAACATCTGCTGCTTTGTTTTATCAATCAATTTCTATTTCGTATCTCTACCTGTTTGAAGCCCACTAAAGTCTTAACATTGTTGCACACTTACACACATTTAAAATTAGTTTTGTTATCGTGTGTTGAACGCTTCTCATTATGGCCAAACTGTTCTAGCAAATGTAGCGTAGTTTTGAAGCTGTTCTGAGAAATCTAAAGGAGAAAGCCTTTCTTTCTGGTTGGCCCATCATCTTTGCTACTGTGGCGCTCTAGTCTACCAATAGCAGGCACTGTGAGCATGTGAAAGCTCTCTCGCTCTTATTCAATTGTGGATGTTGCATGACTCAAAAAGGAGGCTATTTACTAGTACACCCTGCTGCTGTCACACCTTGCTGCTATGTTAAATTGTACTTGTACTTTGCACTGGCACTTTTCTGCCACTAATTTCTTGGCAACATGGTGAGACTTTTGGGCGAGATTTGTGGAACGAGGTGGGGAGTCCTGTAATACCTGTTCTGCAGTCACCTAATTCCTCACATGCGTTTTCAGGGAAGGATTAGGGGCAGTTTTAAGGCATTTTATGATTAAAGCACTACTTCCTGGTTGGGCCATCAAGCGGCAGGCATCTATGCTACGGTAGTGCTGTCGTCTATCAGTAGCAGGTGATTGTGGGCATGTGCAAACCCCCTCGCCTTTATTTAATTGCAGATGCTGCTTGACTCCAAAAGGAGCCTTTTTACCAGGGGCGGCTCCTCTGTAATGACGGAGGAGCATCGTCCCACTGAGTCAGTCAGCTAGAAAATAAAATGATAATATAACAATATTATCTTTTTTTTCTGCTGACTGACTGAGTCAGGGAGTCTTGGGTGGGGCAGGGCGGGCCGGGCATGGCAGGAAGGAGGGGGTAGTGTGCACTGTAAAGTGTGCATGTGGGTTTGGCCGGCCATCTTAGGCTGGCCAGACATGCGCACTTAGGTTTCTCCAACCCGGCTGTGTTGCACAGCCGGGTTGGAGAAACACCACAGGCACTAAGACTCTGTCTGAGTGGCAAACGAGGCCGCTCAGACCAATCCTGGTGCTTCTCTCATGCTTTGAGAGCAGTGT
Source organism: Calotriton arnoldi (assembly GCA_963921515.1). Classification (NCBI taxonomy): domain Eukaryota; kingdom Metazoa; phylum Chordata; class Amphibia; order Caudata; family Salamandridae; genus Calotriton; species Calotriton arnoldi. Next base: position 1,360,367 of record CAWUFW010004278.1, on the reverse strand, counting down.
CCGGATTGGGTGGGGAGCCTGTGCTAGTGTCCCAGGGACTGCTGGGAGATCATCAGGAGTGAAGAGGAGCACCGACAATCGGCTGCAGGACAGGTACATTTAAAAAAAAAAATCATATCTCCCTTACCTTCCCGGCCCACCCACTGGAGTTTTACTAATACAACTTGCCGCTGTCATGCCTTGCTGCTATTTTAAATTGTACTAACTGTTTTGAGACATCTTAATTCAAAAGTGCTGATTACTGGTTGGGCCATCAAGTGGTTGACATCTTTACTACTGTAGCACTCTAGTATACCAGTAGCATGCATTGTGGGCATGTGCAAGCTCATTCACCCTAATTTAATTGCGGACGCTGTGCGACTGCAAAATAAACCTTTTTACTAATACACTTTACTGCAACCATGCCATGCTGCTATTTTACATGTACTTTCACTGCCACTGTTCTGCCACTGATTTGTTGGAGCCAAGGTGAGCATTGTGGGCAGATTTGTGAAGGAGGTGGTGGGTACGAAGTCCCATAATCCTGCTCTGTGGACACCTGTCAGAAATTGGGTTGTAGGTTGACAGGGGTGTGAGCCCTAAGCAAGCAGCAGGCACAAACCTAGTCAGGGTAAGTAGCAGGCAAACTCTAAATTAATATGTGCTCACCCTCTGGTAGCTTGGCACAGAGCAATAAGGCTTAATTTAGAGGCAATATGTAAAGTACTTATGCAACACTTTAAACAATAAAACAGTGATAACACCACGCAAAAAGATTCCACACCAGGTTAGAAAAATAGAACTTAATTTAATAAATCAAGCAAGATCAAAATGACAAAAATCCAATAAGTAGAATTTGAGATATTCATTTTTAAAGAATAAACTGTAACATAGCACTTAGAGTCAATAAGTACTTACTTGGGATACATGCTTGCACAGGACCTGGACAAAGTCAAACGTTCAGGCCGACAGCGATAGAGTGCTGCCCAGATACAGGGCGATACAAAAGGGGATGATGGACGGAACGTTTGAGCCAATCAAACACTCACCCCCAGTCAACTGATCTGGGTTTAATCCATCATCATTCTTTAGCTCACTCCACCACCCCAGTTCAGACATGGCCATATGCAAATCAGTCTGACCCTGTGCCTCATGGGAACAGTCCAGCCCGAACTGCCAAGCCATGTCTTCCCTGGACCGAAAACAAGCATCCCAGGACCGGTTTCTGGCATTTCAGCCGTCATCAGCCAGGCTTGCTTGAATCCAGTGGCAAAGTGAGCAAGGGACCCACGCCTGGGCATACCCCCGCCAACTTAGGGCGAACAAGCGATACAAAAGGGGATGATGGACGGAACGTTTGAGCCAATCAAACACTCACCCCCAGTCAACTGATCTGGGTTTAATCCATCATCATTCTTTAGCTCACTCCACCACCCCAGTTCAGACATGGCCATATGCAAATCAGTCTGACCCTGTGCCTCATGGGAACAGTCCAGCCCGAACTGCCAAGCCATGTCTTCCCTGGACCGAAAACAAGCATCCCAGGACCGGTTTCTGGCATTTCAGCCGTCATCAGCCAGGCTTGCTTGAATCCAGTGGCAAAGTGAGCAAGGGACCCACGCCTGGGCATACCCCCGCCAACTTCGAGGCGAACAAGCGATACAAAGGGGATGATGGACGGAACGTTTGAGCCAATCAAACACTCACCCCCAGTCAACTGATCTGGGTTTAATCCATCATCATTCTTTAGCTCACTCCACCACCCCAGTTCAGACATGGCCATATGCAAATCAGTCTGACCCTGTGCCTCATGGGAACAGTCCAGCCCGAACTGCCAAGCCATGTCTTCCCTGGACCGAAAACAAGCATCCCAGGACCGGTTTCTGGCATTTCAGCCGTCATCAGCCAGGCTTGCTTGAATCCAGTGGCAAAGTGAGCAAGGGACCCACGCCTGGGCATACCCCCGCCAACTTAGGGCGAACAAGCGATACAAAGGGGATGATGGACGGAACGTTTGAGCCAATCAAACACTCACCCCCAGTCAACTGATCTGGGTTTAATCCATCATCATTCTTTAGCTCACTCCACCACCCCAGTTCAGACATGGCCATATGCAAATCAGTCTGACCCTGTGCCTCATGGGAACAGTCCAGCCCGAACTGCCAAGCCATGTCTTCCCTGGACCGAAAACAAGCATCCCAGGACCGGTTTCTGGCATTTCAGCCGTCATCAGCCAGGCTTGCTTGAATCCAGTGGCAAAGTGAGCAAGGGACCCACGCCTGGGCATACCCCCGCCAACTTAGGGCGAACAAAGCGATACAAAAGGGGATGATGGACGGAACGTTTGAGCCAATCAAACACTCACCCCCAGTCAACTGATCTGGGTTTAATCCATCATCATTCTTTAGCTCACTCCACCACCCCAGTTCAGACATGGCCATATGCAAATCAGTCTGACCCTGTGCCTCATGGGAACAGTCCAGCCCGAACTGCCAAGCCATGTCTTCCCTGGACCGAAAACAAGCATCCCAGGACCGGTTTCTGGCATTTCAGCCGTCATCAGCCAGGCTTGCTTGAATCCAGTGGCAAAGTGAGCAAGGGACCCACGCCTGGGCATACCCCCGCCAACTTAGGGCGAACAAGCGATACAAAAGGGGATGATGGACGGAACGTTTGAGCCAATCAAACACTCACCCCCAGTCAACTGATCTGGGTTTAATCCATCATCATTCTTTAGCTCACTCCACCACCCCAGTTCAGACATGGCCATATGCAAATCAGTCTGACCCTGTGCCTCATGGGAACAGTCCAGCCCGAACTGCCAAGCCATGTCTTCCCTGGACCGAAAACAAGCATCCCAGGACCGGTTTCTGGCATTTCAGCCGTCATCAGCCAGGCTTGCTTGAATCCAGTGGCAAAGTGAGCAAGGGACCCACGCCTGGGCATACCCCGCCAACTTAGGGCGAACAAGCGATACAAAGGGGATGATGGACGGAACGTTTGAGCCAATCAAACACTCACCCCCAGTCAACTGATCTGGGTTTAATCCATCATCATTCTTTAGCTCACTCCACCACCCCAGTTCAGACATGGCCATATGCAAATCAGTCTGACCCTGTGCCTCATGGGAACAGTCCAGCCCGAACTGCCAAGCCATGTCTTCCCTGGACCGAAAACAAGCATCCCAGGACCGGTTTCTGGCATTTCAGCCGTCATCAGCCAGGCTTGCTTGAATCCAGTGGCAAAGTGAGCAAGGGACCCACGCCTGGGCATACCCCCGCCAACTTAGGGCGAACAAAGCGATACAAAAGGGGATGATGGACGGAACGTTTGAGCCAATCAAACACTCACCCCCAGTCAACTGATCTGGGTTTAATCCATCATCATTCTTTAGCTCACTCCACCACCCCAGTTCAGACATGGCCATATGCAAATCAGTCTGACCCTGTGCCTCATGGGAACAGTCCAGCCCGAACTGCCAAGCCATGTCTTCCCTGGACCGAAAACAAGCATCCCAGGACCGGTTTCTGGCATTTCAGCCGTCATCAGCCAGGCTTGCTTGAATCCAGTGGCAAAGTGAGCAAGGGACCCACGCCTGGGCATACCCCCGCCAACTTAGGGCGAACAAGCGATACAAAGGGGATGATGGACGGAACGTTTGAGCCAATCAAACACTCACCCCCAGTCAACTGATCTGGGTTTAATCCATCATCATTCTTTAGCTCACTCCACCACCCCAGTTCAGACATGGCCATATGCAAATCAGTCTGACCCTGTGCCTCATGGGAACAGTCCAGCCCGAACTGCCAAGCCATGTCTTCCCTGGACCGAAAACAAGCATCCCAGGACCGGTTTCTGGCATTTCAGCCGTCATCAGCCAGGCTTGCTTGAATCCAGTGGCAAAGTGAGCAAGGGACCCACGCCTGGGCATACCCCGCCAACTTAGGGTGAACAAGCGATACAAAAGGGGATGATGGACGGAACGTTTGAGCCAATCAAACACTCACCCCCAGTCAACTGATCTGGGTTTAATCCATCATCATTCTTTAGCTCACTCCACCACCCCAGTTCAGACATGGCCATATGCAAATCAGTCTGACCCTGTGCCTCATGGGAACAGTCCAGCCCGAACTGCCAAGCCATGTCTTCCCTGGACCGAAAACAAGCATCCCAGGACCGGTTTCTGGCATTTCAGCCGTCATCAGCCAGGCTTGCTTAAATCCAGTGGCAAAGTGAGCAAGGGACCCACGCCTGGGCATACCCCCGCCAACTTAGGGCGAACAAAGCGATACAAAAGGGGATGATGGACGGAACGTTTGAGCCAATCAAACACTCACCCCCAGTCAACTGATCTGGGTTTAATCCATCATCATTCTTTAGCTCACTCCACCACCCCAGTTCAGACATGGCCATATGCAAATCAGTCTGACCCTGTGCCTCATGGGAACAGTCCAGCCCGAACTGCCAAGCCATGTATTCCCTGGACCGAAAACAAGCATCCCAGGACCGGTTTCTGGGGTGGTGGAGTGAGCTAAAGAATGATGATGGATTAAACCCAGATCAGTTGACTGGAGGTGAGTGTTTGATTGGCTCAAGCGTTCCGTCCATCATCCCCTTTTGTATCACTTGTTAAGCCCTAAGTTGGCGGGGTATGCCCAGACGTGGAGTCCCTTGCTCACTTTGCCACTGGATTCAAGCAAGCCTGGCTGATGACGGCTGGAATGCCAGAAACCGGTCCTAGGATGCTTGTTTCCGGTCCAGGGAAGACATGGCTTGGCAGTTCGTGCTGGACTGTTCCCATGAGCACAGGGTCAGACTGATTTGCATATGGCCATGTCTGAACTGGGGTGGTGGAGTGAGCTAAAGAATGATGATGGATTAAACCCAGATCAGTTGACTGGGGGTGAGTGTTTGATTGGCTCAAACGTTCCGTCCATCATCCCCTTTGTATCGCTTTGTTCGCCCTAAGTTGGCGAGTATGCCCAGACGTGGGTCCCTTGCTCACTTTGCCACTGGATTCAAGCAAGCCTGGCTGATGACGGCTGGAATGCCAGAAGCCGGTCCTAGGATGCTGTTTCCGGTCCAGGGAAGACATGGCTTGGCAGTTCGTCATGGACTGTTCCCATGAGGCACAGGGTCAGACTGATTTGCATATGGCCATGTCTGAACTGGTGGTGGAGTGAGCTAAGAATGATGATGGATTAAACCCAGATCAGTTGACTGGGGTGAGTGTTTGATTGGCTCAACGTTCCGTCCATCATCCCCTTTTGTATCACTTTGTTAGCCTAAGTTGGCGGGGGTATGCCCAGGCGTGGGTCCCTTGCTCACTTTGCCACTGGATTCAAGCAAGCCTGGCTGATGACGGCTGGAATGCCAGAAACCGGTCCTAGGATGCTTGTTTCCGGTCCAGGGAAGACATGGCTTGGCAGATTCGTGCTGGACTGTTCCCATGAGGCACAGGGTCAGACTGATTTGCATATGGCCATGTCTGAACTGGGTGGTGGAGTGAGCTAAAGATGATGATGGATTAAACCCAGATCAGTTGACTGGGGGTGAGTGTTTGATTGGCTCAAGCGTTCGTCCATCATCCCCTTTTGTATCAGCTTGTTCGCCCTAAGTTGGCGAGGTATGCCCAGACGTGGGTCCCTTGCTCACTTTGCCACTGGATTCAAGCAAGCCTGGCTGATGACGGCTAGAATGCCAGAAACCGGTCCTAGGATGCTTGTTTCCGGTCCAGGGAAGACATGGCTTGGCAGTTCGTGCTGGACTGTTCCCATGAGGCACAGGGTCAGACTGATTTGCATATGGCCATGTCTGAACTGGGAGTGGAGTGAGCTAAAGAATGATGATGGATTAAACCCAGATCAGTTGACTGGAGTGAGTGTTTGATTGGCTCAAGCGTTCCGTCCATCATCCCCTTTGTATCGCTGTTAAGCCCTAAATTGGCGAGTATGCCCAGACGTGGGTCCCTTGCTCACTTTGCCACTGGATTCAAGCAAGCCTGGCTGATGAGCTGGAATGCCAGAAACCGGTCCTAGGATGCTTGTTTCCGGTCCAGGGAAGACATGGCTTAGCAGTTCGTGCTGGACTGTTCCCATGAGACACAGGAGTCAGACTGATTTGCATATGGCCATGTCTGAACTGGGATGGTGGAATGAGCTAAAGAATGATGATGGATTAAACCCAGATCAGTTGACTGGAGGTGAGTGTTTGATTGGCTCAAGCGTTCCGTCCATCATCCCCTTTGTATCAGCTTGTTCGCCCTAAGTTGGCTGGGGTATGCTCAGACGTGGGTCCCTTGCTCACTTGCCACTGGATTCAAGCAAGCCTGGCTGATGACGGCTGGAATGCCAGAACCGGTCCTAGGATGCTTGTTTCCGGTCCAGGGAAGACATGGCTTGGCAGTTCGTGCTGGACTGTTCCCATGAGACACAGGGTCAGACTGATTTGCATATGGTCATGTCTGAACTGAGGTGGTGGAGTGAGCTAAAGGATGATGATGGATTAAACCCAGATCAGTTGACTGGGGGTGAGTGTTTGATTGGCTCAAACGTTCCGTCCATCATCCCCTTTTATATCGCTTGTTCGCCCTAAATTGGCGAGGTATGCCCAGACGTGGGTCCTTTGCTCACTTTGCCACTGGATTCAAGCAAGCCTGGCTGATGACGGCTGGAATGCCAGAACCGGTCCTAGGATGCTTGTTTCCCGGTCCAGGGAAGACATGGCTTGGCAGTTCGTGCTGGACTGTTCCCATGAGCACAGAGTCAGACTGATTTGCATATGGCCATGTCTGAACTGGAGTGGTGGAGTGAGCTAAAGAATGATGATGGATTAAACCCAGATCAGTTGACTGAGGTGAGTGTTTGATTGGCTCAAGCGTTCCGTCCATCATCCCCTTTTATGTCGCTTTGTTCGCCCTAAGTTGGCGAGGTATGCCCAGACGTGGGTCCCTTGCTCACTTTGCCACTGGATTCAAGCAAGCCTGGCTGATGACAGCTGGAATGCCAGAGACCGGTCCTAGGATGCTTGTTTCCGGTCCAGGGAAGACATGGCTTGGCAGTTCGTGCTGGACTGTTCCCATGAGACACAGGGTCAGACTGATTTGCATATGGCCATGTCTGAACTGGAGTGGTGGAGTGAGCTAAAGAATGATGATGGATTAAACCCAGATCAGTTGACTGGGGGTGAGTGTTTGATTGGCTCAAGCGTTCGTCCATCATCCCTTTGTATCAGCTTTGTTCGCCCTAAGTTGGCGAGGTATGCCCAGACGTGGGTCCCTTGCTCACTTTGCCACTGGATTCAAGCAAGCCTGGCTGATGGCGGCTGGAATGCCAGAAACCGGTCCTAGGATGCTTGTTTCCGGTCCAGGAAGACATGGCTTGGCAGTTCGTGCTGGACTGTTCCCATGAGGCACAGGGTCAGACTGATTTGCATATGGCCATGTCTGAACTGGGGTGGTGGAGTGAGCTAAAGAATGATGATGGATTAAACCCAGATCAGTTGACTGGGGGTGAGTGTTTGATTGGCTCAAGCGTTCCGTCCATCATCCCCTTTGTATCGCTTTGTTCAGCCCTAAGTTGGCGAGGGTATGCCCAGGCGTGGGTCCCTTGCTCACTTTGCCACTGGATTCAAGCAAAGCCTGGCTGATGACGGCTGGAATGCCAGAAACCGGTCCTAGGATGCTTGTTTCCGGTCCAGGGAAGACATGGCTTGGCAGTTCGTGCTGGACTGTTCCCATGAGCACAGGGTCAGACTGATTTGCATATGGCCATGTCTGAACTGGGGTGGTGGAGTGAGCTAAAGATGATGATGGATTAAACCCAGATCAGTTGACTGGGGGTGAGTGTTTGATTGGCTCAAGCGTTCCGTCCATCATCCCCTTTTGTATCGCTTTGTTCGCCCTAAGTTGGCGGGGGTATGCCCAGACGTGGGTCCCTTGCTCACTTTGCCACTGGATTCAAGCAAGCCTGGCTGATGACGGCTGGAATGCCAGAAACCGGTCCTAGGATGCTTGTTTCCGGTCCAGGGAAGACATGGCTTGGCAGTTCGTGCTGGACTGTTCCCATGAGGCACAGGGTCAGACTGATTTGCATATGGCCATGTCTGAACTGGGGTGGTGGAGTGAGCTAAAGAATGATGATGGATTAAACCCAGATCAGTTGACTGGGGGTGAGTGTTTGATTGGCTCAAGCGTTCCGTCCATCATCCCCCTTTTGTATCGCTTTGTTCGCCCTAAGTTGGCGGGGGTATGCCCAGACGTGGGTCCCTTGCTCACTTTGCCACTGGATTCAAGCAAGCCTGGCTGATGACGGCTGGAATGCCAGAAACCGGTCCTAGGATGCTTGTTTCCGGTCCAGGGAAGACATGGCTTGGCAGTTCGTGCTGGACTGTTCCCATGAGGCACAGGGTCAGACTGATTTGCATATGGCCATGTCTGAACTGGGGTGGTGGAGTGAGCTAAAGAATGATGATGGATTAAACCCAGATCAGTTGACTGGGGGTGAGTGTTTGATTGGCTCAAACGTTCCGTCCATCATCCCCTTTTGTATCGCTTTGTTCGCCCTAAGTTGGCGGGGGTATGCCCAGACGTGGGTCCCTTGCTCACTTTGCCACTGGATTCAAGCAAGCCTGGCTGATGACGGCTGGAATGCCAGAAACCGGTCCTAGGATGCTTGTTTCCGGTCCAGGGAAGACATGGCTTGGCAGTTCGTGCTGGACTGTTCCCATGAGGCACAGGGTCAGACTGATTTGCATATGGCCATGTCTGAACTGGGGTGGTGGAGTGAGCTAAAGAATGATGATGGATTAAACCCAGATCAGTTGACTGGGGGTGAGTGTTTGATTGGCTCAAGCGTTCCGTCCATCATCCCCTTTTGTATCGCTTTGTTCGCCCTAAGTTGGCGGGGGTATGCCCAGACGTGGGTCCCTTGCTCACTTTGCCACTGGATTCAAGCAAGCCTGGCTGATGACGGCTGGAATGCCAGAAACCGGTCCTAGGATGCTTGTTTCCGGTCCAGGGAAGACATGGCTTGGCAGTTCGTGCTGGACTGTTCCCATGAGGCACAGGGTCAGACTGATTTGCATATGGCCATGTCTGAACTGGGGTGGTGGAGTGAGCTAAAGAATGATGATGGATTAAACCCAGATCAGTTGACTGGGGGTGAGTGTTTGATTGGCTCAAACGTTCCGTCCATCATCCCCTTTTGTATCGCCCAGATACAGGGACCCAGTGAGGCCCCCTGAACAAAAGTACCTTGATCCTGACTGCTTTCACATAAATGATGCGGGCCACAGCTGAAGTGATGTGTCGGTGTCGATCCACACAGTGGGGGCGATGCGCCGGTCCTGATCCATGCAGCAGCGATGATGCGTCAGCTCTGATTCAGTGTTGTTGTCGAGGATGCCATCGACAGAAATTCGGAGACCTTGCACAGTGCTGGTTCCGAAGGTGATGCCTCGGGGCAATCCACGCAGCAAAGGTGATACACCGGTTTTGGTCATGCAACAGGAGCGATGCACTGGTTCCGATCCACGCAACAGGAGTGATGCACTGGTTTGACAGAGAATGTGTGGGGTTTGCTGAAGCAAGCACCTTAGGCCTCACTTCCAAGGGACCAGGACTGGGGTGGCACCACTTGGTAGGGCAGACTCACAGATGGCAGGGTCCAGGTGCAGAAGCAGGTAAGTTGGAAGTCTTTTATGTCCGTGAGACTTCATTTCAGGAGGCTAGTCAGCAAGCCCTTGGTGTCACGCTGGGTTCAAGTGGTGCAGGTCCAGTCCTTCTCACCCAGGCAGGAGAACACCAGGCAGCAGGGCAGCACAGCAAGGCAAAGGTCTAGCAAAGCACCAGTCCAGCAGAGCAGCAGTCCTTCAGCAGCACAGCAGTCCTTCCTGGCAGAGTCTACACAGTTCCAGAATTGTACTGAGGTCATGGTCTCAGATGTCCAGCACTTATACCCAGTGGTGCCTTTGAAGTGGAGGAGACTTCAAAGACAAGTCTTTGAAGTGCACAGAGGTCCTCCCTTCCTGCCTTGGCTCCAGACTCACTACAGTGTGGTATGCAGTCCTTTGTGTGTGGACAGGACACAGCCTATTCAGGTGTTAGTGAGGCTGGGTCCAGCTCCTCCCTCCCATCCTACCAGGATGACCCATCAAGTCACACCTATGCTCCCATTGTGTGTGGCTGTCCTGGAGGAATACACAAAGCCCAGCTGTCACTCTCCACAACTGCGAATCAGAAAGTAGCGGCTGCTACCGGGGAGTAGTGGTGGGGGAGGGGGGGTTTGTGTGTGTTAAAAAAAAGAAAAGGGGGAGAAAAATGAAGAAAAACCCACTTACCTTCCCAGCAGCCGGCTCTCCTCCATCCTCTTTATCCATAACGCACGCAGGAACAGGAAGCACCCAGGCTCCCTACCCAAAGCCAATCACAATGCTGCAATGCAGAATTGTGATTGATCTGAGCGCCGTGGTTCGGTGCTCAGATGGGGAATGGAAGCTTGGGCATGTTCCTCACCAGGCTGTGTAATGCAGCCTGGTGGGGAACATGCAAAGTGTGCATGACTCTTTGGCCTGCCCAAGATGGCCAACCAAACAGTCTTGCACACTTTAGAGTGTGCTCTCCATTCCTCCCCCTGCTCTGTGGCCGGCACAGCCCTGCCCGCACCTTTACAGTGCATGACAATAGTGAAAATTAAAATGAATATAACATTGTTATGTTCTTTTTCTTGTGGGGTGATGCTCCTTCGCATTAGCAGAGGAGCCGCCACTGGTATCAGAGTCAGACAGCAGGCACCAAATGGCTAAAGTACATAAATGCCAACTTTCTAGAAGTGGCATTTCCCTAATTGTAATTTAAAATCCAACTTCACCATAAGTTAGGATTTTAAATTAGGATTCCAGAAACACCATACTTGGGGTTCTTATCTCTTCCCAACTGGAAATCACACTTATAAAATATAATAAGGTAATACCAGTGTTATCCTATAGGAGAGATTAGCCTTTCAGTAGTGAAAAATGACTTTGGGAGTTTTTCACTACCAGGGCATGTAAAACTTAAAAAGTACATGTCCTGCCTTATAAATACATTGCACCCGGTACTCTGGGCTGCCCAGGGCCTACCTCAAGGGTGACTTATATGTATAAAAAGGGAATGTTTGGACCTGGCAAACGGTTTATTTTGCCAGACCGACATGGGAGTGTAAATTACACATACAGGCTCTGCAGTGGCAGGCCTGAGACATGGTTAAAGGGCTAGCACAGTGGGTGGCACTATCACTGCTGCAGGCCCACTAGTAGCATTTAATATACAGGCCCTGGGTACAGGGGGTACCCCTCTACTAGGTACTTATAAGTAAATTAAATATGCCAATTAGGGATGAACCAATGTTAACATGTTTGTGGGAGAGAGCACAAGCATGTAGGCTATGGTTAGTAGTGGTAAAGTGCAATCCTATAGCCAGCAAAAACGAGGTCAGAAAAGTGGAAGAGGAAGACAAAAAGTCAGGGGGAAGACCACCCTAAGGCTGCCGGGGCTAATAACACCTAATTCCTACCTGGTGCTTTCACAGAGGGATTAGGGGTTGTTTTGAGACATTTTAAGAGGAAACCCTACTTCCTGGTTGGGCCATCAAGCAGTGGCCATCTTTGCTACGGTAGTACTCTAATCTACCAGTAGTAAACTATTGTGGGCATATGCAAACCCTCTCACCCTTATTTAATTGCAGATGCGGTGTGAATCCAGTAGGACAATGCTCCTTGGGGCCATCATGCCTTGCTGCTATTTCACAATGCAGATGATGTTTTGAGACATCTTAAGAGTGAAGCCCTACATCCTGGTTGGGCAATCAAGTGGCAACCATTTTGCTACTGTAGGACTCAAGTACAGTACATCTGGAATAAAAATGTCTCCCCGAAATTAAACAATGACATGTACTGAAGCAATCTTGGTAATTTTGTGTAAATTTTGCTACGCAAAATTACCAAAATTACTCCAGATATACCGGCCTAATTAAAATTTCACCTAGACTCATAAATGAGCCTGAATCAAGTTTATTTATAATAATAATAATTTGGGAACTTGCAAAAGAAGTTAAATGATACTAGAAACAAAATAGAGAGACTGGACAGTGGTGGATCTTTTAACAGTTACATGAGGAGGCCAATAAATGCAAAAATGAATCCCAAATCAATAGCATACAAATCACCCAGAAACACATACCAGATAACTCACCTTGGGGACACAGTTATGGTTTGTAATCCTGCTACTCTGCATCCTCCCTAAATATTCCCTTAGATCACTGAGCCACAAGAAATAGAGAAAGAGAACGAGAGTGAGGACACAATTGAAGAGGATTTGTTAGGAGGTAACACACACGCAAGCAATGTGATACAAGTGACTGACAGAAGGCAATCAGTCAAGAAGGCTGTGGACTTCACTACTGTGGAGAGGTCTAGACAAAAAATACATTCAACCACATCTGGACATAGCGATCTCTGTGAGTGAATCCCCACCATTACTTGAGAAAGTCTAAGAAGGACAGCAGATCCACCACTTAGGTGATGCTTCACCTCCCCTCAATCTGAAGATGTAGACAAGGATGACCCCAACCTGCCTCTTACTGATGCCCTCTTTCCCTTGATAGACTACCACACTCCTGGGCGAGGAGTCACTGTAAATGTTCCTTGGACCCCTGTCTGATTTAATGATCATTAGGAAACAGTTACCTAATATTAGAGAGAAATCATGTCGTGGAATTGCAAAGTGTGTTTGAAGTGTACCAGCTAAACTGGGCTGATGTGAATCAACTGCTGCATTTTATGGTACTCGATGAAGTTAGAGATCGGTTGGTTGAAAAGTTGGCATGGCCAAGGAAGGAGCCCGGGAACGATGGGTCCCTGAACATGGCAGAGGATGCGTTGTTAAATGTGATTCTGGATGTGTGCTTTTTGGACCAAGATTTCAAACTGCAAACAAAATAAGGTTGAAACACCTGCAGGTTATTTATCCAGGCTTAAAGATGAGTTTGAGAAATACTCAGGCATCGCCTGTATACGAGAAAACACAAATGCTAGTAAAAACAAATATAGATCTAACAATTGTTTAATGGAAAAATAACCTGCAAGCTTTCAAAATAAGCAAGACAATTGTCTAGTTAATGCACCTGAGCTTTGCCCTCAATCAGTTGGAATGTATAATGCTAAAATCCATACATTTTGGTACTATATTTATACACATTTTTTCTTAAATGCAAGTGAATGGAAGCAAGAACATGTGATAAATCGAAACCTATGGATAGGTACTAATGAGCAGGTGCCAGGCTCTTCTCATAGGAAGAATGTGAGAGGACCTTGATGGAAAAGATATAAACATTTTCAGCATGAGCTGACTCTACAACTTTCTAAAATTCTTGCTTTGATGTGCCAACTTCAGAATGAGATTACGCTTTACTAAAATAGTTCAGCTAAAATGTGCAGGGACAAACATGGGATAACAAAAACAAGAACATATTTAAAATGTGTGCACGTGTACAGTAATTCCAAGGCATTAAGGGTCTTTAAGCAGGCACATAAAAAATGAAGAAGCAATAGATTAATAAAATTCATAGGCTATCCTGTTTTAGGTTGGAACCTATAATATCTAATAAAACCACACTGAAAGGGAAACAGCCCTGATCTGTGTAAACATGAAAACACTAATAAACACAAGCAGAACCACAAACTAAAATGATATTGAAAGAAAGGAAAGTGAGAGAGTGAGGTGTTTTTATTTCTTTCTGAGGGGGCCGACATAATATAACGTTTTTATACAAGGCATCACCAAGAAAGACTGATTAAGATTATTCTGCTTGAGTTTTGTTGTTTAGGGATGTCACTAAAATTGTGTTGCTTTTTCCTTTTGCTTCCTTCAATTTTGTGTGCTTGGATTAAAGGAGCAGGGTTTAGAAGCATGTTTTATGTTTGATCTAATTATTAAATACAGTGTAGACAATCTGGGAATATTAAAATCATATTTGATCTTTGGCAGTGTTTCATTATTTCACTGATTGGTGAAATGGCTGACTCATAAGAATATTGGTCAGTGTTTACTATCACATTTACCTACAGACAAATGATGAGTAAAACCCTTTGATACATTAGCCCCTTTTTTTGACAAGTTAGTATTGATAGCAGGTAAACTGCCAAAAAACCCAGGTTTTAAAAATTCAATGCAAGGTGCAGTGGCAGGTACCTATGAAAAGAGTGTTGCTACCATGCACATGGAATAGTAGTGAAAACGTGATAAGACTTTCCACATACCAAAAAAATTCATAGGGGCCATATTATTAAGAACGGCGATAACATTATCGCCGCTTTAGCGGCAGGAAATTGCCGCTAAAGCGGCAATAAGGGGCTTGATAATATGCCCTATAGAATTCCAATAGAAGCCCAGGTTCTGGTGTGAAGGACATCAAACCTGGGCTTCTATTTGAATTCTATAGGGCATATTATCAAGCCCCTTATCGCCGATTTAGCTGCAGTTTCCTGCCGCTAAAGCGGCGATAATGTTATCGCCGTTCTTGATAATATGGCCCATAGGTCTCTTTGCTCCATGTGATACCTTCAGACACAACTGCACTTTACTGCTGTTTTTTTAGCCCATGGTTACAATGTCAACAGCAAACTTTCAAGTCCCAGAATCCAATGTGATATATGTTAAAAGGACAGGACTGACTTAAAGTGAGACATGTGCCATGTGGACACTTGGCAGTTATGAATGTCCACATGACCGCAGCACCATCTTAATGTAATCAGGCAAAGAGTGCAGAAACACTTCAGGTGGATCAGAATGCAGGGACATACATTAATCAGTTGTAATTTAAAATTGAAAAGGTATCACAAGGAACTATGCTGTGGGCAGGTTTGACCACCCCTACAATGTCATAATATTCAGTAAGGAGTAAGTGAATGACACCCAACCTTGTCTAGAAATGTAATAAAACATTTTAATGTAGCACTCTTACCCCTTTAATCCATTAACAGTTTTGTAATGCAGACAGAGTCTTGACAGAGTAAGTGTGAGAGGCAATGGCATGAGAGAGGGTAATAAGATGTGAGTCTGAGTGAGAGTGCACTTCTGTGTTTAAAATAGTCTAAACCCAATTCACTGGACACACTTGCAATGGGAAAACACTACATACCCTACATTAATTCTCCTTTAAAATAAATATGTGCTTTAAAACAATAACTGCAATAAAACACGTTTTGTAAAAAAATGGAAAAACACAGTTTTTGTCTATTTTGGAAGGAAGCAGCTGAATAAACACTGATAGGCATTGATTTCAAAAGGTTTGAAAAGCACAAAGAAACCACCACAGAAATCCAGAAAAAATAAACACTGAAAACAGAACAGCCTATAAATGCAATAGTACATGCTTAGATACACATCAGCATTTGCATTTTGATAGATTACAAGTAAGCATATCCAAGTGAATTGGCATTTTCAAGCCCCCTCTTTTGCTGGCAGGAGAAATCCCTACAATAACTCAATAGCATATAAATAGATTATTTCAGTTTTAAATTTTCATTATATTCTTCATTATCCTCAAATGTACTTAGCAGATAAGCTGGGGCAATGTATTTATTACTGCAAGCATGTTGGATGATGCACATATTCAACTGTATTAGAACACACAGTGTTCTGGCAAGAATTATTGCAATCACAGTCTCAAAGATCTTCATTCCCCAGGTTCAGAATTTACTTGACAACCAACACTAGATGCCGCTCAAGTCGAATTCAAAGCCATTTTGGACCTCATGTAACCTCCTCACACTATCCTTAATGTGATCAATGTTATGTATGTTGAAGGGAGGTATGATGGAGGTGCATACGATACTTGGAACATACTATCGCACAGACACCCCCAGTCCCCTTTAGGCCGCCAGGGTGTAGTATTTGGCCAATCCATTTGCAATAGAAAGGTCTTCTGAGCATCTGATCTTTTATTGCACCTAGGCAAATGGCTGTGGCATTTGCTACTTCATCTAGTATCTAAGCATTGTGTCTAGTCTGTGGGATGGTCTGGCCAAATCTACAGATGTGTAACAAAATGGAGAAGAATCTGTTGATTTCTGAGACCATGTGGCATCCCCACAGCTGTTGGAGAGTATGAATGTCTGGGTTACTGAGATAAGAGATGCCTTATCTAGGGTAACAACCCCCCACCCATGCTTTCAGGCAGCCAGAGATAATCTTTCTTGCCACAGATAAAATGTGCAAATCCTTTTAGACGTAAACAGATGTGAAAACAAAATGCCAGTGGGGAGACAGTATTCAAAGAGGGTTGCTTCATGATATATATAGTCTTGACAACGTCACATTCACTTTGGCCCACAAGAACACTATTTATTTGCTTCACAGTGCTCACATAACAACACCTTTAAAAAAAAGACAAGATGAGCAGCATCAGTTTTGTAACAGCCAGTGAAATGTATTTTTTGAAGCTTTGGAAAGACTGAGGGGAGGTACTGGCACATTCAGGCAGTCTGTCCATGATGGAACACATCAAGACAAATTTTGTTTTTGTTTGTGACACTCCAATTAATGGCACCCCCACCCCGCCCCCAAAGACATCGTCAGGTAAGTAGGTCCAAATTCAGTAAATTCAAGATTTATTTTTGACAATATATTTTCGTACACAGAGCAGTGGTTTCACTCAAAGGCAGAAACAGTACAGCTTTATAATAACTCTCCATTCCACAGTGATGATGTCTCCCACCAAGAGCCAGAGCCTGAAGGCAGAGGCAAAGATAGCAGGCCAAAAGGATCCTGTCTCTAGGAGACAGCCTCTTGCCTCCGGAGGAGGCGGTATCAGTGGGGGTGATGGGCCCAGCATTGTGCTGCTGTGGTGCAGACGAAGATGGTGGGCAGTGGATATCTGACCTACTGGCAAGTGCTAGGGCAGGAACAGGTCTGGCAGAGGGTCCCAGCCCTGGGCTTGATGCTAGTTCAGAAGCAGGCACTGGTGGTCAGGCATCTCAAGGAGGTTCAGCACACTTGCAATGGTTCGGAGTGGATCCACATTTGCAGACCATAACACTTGACATTTATGTCAGTGAGGAACAGCACCTACCAGGGGTAGCACCCAGTGGGGCTGCAGAGCTGTCTTATGCTGCTCAACCCGGATGCAGATTCAGTAGTAGTTGGAATGGCTGACTTTGGGTGGACACTCAGGTAAGGCAGCTTGAACCTAGCAATGGAAACTTCCAAGACAGAGCATAAGCTTTCTCCAATTTTGGAGTCCAACATCAACATTCGATTGTAAGTCCAGCTTGGTAGTTGTTCTGGGATGTTTTGAGGGTATCATTGTAGGGTGTCCCATAATTATCGCATACGGGCTCAGCTAAGTTTTCTGTGTTGGTACAGCCCTAATGGATAACAGAGGTAGAAGCAGTGCATCAGGCCATTTCAATTGATTTTCTGAACACATCTGATTGTACTGTTGTTTCTTTCCACCTTGCCAGCGGACTCAGGATCGTAGGCACAGTAGAAGTGCTGATTGACACCTAAAGCAATGCAAATCTCCTGCACTTGAAATTAAATGAAGGGTGTTCCTCAGTCATTCAATAGGCAACATGGGATTCTAAAACGTGGAATGAAGTTCCTAGGCTTTCACCCACCCTGCAAACATACAACTACCAGAACATAAGAATACGAATGGCATCTAGGCATTTGTATGAAACCCATTACAAAGTGGACAAATGGACCCTAAAGGGGAGGGCAAGCATCGGCGGTAGTCTTAATCCATCACTGTGGAATTGGCAAGTGACATAGGAATTGCAATGATGTTGTGCCTTAAAAGGGGAAGAAGGGCACATACATAGTTCTGTTCCTATAGACCATTCTCAATAGGTGTTCCAGAAGATATCAAAAATCCCCTTTTCATCCAGAGAAGCCATCACTCCAAATTCATACTTATGGTCTGTGTACATAGTTACAATGTTGTTTTGGACAGAATACAGTCTCGAGTGAGTGCAATGAGTTGAGCAGACTTAGCATTGTGCAGAAGGTGGTTTTGATACACAGTGAACACGGAATAGCCAGCACCCAGGACGGACAGATTTCTCATTACTGGGACATGATCCATCAACAAAATACATTCATTCACAGTTTAATATATGAATGTCATTTCAATTAATAAGTGATTAGCAATGTGTGGTTACAAGACACTCATGAGATTCTCCCTCCTCGTGTTTGGGCATTAAAATGCAAGGTTCAAATTGGGACAGCAGACAAGGGTAATATAAGAAGCAGGCAGTAATACTATTTCATAACTAGACATTCTGACAGTATAAAGGGCTGATTTTCGGTAGTGATAAGTAGGACAACAACAGGGTAAGACACAACAGCCATCATGATGGTGCTCAGTACAATGTTTTCAAAAGCTTCAACAAGATGGGCAGCAGCTTCTACTAAGCAGAGAAATCAGAGAGTCCAGCCTTGTCACTGTAACCTTTTACTTTGTACCCATCCCCCACACCAAGTTAAAAAAATTGAGTAAACTTGAATAAATAAAACAAGAGCTAAATGTCTGAAGTCAAATCAGTTGAACCAGAGGTATGAATTTTTAAATTTTTAGTGAAAATAGCTCCAAAAAGCACAAAGTGCCAATCCAGGATATCTGGTCGCACTGGACTGAGTCAAAGTCACACTTTTCAGGCCGACCGTGATGGTCAGACCAGGTTAGGCCCACTGAAGTTTACCTTCTCAAGCTTGTGCCGTGAGGAAGCCGGGGTGGAGTTCGCGGAGTTCCGCATAGCGGAATTCTGCGAAGTGCAAAAACAACTCTCCCGTGCTACGCGGAGCTCCGCAAGCGGCAGAGTATGTTAGATAAATGCCATGTGTTTGTCCACACTGTGCAATCATCGCGAATGGCACCATGCACAGCGCAAGCGGGCGCTGCTTCCATTCTGCCGCTCGAGTCGATTTTTTACTCGACCGGCAGCTTTCTCAATGCGAACGGACGGTTTCTTAAGGCGAGCGGTCGTGAGCATACGCAACCACTCGCAATGAGAAATCCGACCGGCCGCGCAGAGAAATCTCGCTGGGAGGTTGATTTTCCATGCTCGTGCTCGCCAACTTGACGTTGATGATCGCGAATGAGGAAAAATCTCAGCGGGAGGTGGATTTTCCTCGCTCGGCAACTTGATGTTGACAACCGTGAGCGACAAAGGAAACTCTGCTCTGCTGCGCGGAGCGGAGTTTTTCGGAACTCCGCGTAACTCGGAGTGAGGAAAACTCCACCGCCCAGGGTTAGCCATGAGTCCCGTCCACTCTGAAGAGGGCCGCGAGGAGTAGGAGGAGTGTCACAGGAGGATGTTGGCGTAGAGCGCAGAGCCGGCCAGCATCGTGGGCAGGCATTGCTGGAACTTTGTGTTGGTGGTCCCCGCAATCCGTCGATGCTTGGACACCAAGAGTCAAGCTGAATGAGCTTTGCGCTGAATCGAGGTGCGAGCAGTGATGCCTCAGTGCGAATGGGTCTATTCAGATCGCTGAGCCACACCAAATGTCCAGGACCTGAGGGGACCACTTGGGGGTCAGGAACCTACTGTACCTGGGTCCAGGGGCTAGTGCAGGATGTTGGGGAACCTTTTATGTCCCTGAGGCTCAGATCAAGAGGCCAGCAGACTATTCCTTGGAGTCACTCTGGTGTCCCAGGTTCAAGGATGAATTTGCAGGTCCATTCTCTCCTCACCCAGGCAAGAGGTCAGCAGGTCAGCGCAGCAGGGCAGGAGTTCCCTTACAGCAGCAGTCCAGCAGAGTAGCAGAGTGACAGTCCTTTGAAGTCCCCAGGCATCTTGTCTTCCCTTATCCTTGCTCCACACTAACTATAAGGGGTATGCAGCCCTTTGTGTGGAGCCAGGACACAGCCTATTCAAGTGTAGGTACCCAGCTCCTCTCTCATATCCTCCCAGAGATGGAGCATCCAGTTACACCTAAGCTCCCCATTGTGTGGGGCTGTCTAGGAGGAATACACAAAGCCCAACTGTTACTGGCACCCTGTCATGTAACCCAGAGACAGGCTGCAGGCATCAAATGACTAAGGCAAGTTAATGAAAACTAAGAGCAAAAGACTCACAGATAATGGATGGAATGTAGAACAAATCAATCATTCACCCCCAGTCAAGAGAGCTGGGTTAAACCCATTGTTCTTTTGCTCACCATGCCACCCCAGTTTAGACCAAGCCATATGCAAATTAGTCTTGACCCTGCTCCTTGTGGGAATAGTCCAGCCCGAACTACCAATGCAGGTCCTCCCTGGACCAGACACAAGTATCCTGAGACTGGTTTCGGGGTATCATCCCTCATCAGCCAGGCTAGCTTGAATCCAGTGGCACAGTGAGCCCGGGACCACGTCTGAAAATACCCGTTGCACTTAGTACCTCATCAGCCACGCTAGCTTGAATCCAGTGGCACAGTGAGCCCGGGACCCATGTCTGGGTATACCCATGGGGAGCAGGGTCAAGACTGATTTGCATATGGCTGTGTCTAAGCTGGAATGGTGTACAAAAAAAAGATAGATTTAACCCAGATCTGTGCCTGGGAGTGAATGTTTGATTTGTTCAGCATTCTGTCCATCATCTGTTCTTTTAACTTTCTAAAAGTGGTATTTTCATAATTGCAATTGAAAATCGGACTTCACCATAAGTTAGGATTTTAAATTGTGGTTCCAGAGACACCAAACATGAAGGGGTCATCTGTTCCCATTTGGAAATGACACTTATAAAATGTAATAAGGTAACTTCAATGTTATCCTAAGGGGGATGTAGGCTTTGCAGTAGTGAAAAACGAATGCAAGAGTTTTTCAATGCAAAGACATGTAATAAAATGTAAAAGTACATGTTCTACCTTTTGAATACATTGCACCCCGCCTTCTGTAATGTCCAGGGCTTACCCTAGGGGTGATATGTACTAAAAAGGACAGTTTGGGCCTGGCAAAAGGTTTATTTTGCCTGGTCGAAATGGAAGTTTAAAAACTGCCCATGCAGACTGCAATGGCAGGCCTGAGACATGTTTAAAGTCGGAGTGGTTGGTGAACTTCGCTCTGCTGGCAGAGTTTGCAGAGTTTTGCCCACTCCGCAGCTCTGCATAGAGCGCGGAGTTCTGATAAACTCCACGAAGCAGCATGGTGCGGAGTTTTTTCTTTCCTGCGACTCGCCAATGTTAGGTTGGCAAACGAGGAAAATCATATGCTAGACCACCTCTCGGCGAGATTTCTCAATGCAGGTGGTCGGGGCAGGTTGCTACCACTGTCGTGTAGTTCCTATCAACTTATATAGGATCTGCATGTTTAGAAAACATAGACTGTGGGACTGGCATCCAGACTGATTCCAGACGCCCCCACTGGGTATTTTTGCCTGTATACCAGCTAGCTCACAGTGCCACTGTAAACTCCTCTTACTAAGGAGAGAATAGTTCTTGGCAACTATCGAACATGACAACTCTGCCCCAACAGTACAGTACTTTTCGCTCAGAGAGATACACAGAAATAAACGGTGGCGACGTTTTTAATAAGTATTTATTGAACCAGCGTCATTCTAATGTAAACTAGGTGTGCTGAAACAACCATAAGACAGAAACAGATATAAATGATTATAAGCCAAAACGAAGTAAATGGATGGTAGATTTCTACCATAGTGCTAGAAAACAATGAATAGATGCAAGCATATAAATACATGACAGTAACAATGCGTACTCCTACGATGCAACCCTAACTAGATGTACCTAAGTGTATCTAGCATGTATGTAGGTGTAGAGCCAAGAATCCCCCTAGGCTGAAGCTAACCCCATGCACTGAAGTGAGAGACTGTGGGACCCCGTCTTGTTCTCGATATGGACACCCCGCGAGGGATGTCAGACCACTGTGAGCTAGAGTGTCTGCGTGCAGGAACCTCAGTGTCTTGCATCAGTGTGTCAGCATGGAAGTCTTTCTCCTCTGCCTGCCTTGGCAAAGATATGGTGTATATATACCCAAAAGGTACCTTCAGGGGATTCTACCTTGCTGTGTCATGTCGGCCGAAGATGACGGAAGGGATGACCCTTATACATAGTTATTATGCAGAAGATGGTAATCCTGCTGTGATTCTGGGAATCTTCATGCATAATTAATGAGGCTAGTTTTCGGGGAAACCCACATGACATTTTATGCAGTGCTTAACTAAGTAAAAGGTCGATACCAAAACCTGTTATGTAGTGTAATGGTACGGTAAATGTAGGTGAAAGGTTAGTGGAATACTCGGGCCTATATTGGGGTACCCTATGAAGCATAACACCACTTGCGTTGAGAAACCTGCTGCTTGCGTTGTGGAAGCTGCCACTCGAGTAGAACATCTACTCGAGTGGCAGAAAGTAGCAGCACCCTCTTGTGCTGGGTGTGGTGCCATACACACTGATTTTACAGTGCGGGACAAACTCCTAAAAATCAGCACGAGCAGCATGACTTACAGCACTCCGCCGCTTACAGAACTCCGCGGAGTGCAGCAGAGTTTTTTGGCACTTCACAGAGTTCCACAAAGTAGAACTCTGCCCAGGCCTAGTTTTAAGGGCTGCTTAAATGGGTGGCACAATCGTAACAGTGAAAAACAGAGTATTTACAAAAGGCAGAGGGGGTTATTTATGCAACGTGGACACTGAGTGGAAATCCCTTCCACAACTATTGTGGTTTGTGGCACAGTATTATTATGGGGAAAATGTTGCACGCCAAAACATTACAGATGGGTGAGCCAACAAATTAGCAGGGAGAGCCAAGCCAATGGTCCGTGCACGAGCTGAGCCCTGAAAATACTTGGCATTTAAATCATGCAACAAATATCATGTTAGAATATGAAAAATTCATTATTGATGCACCACAGATCTTGGGCAGATATATATATGTTGGTCCGATCCCACTTTTTTGGTAGGAAGGATTGGGCGGTGTATTACACCTGCTAACAACTGGTACAAAAACGCAATGACAAGACAAATTCCTGACCTTGCCTCTGGTTCAAGAAGGTACTAACGGATTTGAGACACTTTCTTTTCTGTGTTGATCTTGATTTTCAGGGGTTCCATTGAAGAAATGAATCCTATGTCATTGGCTCCTATGGAGTACAATGTGGACGGCATCAGGCAAAGTCAATTGAGTTAAGCCAGGTGTTAATTCAGCATAATTTTGAGCAAGTTAATATTTAGTACTTTCACAAAGCAATGCCAGCACCTAATTCTCCCAGTGCTGGGGTATGCTGAGGTTTTGGAAAGGAGTAGAGTAAACTCTTGCTGGTGGTATATATTTCTTCTTTCAAGGCCTTCTTGTATCCTTCAAGTGAGAAGATCCTGGCACCTGCTCCTTAGCACCTATCTGTAGGTTGATGTTTTATCATGTGTTCCCGCATCGACCTACTTGTATTGAGAAAAAGTGCATAAATGCAGCACTGAAATGTATAGATTTTAGCATTACATGCTCCAACTGATCCGAGACGACACTCTGGTCCTTTAATTAGGCAATTACCTAGGTTATTTTCGAATACTTGTTGGTTAATTTTGCATTAAACACGTTAGACTTCTATGTGCTATACCGAGTGTCAGGGTTTTATTTTACAAGTGCCACACTACACAAGTAAACCCTCACTTTTATCAGCCTTGTGATTTTTTTTGTCCTTTGGTGGCATCTCAGTGTAAGGGTCATATGGATCTTTAGGGTGTCATCCAGGAGGCAGATTACAACTCTCTCAAAAATTGTACCCCTTCCTCATCCCTTTCCTCATCTTGATGGAGCAGGAATTTATCTGTTATACTACATATCTTGCGAATATGGAAAAGATGTACTGAAGATTGTATAAGCATGAGCTCAATTATCAACAAGTATACAACAAAACATTGTTTTGTAGTCCAATTGTTTCATGGTAGGGGTGTTCCCATGGTAACTGCCCTGCTACTGCTCTTTGAGGGTGATGCCCTAGTGAGTGACTTATAGAATACGGGTTAAATAATATAGAATATGGGTCAAATAATTCCAGGAGATTCCATCATCACATAATCTGCACCCTAAGTATTGGAGAGGGGAAAAAATTAAAGTTTGAGCAACCCCACCCTAAAAAAAACTAATTGTGTGGTAAAGTTGTGTCAGGTGCATGTATTTATAAGGAGTGAACCTATCTGGGACGTAACAGAGTACATTGAGCAGGACCGGGCGTTATTTTGAAAGTGAAGTGATCAAATGGGTGTGACGTGGCGGAGGCACAACTGTATTAGGCCAAGAAGGTGTTTGAGAGCTGGCAGGCAACTTCTTTGCTGATGTATGAGATATTGCTTGAAGAGATGTGTTATTGTCTATGTTCTGAGTTGCTATATGGATGAAATGTATTTCAGATAATAGGGACATAACTTCAAAAGTCTTACATTCAGCATCTTTGCACTTTTGCATATATTGACAATCTTGGCTCCTAGTCGTGCATTGAGTCTCTGAGATGTCAAGGTTTCTGCCTGTGCGGATAGGGCACTGTTCATCAGTTCTTCGTAGGTGATGCAGTAGGTCTTTAAGATGATCTGGGCTTGACATAGTCGGCAGTGTAGATTAAAGGTGGTAGAGATGTGATTATTTGTCTTCAGCTCTTTCACGACAGGATGTGGGGACTATCAGATAACATTTTTTCACCATCCACTTGGAGAAGGACTAGGGCTTGAACCTTGGTTCTGAAATCCACTTTTAATGGGTATAGTTTGGTTCTTCCTTGGAGCGCTTGTTGGAATTAGTCTATTTTGTTTGGAATGTATATTTTGAAAGAGAGGTCATATTCAATAGTTATTTTGTGCTTGTGATGAGTTATGTTGTTAATCCGTTCAGTTTCATAGTGGAATGTCAGTTCTGAATTTACGCTTATCTGGATGGCTTCAGCATAGGGACCTGAATTACAGCCTTGCTTTCATGACAGAGATTAGGTTTTGATGCAGTCAGTGTTCTTGATTGTGGAACAATTGTCCTGTTTCCCTCTAAAGGAAGAACTAATTATTAGTTCACATCAGAAAAGCCTTAGAAGCTGGCGTCATTCTGAGGTGGAGCCCCGTTTGTAGATAGATAGATAGATAGATAGATAGATAGATAGATAGATAGATAGATAGATAGATTCTCTGATGCTGGCTGGTATCCCCATGCCTAAATCTGATGATTGCAAGTTATTTCCTCTGGAATGGGTAATAACATGTGGAGCCATGAATAGCGGGTCCATGTCCACAGATTTCCACCTTTCAGGGGAAATAACAGGCCGAAATCCCCCTTCAAGAATGGCGCTGTAGGCCACTGGTGGGTTGGGGGAAGAAAGTTGTCCTTAAAATGACCCAGTGAGCATGGTATACTACGGCAGGAAGTGTGCCAGGTCCTCTGTACTTAGAGATCATCACCTGCTGGAGGATGCTCTCTGAGTCTTAAAATGCATCAGCTGCAGTGGCGGCTCGCAGAGGGAGTGCTGCGCGGCGGTGGGCGGGGCGGGGGAGGGGCAGGGTGGGGGGTAGTGGAGTCGGACATACGACGGCCAGGAGTAAAGTAAGTAAATACAATTTTTTTTAAACTATTTACCTTGCGCTCGCTGCATCGCTGAGTTGGCGATGCAGCGAGCGCAAGGTAAATAGTTTTATTTATTTATTTACTTACTTTACTCCTTGCGGTCGTATGTCCGACTCCACTATCCCCCCACCCTCCCCCTCCCCTGCCTCACCGCCCCGCAGCACTCCGTCTGTGAGCCGCCACTGATCTGCTGGCACAGCAGTGCACTGAAAGATCAAATGAATGCAGAGCAGGCTGCATGTTTGTTGGCCCAGTTGGCAATTATATTGGTTTTCACAAACAGTCCCCAAAAGCAGGAGTTTGTTTGCTAAAGAACCCATGAAAAACAAAATAGAAATAACCCAGAAGCACAGTTTTCTCTCTGCACATGAGGGTGGGTGTTTGCTATGCCTGCCATGCCTCTGTTGTGAGACATGGTGGACCTAGTCAGGGAAGACCTGGGCCAAGAAAACCAGTGATGGTCGACGCATCCAAAATGTGACCTAGCATCCCAGAGGCAGATGGGTCTCGAGGTCAAAGGTTTCTGATGGCTGAGAAAGCTGAGGCTCCACTGTCAAAAGCCCTGTGGTCTTCCAAAACTCTTAATGAGGTGGGGAGACCACACTATTAGTTTATGTCATTGCTAGAGTCCTGCCAAACTATAAATGAGATCTTTAGTACATACAATGGTAGCATCCCCTTGCAAGAGAGATTACAGCAGACTACAGTAGCAGTTTCACCACTTGCAAGGCCATATGGTCATTGAGACTACAGGAACACACATACACCTACTGGGTGTAGGAAATACAAATGGCAGAGGCAAAAACACCAAAAGCCTCAAGTTTACCATTAGTTTTCAAAGGGATCCAGCACAACAAATGTAGAGAGGGAATCACCATTCCAGTGATTCTGATATAATTTATCTATCTCATTTTATCTATCGACCCCCATCACTGTGTTTTGCTAAACCACAATGGGATACTGACCCATAGATATTAGAATTCCTGTCTCCCCAACCCAAGCAGTCAAAACACTTAGGCTACATTAGGAGATTGGGAGTTGACCAGTAAAATGAAGTAATAAATGCCGAGATTGTAGTGATTTCCGTTTCGGGCCCACTTTGGTTCTACCGTAGTTTTACGTATTAGGTGATTTAACCTCCCACTGCTTTACACAGCCACACATAATACATTTGTTTTTGTGACATTATATTCTTTTAGAAATACACTGTACACATTATTTGCTATTCAGTGACTCTTCTTGGGATTCAGCCTGAACATTTCGTACAAGGTCAAACAGCATGGTGTACTGTTATCTTGTGCCTGGTCTGCGACATCTCCTAACGTTTTTAGACATAACACAGTAGCACAGCTGCAGAATTCCGACACAGTAGTTCTTATCATATAAACCGGGTCTCATACCATGGGGTCAGAGAAGAGAATTCCAGGAGAGAGACCGGTCCTGGAACGGAGGCAGGAGCCTTGCATAAACTGAGTTTACACCTATGATGCAGACCACCTAATTACACATGCTAGGTATGGGGTCCGTTGCTAATCCCAGAGATCACTAATATATCCCAGTGCTCATATAGTGGGGGTAGGCCTAGACAGATATATTAGTTGCCATGGTTGGGTCGTTCATAGTATACGATTTGCTAGTAATGCTGATTATGTTGCTCAGTTGTATTTGTTTGCTAATCGCAGCACACTTGCTTGAAAATAGACTACAATAGTTTCAATAAATATACTGTAAACTTCCTTTGTGTCTTTCTTTTGTTTACTGCCTACATGCACATACATTAACAACTGAAGAGAGAGGGAAAAATCACTCTTCGTCCCCCTGACGAAAATACTAACTAACAACAAAAGAGCGAACAAGGAAAATACTAAGGTAGCACGAGGAGAAACCTCTTTATTTAAAAGAACCCTCACTCACCAACCTAGTTGGTGACATGCTTCATCATTGGGTTCCCACCAGAGGGACCGAATGTCCCCCCGGTGTGCTACGACGCCTGGAATTCCAGCGGAGCGAGTTTTTTTGGAAGGGTAGTGTAAGTGTGCGGGATGTGCAAAGTAAAAGGTCACTGGTTATTTCCCAAAACAAATTTTAATGGTGGAGAACCAGTGATCGATTAAAACTAGTGAGACGGACGCAAACTGGCTAATTAGGTGAACCAGAAGAGTCCGAATTTAAAAGTGAAAATTGGTCAACATGTTTCTGCTTATATATGCACTGTTAGCTAAGCATTCTTCAGGACCAGACACCCCATGGCGGTATACGCACGCTAAGGCGTATCCTACCCTATGGGGAGTGTGCGTAAGGTAAAACTCACGGTTTCACCAATGCGGCCTTATGGTAATTCCAAAGAGCCGCTGTACTCTGAAAGAAAGAGAACAAACATTAAAAAACACACGACCACTGCGTGACCACTGTGATGTTCCTCAACACATGCGACAGAGGTTTAAAGTACTACAACACCTCGTGCTTAAAGAAACCTGGGTGCAAAACGCAACCCAACACACGTTTAGCCCAAACTCAGGTAAACGTGTCGCTCAAACACCCAATCTGTCCGCTTGCATTGACAGACAGATCATGACACGCGTGACTTGCACTCATACACTCATGTCACACAGGCTACTACTCCGTATCCGAGTATAAGCGGAGGAGTCCTGAGTCCGGGTCAATACCCGTAAAACTTCGACTACTATGATGTTAGAAGTTAACACATAATTCACGGTAAATTAAATTGCTCAGTGATAGTGCCCTGACACAGTGCTAAGCGAAAGCGCTGTGCTAAAGTGAAAGCATGGAGAAATCGGCGCTTACGTGAAGGCAAAAATGGCTTCACTTCATGGGTTCCGGGAAAGGGTAGAGCTACCTATAAAGACGATGAAGTTAAAATCAGAATGTCACATATCTTCTGATAGATGTAGCTACCTGCCCCGGCAAACCATTTCACTTACTTATTGCATGAAGCTCGCCCTCTACAGACCTGCCAGTTGCCTGCCACGGACCCGAATATTACCGCTACAACGCAGTAACGGTCCAGAAATAGCGGAGCTCCATCACGTGACCCGGAAGTAGGTTGAGAATGTTCCAGTCACGTGATGGGAAACAACTAAACCGCTAAACTACACCCGCGTACAAATAAAACTTTATCCAGTAAGTCGACCAAATAAAACAAACTTAAATATATCCCATCGCAGTACAGGAACCTCAAAGCAATGGTATCTGAGACCCTCAAATATCAAGGGGTCTAATAGGTGGAGGCACAACCAACGACAGTTTACAAGAGTGTTAGGCCGAAAGGACAGATTCTAGGGTGAATTTAGCTATATCACATACACAAATATGAATATGAACCAGAACCCTTGATTCCATCAGGCTCATTACATCTCAGGTGCCTGTAATCAGTGTAGTTGGACTACTGGTTGGTGCTTATAATAGATTATCTGGGAGTGGGGGGCCGTAGGAATACATAGGGGCTACCCCAAAAGAAGTGGACAGGGGTCAACAAGGAGTGTACAAATATCAATGTTTCAGCACTGTACCCCACGGAATATTATCATTCAGTCCTTGCTTGTGGGTGGACAAGCGATAGATCCAGCGCTGCTCTTTTTCAAACAGTAATTGTTGTGTATTAGAACCCAGTTGTAATTGTTCAATGATTGTCCAGCTCAAATCATTAGCAGTATGCCCTATCTGCAAGAAATGATCAGCGAGTTTTGTCACGTTCTTCTTGCATCGAATGTTGCTGCGATGCTCGCAAATTCGCTGCTTCACTTTACGTGAAGTCATACCGACATATCTGAGCCCACACGGACAAATGATCAGGTAAACTACGTTGGTAGAATTACAATTAGTGTGTGTCCTTTGTATCCATAGTTTCCCTGTTTCCAATGTTAATTGTTTTGTAGGGGTTGTAAGATGGCAAACGCTACAAGCTCCACATGGGAAATGGCCTGTTACTGGTGGGAGACCCCAAGCATTTAGGACCGACTGATTAGGGTCCCTACTGGCGTTCTTAGGTCGAGTGTGAACAACGGAATCCTTAATACTCCTAGCTCGTTTAAAGGAGAAAAGAGGTTTCTCCCAATTATGATTATTGCTCTCAAGTATTCTCCAATGCTTTCTGATGGATTTGCTGACAGCACTGGAAGCTACATTATACGTGGTTACGCACGTCAAGGGTATCTCCTCTACAGGTTTCAGAATATCTTCAAGCAGGGCTTCTCTATGTTGGTTCCTAGCCCTCTTACAGCTTTTACTGAGTATTTTACCTGGATAGCCCCGCCTCTGGAGTTTATTCGTCAAATCCTTAGCCTGTGTTCGATAGTCTTGTAATTCACTACAATTCCGTCTAAGGCGCAAATATTGGCCAAAGGGAGATTCTCCCGTAGAGGGCGGGGTGGAAACTTGAAAAGTGTAGCAAATTGTTCTTTGCTATGGGTTTGTGGTGCGTTAGTGTCTGAAGGTGACTACCAACTTTCTTAATAACCACGTCGAGAAATACCATCTCGTCCTTGCTGTATGCATAGGTGAAACGTAGGTTAGGGTCACACGTGTTGATCCAATCACAGAAAGCTAGGAGTATTTCCTCAGTACCTTGCCACACGATGAAGATATCATCTATGTACCTTTTCCAAAAGGATACATAGGACGCATAGGGGTTGCGTGACGAGAGTATATATTTACACTCAAAATCGTACACATACAACCCCGCAACACTAGGGGCAAAAGTGCTGCCCATCGAAGTACCGGTGGATTGTAGGTAGAGTTCACCTTTGTATTCGAAAAAGTTTTTCTTCAGAGCGATGGTGGCACACTCTACCACAAAATCTTGAGGTGTAATAAAATCCCATTGCGCTCTTCCCAAAGTGTCCTTGACGACTTTGACAGTGTCGTCTTGCGGAATGCAGGTGTAGAGGCTCTCTATGTCTAACGAAACCAGGAAGATTGATTCTCCTGGAAGTTCCAGTTCATACAACAAGGCTAAAAGGCTCTTGGTATCCTTGAGATAAGTGCTAGTAGCTTGCACCAAGGGTTTCAGGAAGAAATCACAATATTTGGACAAAGGTTCTAATAAAGAACCTATGCCCGACACAATGGGCCGACCAGGTGGAGGCATTTTATTTTTATGAGTTTTAGGTAGGGTATAAAAGTACGGGATAATGCCCTTGCTGGAGGTCAGGAAATCCGCCTCATGTTTCGAAATGTATCCGTTGGTCTCTGCATGATCCACTAGTTCTTTGATCATCAATTGAAGTTCCATGGAGGGATCGGTGTCAAGGCGAGTGTAGTTGGTCTGATTATTCAGAAGGCGCCTACATTCCTTGTCATAGTCAGCTGCATCCTGTATCACGATGCCGCCCCCTTGTCAGCAGACTTAATAATAATGTCGGTATTCGACTGAAGTGATTGAAGTGCCTGAAACTCAGTGGCCCTCATGTTTTTAAAAATAGGCGTCTCCTGAAATTTTTCAATATCGTTGAATACAGCTTGTTCGAAGGCTGTGATTTCCGGAGGTACTGTGTAGGGAGGGGGGGTGAAGGTCGATTTCACTCTCAAACCGGAGTCACCAGCAGATGTTGGTATTCCCTCGGTTGTATGTTTCTCAAAGAAACTCTTCAGTTTCAGTTTACGAAAAAAGTCTGAAAGTTCACAATGGAGTTTGAAACGGTCCAGCCTTGCCGTGGGTACAAACCCCAAACCCTTCTCAAGGACTGCCATTTCGTCCGTAGTGAGAACAACCGATGAGAGATTGGTGACTAAACTCTCTGGTTGCTGGGGCCCGCTTGTTGCTCCCGGGCCTTGCTCCGTGTATTGTCCCCCACTGCGTCCTCGTGTTCCCAGTGTACCTGGTTCAATCCTCTTCTTTTGCCGCGTCCTCTCCGGCCCCTCTCTAAAAAAGGCGGACGGTACATATTCTGGTGGAACTGAGGTTGGTGCATCATGTTGGGATTCCAACCCATCATCTGTTGGAAATGAGGTGGTTGAAAAGGGATAGGATACCCTGCACCTCCTATTGGTGGGAAAGGTTGCCATGGTTGTTGGTAAAATTGTCGTCTATTCCTGCCTCTCCCTCGCTGTCTGGATTTAAAGCTGTCCCCACTTGACCCACTCGTAGTGGATGTGTCATCTCCTGAGCCGTCTGTGCTGTATTCGTTCCTTAAAGGTGGAGTATAATCCGGATTGGCGTACGGATACGTTTTAGTGTACGAACAACGCTTCAGGTCTTTCTGGAACTTTTGAGCTTTGGATTGCGTTAAAGTGTCCTTATATTCATTAACTTCTCTGTTCAGTTCGTCTAGCCTCTTCTTGTAGCCTGTGAGTGTGGTCCTGAAATGGGTTTCAGTCAACTGAATTTCCACTAAGAGTGCCTCAGATAAACGGAGAGCTGTTTTAATTATAAGCACCAACCAGTCGCGGGTACAATGCCACGCGATCTGGGCCCATTCCTTTCTAAAGAGTGCGTCATCTAGAAAAATTCTTGGGGCATTGGTCACCAAAAGACCTTTGGGTGCCACATTCTTTCTTAGGTACTCGGTGAGTATAGTGACATGAAGGATGGTGCGGATTCGGTTCCGTTTCTGTTCTGTAAGTTTATCCCACTCCGTAGTTTGAGATATTGTCTGCGCTATAGAGGGATCTGAAAATAGGGAGGAATCTGCCAAAAGAGCATCTACTTCATCTTTTGAATATGAAAGGCCAAAGTTCTCCATGCTTACGAAAAATAGGGGGGGCACAAGAAGAGCAAAATGGAATAAGAAAATCTCTTGCAGCTGTGCGCTGCTGAATATACATTAACAACTGAAGAGAGAGGGAAAAATCACTCTTCGTCCCCCTGACGAAAATACTAACTAACAACAAAAGAGCGAACAAGGAAAATACTAAGGTAGCACGAGGAGAAACCTCTTTATTTAAAAGAACCCTCACTCACCAACCTAGTTGGTGACATGCTTCATCATTGGGTTCCCACCAGAGGGACCGAATGTCCCCCCGGTGTGCTACGACGCCTGGAATTCCAGCGGAGCGAGTTTTTGGAAGGGTAGTGTAAGTGTGCGGGATGTGCAAAGTAAAAGGTCACTGGTTATTTCCCAAAACAAATTTTAATGGTGGAGAACCAGTGATCGATTAAAACTAGTGAGACGGACGCAAACTGGCTAATTAGGTGAACCAGAAGAGTCCGAATTTAAAAGTGAAAATTGGTCAACATGTTTCTGCTTATATATGCACTGTTAGCTAAGCATTCTTCAGGACCAGACACCCCATGGCGGTATACGCACGCTAAGGCGTATCCTACCCTATGGGGAGTGTGCGTAAGGTCAAACTCACGGTTTCACCAATGCGGCCTTATGGTAATTCCAAAGAGCCGCTGTACTCTGAAAGAAAGAGAACAAACATTAAAAAACACACGACCACTGCGTGACCACTGTGATGTTCCTCAACACATGCGACAGAGGTTTAAAGTACTACAACACCTCGTGCTTAAAGAAACCTGGGTGCAAAACGCAACCCAACACACGTTTAGCCCAAACTCAGGTAAACGTGTCGCTCAAACACCCAATCTGTCCGCTTGCATTGACAGACAGATCATGACACGCGTGACTTGCACTCATACACTCATGTCACACAGGCTACTACTCCGTATCCGAGTATAAGCGGAGGAGTCCTGAGTCCGGGTCAATACCCGTAAAACTTCGACTACTATGATGTTAGAAGTTAACACATAATTCACGGTAAATTAAATTGCTCAGTGATAGTGCCCTGACACAGCGCTAAGCGAAAGCACTGTGCTAAAGTGAAAGCATGGAGAAATCGGCGCTTACGTGAAGGCAAAAATGGCTTCACTTCATGGGTTCCGGGAAAGGGTAGAGCTACCTATAAAGACGATGAAGTTAAAATCAGAATGTCACATATCTTCTGATAGATGTAGCTACCTGTCCCGGCAAACCATTTCACTTACTTATTGCATGAAGCTCGCCCTCTACAGACCTGCCAGTTGCCTGCCACGGACCCGAATATTACCGCTACAACGCAGTAACGGTCCAGAAATAGCGGAGCTCCATCACGTGACCCGGAAGTGGGTTGAGAATGTTCCAGTCACGTGATGGGAAACAACTAAACCGCTAAACTGCACCCGCGTACAAATAAAACTTTATCAAGTAAGTCGACCAAATAAAACAAACTTAAATATATCCCATCGCAGTACAGGAACCTCAAAGCAATGGTATCTGAGATCCTCAAATATCAAGGGGTCTAATAGGTGGAGGCACAACCAACGACAGTTTACAAGAGTGTTAGGCCGAAAGGCAATTCAGGGTGAATTTAGCTATATCCCATACACAAATATGAATATGAACCAGAACCCTTGATTCCATCAGGCTCATTGCATCTCAGGTGCCTGTAATCAGTGTAGTTGGACTACTGGTTGGTGCTTATAATAGATTATCTGGGAGCGGGGGGCCGTAGGAATACATAGGGGCTACCCCAAAAGAAGTGGACAGGGGTCAACAAGGAGTGTACAAATATCAATGTTTCAGCACTGTACCCCACGGAATATTATCATTCAGTCCTTGCTTGTGGGTGGACAAGCGATAGATCCAGCGCTGCTCTTTTTCAAACAGTAATTGTTGTGTATTAGAACCCAGTTGTAATTGTTCAATGATTGTCCAGCTCAAATCATTAGCAGTATGCCCTATCTGCAAGAAATGATCAGCGAGTTTTGTCACGTTCTTCTTGCATCGAATGTTGCTGCGATGCTCGCAAATTCGCTGCTTCACTTTACGTGAAGTCATACCGACATATCTGAGCCCACACGGACAAATGATCAGGTAAACTACGTTGGTAGAATTACAATTAGTGTGTGTCCTTTGTATCCATAGTTTCCCTGTTTCCAATGTTAATTGTTTTGTAGGGGTTGTAAGATGGCAAACGCTACAAGCTCCACATGGGAAATGGCCTGTTACTGGTGGGAGGCCCCAAGCATTTAGGACCGACTGATTAGGGTCCCTACTGGCGTTCTTAGGTCGAGTGTGAACAACGGAATCCTTGATACTCCTAGCTCGTTTAAAGGAGAAAAGAGGTTTCTCCCAATTATGATTATTGCTCTCAAGTATTCTCCAATGCTTTCTGATGGATTTGCTGACAGCACTGGAAGCTACATTATACGTGGTTACGCACGTCAAGGGTATCTCCTCTACAGGTTTCAGAATATCTTCAAGCAGGGCTTCTCTATGTTGGTTCCTAGCCCTCTTACAGCTTTTACTGAGTATTTTACCTGGATAGCCCCGCCTCTGGAGTTTATTCGTCAAATCCTTAGCCTGTGTTCGATAGTCTTGTAATTCACTACAATTCCGTCTAAGGCGCAAATATTGGCCAAAAGGGAGATTCTCCCGCAGAGGGCGGGGGTGGAAACTTGAAAAGTGTAGCAAATTGTTCTTTGCTATGGGTTTGTGGTGCGTTAGTGTCTGAAGGTGACTACCAACTTTCTTAATAACCACGTCGAGAAATACCATCTCGTCCTTGCTGTATGCATAGGTGAAACGTAGGTTAGGGTCACACGTGTTGATCCAATCACAGAAAGCTAGGAGTATTTCCTCAGTACCTTGCCACACGATGAAGATATCATCTATGTACCTTTTCCAAAAGGATACATAGGACGCATAGGGGTTGCGTGACGAGGGTATATATTTACACTCAAAATCGTACACATACAACCCCGCAACACTAGGGGCAAAAGTGCTGCCCATCGAAGTACCGGTGGATTGTAGGTAGAGTTCACCTTTGTATTCGAAAAAGTTTTTCTTCAGAGCGATGGTGGCACACTCTACCACAAAATCTTGAGGTGTAATAAAATCCCATTGCGCTCTTCCCAAAGTGTCCTTGACGACTTTGACAGTGTCGTCTTGCGGAATGCAGGTGTAGAGGCTCTCTATGTCTAACGAAACCAGGAAGATTGATTCTCCTGGAAGTTCCAGTTCATATAACAAGGCTAAAAGGCTCTTGGTATCCTTGAGATAAGTGCTAGTAGCTTGCACCAAGGGTTTCAGGAAGAAATCACAATATTTGGACAAAGGTTCTAATAAAGAACCTATGCCCAACACAATGGGCCGACCAGGTGGAGGCATTTTATTTTTATGAGTTTTAGGTAGGGTATAAAAGTACGGGATAATGCCCTTGCTGGAGGTCAAGAAATCCGCCTCATGTTTCGAAATGTATCCGTTGGTCTCTGCATGATCCACTAGTTCTTTGATCATCAATTGAAGTTCCATGGAGGGATCGGTGTCAAGGCGAGTGTAGTTGGTCTCATTATTCAGAAGGCGCCTACATTCCTTGTCATAGTCAGCTGCATCCTGTATCACGATGCCGCCCCCCTTGTCAGCAGACTTAATAATAATGTCGGTATTCGACTGAAGTGATTGAAGTGCCTGAAACTCAGTGGCCCTCATGTTCGCTCTTTTGTTGTTAGTTAGTATTTTCGTCAGGGGGACGAAGAGTGATTTTTCCCTCTCTCTTCAGTTGTTAATGTATATTCAGCAGCGCACAGCTGCAAGAGATTTTCTTATTCCATTTTGCTCTTCTTGTGCCCCCTATTTTTCGTAAGCATGGAGAACTTTGGCCTTTCATATTCAAAAGATGAAGTAGATGCTCTTTTGGCAGATTCCTCCCTATTTTCAGATCCCTCTATAGCGCAGACAATATCTCAAACTACGGAGTGGGATAAACTTACAGAACAGAAACGGAACCGAATCTGCACCATCCTTCATGGTACTATACTCACCGAGTACCTAAGAAACAATGTGGCACCCAAAGGTCTTTTGGTGACCAATG
Source organism: Calotriton arnoldi (assembly GCA_963921515.1). NCBI lineage: Eukaryota > Metazoa > Chordata > Amphibia > Caudata > Salamandridae > Calotriton > Calotriton arnoldi. The sequence continues at coordinate 1,324,002 of CAWUFW010004278.1, read as the reverse complement.
CCCCAAGAATTTTTCTAGATGACGCACTCTTTAGAAAGGAATGGGCCCAGATCGCGTGGCATTGTACCCGCGACTGGTTGGTGCTTATAATTAAAACAGCTCTCCGTTTATCTGAGGCACTCTTAGTGGAAATTCAGTTGACTGAAACCCATTTCAGGACCACACTCACAGGCTACAAGAAGAGGCTAGACGAACTGAACAGAGAAGTTAATGAATATAAGGACACTTTAACGCAATCCAAAGCTCAAAAGTTCCAGAAAGACCTGAAGCGTTGTTCGTACACTAAAACGTATCCGTACGCCAATCCGGATTATACTCCACCTTTAAGGAACGAATACAGCACAGATGGCTCAGGAGATGAAACATCCACTACGAGTGGGTCAAGTGGGGACAGCTTTAAATCCAGACAGCGAGGGAGAGGCAGGAATAGACGACAATTTTACCAACAACCATGGCAACCTTTCCCACCAATAGGAGGTGCAGGGTATCCTATCCCTTTTCAACCACCTCATTTCCAACAGATGATGGGTTGGAATCCCAACATGATGCACCAACCTCAGTTCCACCAGAATATGTACCGTCCGCCTTTTTTAGAGAGGGGCCGGAGAGGACGCGGCAAAAGAAGAGGATTGAGCCAGGTACACTGGGAACACGAGGACGCGGTGGGGGACAATACACGGAGCAAGGCCCGGGAGCAACAAGCGGGCCCCAGCAACCAGAGAGTTTAGTCACCAATCTCTCATCGGTTGTTCTCACTACGGACGAAATGGCAGTCCTTGAGAAGGGTTTGGGGTTTGTACCCACGGCAAGGCTGGACCGTTTCAAACTCCATTGTGAACTTTCAGACTTTTTTCGTAAACTGAAACTGAAGAGTTTCTTTGAGAAACATACAACCGAGGGAATACCAACATCTGCTGGTGACTCCGGTTTGAGAGTGAAATCGACCTTCACCCCCCTCCCTACACAGTACCTCCGGAAATCACAGCCTTCGAACAAGCTGTATTCAACGATATTGAAAAATTTCAGGAGACGCCTATTTTTAAAAACATGAGGGCCACTGAGTTTCAGGCACTTCAATCACTTCAGTCGAATACCGACATTATTATTAAGTCTGCTGACAAGGGGGGCGGCATCGTGATACAGGATGCAGCTGACTATGACAAGGAATGTAGGCGCCTTCTGAATAATCAGACCAACTACACTCACCTTGACACCGATCCCTCCATGGAACTTCAATTGATGATCAAAGAACTAGTGGATCATGCAGAGACCAACGGATACATTTCGAAACATGAGGCGGATTTCCTGACCTCCAGCAAGGGCATTATCCCGTACTTTTATACCCTACCTAAAACTCATAAAAATAAAATGCCTCCACCTGGTCGGCCCATTGTGTCGGGCATAGGTTCTTTATTAGAACCTTTGTCCAAATATTGTGATTTCTTCCTGAAACTGTTGGTGCAAGCTACTAGCACTTATCTCAAGGATACCAAGAGCCTTTTAGCCTTGTTATATGAACTGGAACTTCCAGGAGAATCAATCTTCCTGGTTTCGTTAGACATAGAGAGCCTCTACACCTGCATTCCGCAAGACGACACTGTCAAAGTCGTCAAGGACACTTTGGGAAGAGCGCAATGGGATTTTATTACACCTCAAGATTTTGTGGTAGAGTGTGCCACCATCGCTCTGAAGAAAAACTTTTTCGAATACAAAGGTGAACTCTACCTACAATCCACCGGTACTTCGATGGGCAGCACTTTTGCCCCTAGTGTTGCGGGGTTGTATGTGTACGATTTTGAGTGTAAATATATACTCTCGTCACGCAACCCCTATGCGTCCTATGTATCCTTTTGGAAAAGGTACATAGATGATATCTTCATCGTGTGGCAAGGTACTGAGGAAATACTCCTAGCTTTCTGTGATTGGATCAACACGTGTGACCCTAACCTACGTTTCACCTATGCATACAGCAAGGACGAGATGGTATTTCTCGACGTGGTTATTAAGAAAGTTGGTAGTCACCTTCAGACACTAACGCACCACAAACCCATAGCAAAGAACAATTTGCTACACTTTTCAAGTTTCCATCCCCGCCTCTACGGGAGAATCTCCTTTTGGCCAATATTTGCGCCTTAGACGGAATTGTAGTGAATTACAAGACTATCGAACACAGGCTAAGGATTTGACGAATAAACTCCAGAGGCGGGCTATCCAGGTAAAATACTCAGTAAAAGCTGTAAGAGGGCTAGGAACCAACATAGAGAGCCCTGCTTGAAGATATTCTGAAACCTGTAGAGGAGATACCCTTGACGTGCGTAACCACGTATAATGTAGCTTCCAGTGCTGTCAGCAAATCCATCAGAAAGCATTGGAGAATACTTGAGAGCAATAATCATAATTGGGAGAAACCTCTTTTCTCCTTTAAACGAGCTAGGAGTATCAAGGATTCCGTTGTTCACACTCGACCTAAGAACGCCAGTAGGGACCCTAATTAGTCTGTCCTAAATGCTTGGGGCCTCCCACCAGTAACAGGCCATTTCCCATGTGGAGCTTGTAGCGTTTGCCATCTTACAACCCCTACAAAACAATTAACATTGGAAACAGGGAAACTATGGATACAAAGGACACACACTAGTTGTAATTCTACCAACGTAGTTTACCTGATCATTTGTCCGTGTGGGCTCAGATATGTCGGTATGACTTCACGTAAAGTGAAGCAGCGAATTTGCGAGCATCGCAGCAACATTCGATGCAAGAAGAACGTGACAAAACTCGCTGATCATTTCTTGCAGATAGGGCATACTGCTAATGATTTGAGCTGGACAATCATTGAACAATTACAACTGGGTTCTAATACACAACAATTACTGTTTGAAAAAGAGCAGCGCTGGATTTATCGCTTGTCCACCCACAAGCAAGGACTGAATGACAATATTCCGTGGGGTTCAGTGCTGAAACATTGATATTTGTACACTCCTTGTTGACCCCTGTCCACTTCTTTTGGGGTAGCCCCTATGTATTCCTACGGCCCCCCGCTCCCAGATAATCTATTATAAGCACCAACCAGTAGTCCAACTACACTGATTACAGGCACCTGAGATGCAATGAGCCTGATGGAATCAAGGGTTCTGGTTCATATTCATATTTGTGTATGGGATATAGCTAAATTCACCCTGAATTGCCTTTCGGCCTAACACTCTTGTAAACTGTCGTTGGTTGTGCCTCCACCTATTAGACCCCTTGATATTTGAGGATCTCAGATACCATTGCTTTGAGGTTCCTGTACTGCGATGGGATATATTTAAGTTTGTTTTATTTGGTCGACTTACTTGATAAAGTTTTATTTGTACGCGGGTGCAGTTTAGCGGTTTAGTTGTTTCCCATCACGTGACTGGAACATTCTCAACCCACTTCCGGGTCACGTGATGGAGCTCCGCTATTTCTGGACCGTTACTGTGTTGTAGCGGTAATATTCGGGTCCGTGGCAGGCAACTGGCAGGTCTGTAGAGGGCGAGCTTCATGCAATAAGTAAGTGAAATGGTTTGCCGGGACAGGTAGCTAGATCTATCAGAAGATATGTGACATTCTGATTTTAACTTCATCGTCTTTATAGGTAGCTCTACCCTTTCCCGGAACCCATGAAGTGAAGCCATTTTTGCCTTCACGTAAGCGCCGATTTCTCCATGCTTTCACTTTAGCACAGTGCTTTCGCTTAGCGCTGTGTCAGGGCACTATCACTGAGCAATTTAATTTACCGTGAATTATGTGTTAACTTCTAACATCATAGTAGTCGAAGTTTTACGGGTATTGACCCGGACTCAGGACTCCTCCGCTTATACTCGGATACGGAGTAGTAGCCTGTGTGACATGAGTGTATGAGTGCAAGTCACGCGTGTCATGATCTGTCTGTCAATGCAAGCGGAAAGATTGGGTGTTTGAGCGACACGTTTACCTGAGTTTGGGCTAAACGTGTGTTGGGTTGCGTTTTGCACCCAGGTTTCTTTAAGCACGAGGTGTTGTAGTACTTTAAACCTCTGTCGCATGTGTTGAGGAATATCACAGTGGTCACGCAGTGGTCGTGTGTTTTTTAATGTTTGTTCTCTTTCTTTCAGAGTACAGCGGCTCTTTGGAATTACCATAAGGCCGCATTGGTGAAACTGTGAGTTTTACCTTACGCACACTCCCCATAGGGTAGGATACGCCTTAGCGTGCGTATACCGCCATGGGGTGTCTGGTCCTGAAGAATGCTTAGCTAACAGTGCATATATAAGTAGAAACATGTTGACCAATTTTCACTTTTAAATTCGGACTCTTCTGGTTCACCTAATTAGCCAGTTTGCGTCCATCTCACTAGTTTTAATCGATCACTGGTTCGCCACCATTAAAATTTGTTTTGGGAAATAACCAGTGACCTTTTACTTTGCACATCCCGCACACTTACACTACCCTCCCAAAAAAACTCGCTCCGCTGGAATTCCAGGCGTCGTAGCACACCGGGGGGACATTCGGTCCCTCTGGTGGGAACCCAATGATGAAGCATGTCACCAACTAGGTTGGTGAGTGAGGGTTCTTTTAAATAAAGAGGTTTCTCCTCGTGCTACCTTAGTATTTTCCTTGTTCGCTCTTTTGTTGTTAGTTAGTACTGCCTACATGCATCAGTGAGAAATGATAGGTGATAATCTGTTTCCACAGCTCCCTTGGTGATTAAAGGTTCATGTTCTAGGTTTGCCAAAATCACCTGCTACTCTGGAAAGGTTGGGAGTTCAGGTGATGCACTGTGAGCTAGTCGGATTTGGGCCTACAGGTACTGACATGGTAGAGAGACCCAGTCCCTACATTCTGACGTCCTGTTAACCCAAGGCACAGTTCTGATTCCCAGCAAACTCACTGCAACAAGATAAACAAAGAGTTGATGCAATGCAAGGAAGCAAGCAAAGTTGCTGCACTGCTCTGCGCTGTATTGCATGAACTGGAGAGGGCAGAACTGTGTCATATATGTAAAGGAATGATGCAGTTTTGCTCTCTCCCTGCACTGGTGCACTTTCAGCACCATGCGCCAATGTAGGCACCCTTTCACCATAGTGCATGGGTGTAATGTTGTGGTCAGCATAGTTTGAGTGCATGAAAGGGGCCCGTTCCTACACAAACTCTATGCTTTGCAGCAATTTCCTCTTCGAATGTTTGTAGCTTTCTGCAACAGACATACAAAGAGCAAAAAAGAAAAATATTTCTCCTTGTTACGCCAGCCTCAGTTAGGAGCAGGATTTTGGCACAAATCCAAGTCTTCAATTGTTTGTAGCTATAGATTTTCATCAAAATCCATGGGTGAATGCACAGGAACGCCCAAGCACCACCCATGGAATTACCCCTTGATGCAAAGTAACACAATGCAGTGCATTGCACTGCGTTGCATTACTTTTGGTTACAAACCAACACAATTCGCCATTTGCCAACCAACCTGGTTAAAAAGTAACGCAAACCTGACACAAAATCTATGTAAATCTGGGCCTAATTGTCTTGTATTACCGTTACCTGGAGCTATTACCACCCTATACAAGGACTGTTACTAGTTTGAGGCCTGGAATGAGGAATAGCATGCAGGTCCACAAATTACTTGTTGTGTGCCACATTTTTCATGAGTTTTGGACCCTTTGCTCCTTTCCCTGTCCCTCTGCTTTTGTGAGTGGACATTTTGGGTGATATTACCGGGTACTTCCGCACCCGGTAAGTCATGTAACGATGCAGGAAGGGAATTCCATAGAACACCTGTGGAATTAACACTCTCTGCAATGCATTATAATGATCCCAATATATGTGAAGAACTAACACATGCTGAAAACCGACATGATTAATGTCGTGTGACCTCTAGGCAGCATAATCATGACTGATGAAATCCTCGATTCAAGCTAATTTAAAAGGTAAATGGTTATTGAACCATAAGGACTAAAGCGATTTCAGTCATCCTTTGGAAATCAATAGGAGTCCATTAGCTGTCAAATACAACATAAAGCAGAGAAGTAACAAGTGCACTCATCGACTCCAGCAAAAGGATGATGCACCTCTACTAGATTACTTTTATACTATGAGGTGCTGTGATTCATCTAAAGACAATACATGGTTCTTATTGTTTGCAGCACAAAAAAAATGGACAATTATTGTTTGGAGGCATGGGGTGGTAACGATTGAAACATTTTTATCTGTTTCATTATGCTGATGCGGTACAGCGTACTTCTTGTATTGAATCAAAAATGTAAAAAGGGTGAAATAGCCTTTTGTACCCTGCATACCCCAGGCATATATGACTTGTCAGGAATTTCCACACCACTGGCATTGCCAGAGGTCAATTATTTACAAAGACTACCACTGCTTTGCAACATTATTTCTCACTAGCACATTCCAGTCTTTCCCTGACATGCCAGAGTGCAGTTGCAGAATTTAGAATTTATATAGTATTTTGTTCAATTTCATATGTAATTTAGAAACTTCGGAAATTCTGTTCTGTAAATTAGGCAGAGAATGCTGTTCTGTGGTTTTGTTTCTTGATGTGGGATACTAAAGCCTGTATCATAGGGAAACATGACAAGCGCATCTAATTAGGTCACCCTTAGGCAGCGCTGTATCTTCGAGAACTTTTATTTTCTAACAGTGAGCTTAGAGTCTGCCCATTGCTTACCATTGGTTCGCTTAATTGCCCTTTTCCTTTCCTTGCTTTTTATTGGTTAACTGGTTTAGGTTTCCTTCCTTTTCGTGTGTTTGTCCCTTCCCTGGAGCATGGACATCTGTGTTGCGTACCTCACCTTCCTGACCTCAATTCCTTCCCTGTTTTGCTTGCTATCAGTTTTCCTTCCTCCCCGTGTTTGCCCTCACCTGTCCACCCTCCCCATGTTGCATGCCCCATTGTCCATCTCTCCCACCATTGTTTGTGCTACTTGCCCCACGCCCCCTCTCTCTCTTCCTCCCCATGTTACTTGCCCCCACATGCCCTCGCTCCGTCCCTCTCCCCACTGTGGTACTTACTCCCTCCTGTCCGCCCTCTCCCATGCTGCTTGTCCTCCCCTGCTTCGCTCACCCGTTGCTTGACCACACCCACCCTCCATCGCCTGTTTTGCTTGCCCCCAATCGCCTTCACAACCCCATGTAGCTTGTTCCCAACCATGTTGCTTGCCCCATCGCTCACCCTTCCCCATGTTACTTGCCATAATCGTCCCTCCACTGTGTTGCTTGCCCCCACCCTCCCTCAATCCATTGTCTGTGTTGTTACTTGGCCCCCCCCCCACCTGACAAAACAAAAAAAAGCACAATGATGCGGACACCACTGGGTGTGTCATGGCACATTTTTCCCCACACTCTAATTCTCTGTGTTACCTTCCTCCTGCCCTCTGTGTTCCCTAAGACAGCCTCCCTCCAGCCAGTAATAAAAAAAGGACTGCTGGACGTGTTATAGCACTTTTGTTTTACTTTCAGCCATGCTGCATGGCAGTCATGGTAATGTACAACATGGCTGAAAACAATGTCAAAGTCTCTATCTCTTGCCTCATAGGCATGACCAATTGGCTTTGTCAGTGCTTGTTTTAATATCCTCTTGGTCTATTGTTTGGTGACACTCCGCTGTCTTTGTGGTTTGCTCGCTAGACGAACTTGAAAATTTATAGAATTCCCCATTTTCAGAATTGTCACAACATTTCCCAAGAACTACAGTTCCCCATCCTCACTCATGCAGCCGCATGTGGGTGGCAAAGTTGAAAACAAAGATGCATGCTACTGTTTCCTTTGAGTGTCGCGATATTAGTCGCTGAGAGGTTTCCAATGGATTTGAGATGGCAACAGGCGCCAAAACTGCAGCAGTGCAGGACAGTGGGACAAAATGTTGATATGGGGCTCCCAGCACCATGTCTTGATGGCGCCAGAACAAGTCGAAACTAGAGAAACCTGCTCACACACCAATGGATGAAGCCTGCTAAAGCCCCTCTATGTATGAGCTGCCTCAAAGAGCAAACCAAAAAAAACCCTATCCCAGCAAAGGATGCAGGTTCAGAAAAGTAGTAATTTTACCGAGTTCCTACGTCAGGTAAGAAAGTTCAAGATCATTCTAGAAAAGTTCCAGTATTCAAACTTGTAGTTTTAAGAAAGGTAGGATGGTGTGCTACACTGTCACTTTTATTTTTGAAAAAAAAATTGGTTAGCCACAAAAATTGAGGACGTCCTCCATGCAAAAAGTTTGCTGAAGCGTGAGCTAAAGTGCACGCCGCCACTATTTTATATTTCGTCCGAGGGCTAAAATGGTTGACACGGCGTTATACCCTCCGTCAGTATTTCTTGACCGATTTCCTAAGGAAATCCATAAAATCGTTCCACTCCTTTCGTGTCACGAAGGTGCAATTGGAGGGCGCGAGGGGGAGGACGGAGATTTACGGCGGCCTCGGCAGCCCGAGGACAGCTGTTAGGATGGAGAGAAGCCGCGCTCTGAAACGCGCCTGAGACTCTTCGAGCAAATGGCGCAGGAGTGAATGATGGCATTACCTGTGTGGAGACGAGAAGGGAATCAAACGCGTTTTAAATAGTTATAGCGGGGACAGAAAGATCTCTTAGCAGCTGCTAAAAGAAAAACTCAGAACTAACTTGTGGTTAGGAGTGCCAATTTGGGAGTAGGAGTAAAGGCAGAAAGAAATTAGTGGGCAAAATGACTCGTTGCGAAAAGCGACAACCAAGAGAATTATTAAAAGTGGGATTATACGGCATACCAGCAACTACGGTAAGAGCAGTGCTTAATTTGTAAAATAATAAGTGCCAGGGCCCTGGCCAGGAGGCCACTGCACCTTGCAACACCCATCTCCCCTGTCATCGCTGCCAAAACAACTACTAACCATCTCTCTCACCTGCAAGTGTGACAGTTCAGATTATTCCAGGTCCCCAAAGCTAAAAGAATGGCTGTGGAGACAAGTATTAGTATTTTTTAATGTATATTGTATACACAAACAACCTGTTCTGCTCATCTCTAAATTACATGAGCAGCGACACCATGTGGCAGACTGTCATACGTGCGGTGTTGACAAGTGCCGTGCCGAGCACCGGAAACCACCAGCTCAAATTAAGCACTGGGTAAGATCCCAGTGCGGAAACGTAACAGTGAAAACCAGAGTATCTACAAAAGGCAGAGGGGGTTATTTATGCAACGTGGACACTGAGTGGAAATCCCTTCCACAACTATTGTGGTTTGTGGCACAGTATTATTATGGGGAAAATATTGCACGCCAAAACATTACAGATGGGTGAGCCAACAAATTAGCAGGGAGAGCCAAGCCAATGGTCCGTGCACGAGCTGAGCCCTGAAAATACTTGGCATTTAAATCATGCAACAAATATCATGTTAGAATATGAAAAATTCAAATAAAGCATATCTATTTAACATGCAAAAGCGTTCCTTCTTAGTATATCAAATTGTATCTCTCCATCCAGAAGTATTTAATGAAAGTAATAGTTTTTAAATAGAAACTAAGAAAGATTCCTGCCCCCGTAGTGATGACAATGCTATTAGTGAACTAAGAGACAAGTCAGTTGTCATGTGTAACCTATATGGGGCCTATATTATTTTAATACACAGAGCAGCATTCTAGATTAATAAATCAACACAATAATAGTGAGAGGTTTTTGTACAGCACACATCCTGAACACACCTATTTGAAGGTGCTCTGATATGTGATAATGAACAGAAACTCAGCTCATTGATAAAGGATTTGCCTAGGATCACACAATTTGGTCAAGGGGAGAAGCCTGCAGTGATCCCAAATTTTCAAGTTTCACACTGGGCATTTCAGCCACTAGATAGTTATCTCTTTCTGACGTCAAAGGTTAATGCTTTGTCCTTTAATTCTTGGAAGAGGAGATTAGCACATGGATTTCAAGCAGAATCCACATTTTGTTTTAGCAGAGGCACATAGTGCAAACCTTGTCCACAGAAGTACATGCGCTTGACAAAAGATACAGACCACTTTATACATTTTTTTATGGCACACAGAGATTTCAGATTTGCAGGGTGCAGAGCTTAGCCCTGGATTCAAGTCTGGTCCCTCATGTTACATGGTCGGAATTTGAAGCAACTAAAACACATGGCCTCCCATGAAAGCTTGGCTCGTTTTGGGCTCCAGTTTCCAAGAGGGCCTCACACTGAGCCAGAATCAGGCATCTGACTTGAGCTTACAGTCTACATAATATAGATAAAGCAATTTAACAAACTAAGCACAGGCCCTGTGATCTTTGAACCTTTATGGAAAATGTGTTTAATTACCCATTGCAATCTTGTATGATACCCATTGGTCACAGAACTGATCAATAATGATAACATTAGAAACATTTATTATGTCATGCAATTAGTAAATCTGAAGGTCTCAGGCATTGGGGGCCTTTTCGTGCCATTCTCTTAGGCATTCCTCATATCCAGGGACATTGGAGTTATGCAATTGTGTGGCGGTAGCTTTTTTTGCATAATTATAAATTTGCCACATAACCCACGATCTGCTGCATAATCTGCAGATTTTACCCCAAAAAATTGTTGCTACCTCAAACGATTCAAAAGTTTCTAAAAGCTCAGTGACTTATGTTGCCACGCAGTGCAAGGCCCTTTGAAAAGCTTGAGTGGTCACCTTTATTTTACTTATTGCAATATTTTAGTGTTAAACAGGAACTAATGAGGTGCAAAAGTGTTAAAAAGTGTAAAAACGATAAAATAATGATGTGATTCTATCATAAAATGTGCTGCATTAAGCTGCATAATCTGCCTTTTCTTGCCACATAATTTGCTCAACCCAGCCACATAATTAGGCCCTCCTCTGCCACATAATTCCAGTGACCCAACTCTTATGTAAGGTGTTGCCCTTAAAACATTGCAGAATGGGTGGGGATGCAGCCTCTGCTTTAAGGACAAGACTTGCCTATACATTCCTCATTGCCAATCACATCTCATCTAAATGTTTTGAGGATGAAATTATCTTCCGTGCATTACAGCTTTCTATATGAGTTTATTTTGGCTATATTAATAATCAACCTTTGGGTCCCGAGGTCACAACATAACTAAATTCAATGTTACTTAAGGTTTTTTTGATCAACTTGTGAGTCCAGAAGACCCCGGGATTTCAATAAGCTCACAACACTTCTTTTTACTACAGAGAAAGGCACAATTTCTACTCTTTACTTAAATGCAAGTCAGAAGTACAAAATGTGGAATATTTATTCACCAGGGCAGCAGTGAGAAAGCACGGAGCGGATCATGGGCTTGGAGTAAGTATATGATTATGTTTTGTTTGCAGTTTTATATAGTGCAAACTTGACCTGAAGATATTGGAGCGCTTTACATGAGCAGGAGCTGCCAGCATGGATCGGGGGTGGCGGGGCGCGGGGGTGGGGGGGTAAGGAGAGTGTAAAAAAAGAAATAAAAAATTACCCCCTCACCGTGCCTCTCCTCTGTCGTCCCGCCGTCGTCTCTCCCGGCCGGTGTTCCAGGACCAGGAAGCACCCAGGCTGATTCTCCCCTGGGCCAATCACAACGCTGCAATGCAGCATTGTGATTGGTCTGAGCAAGGTGGCTCAGTGCTCAGCCAGAGAATGGGTGCATGAGCATGTTCTCCACCCAGGCTGTTATGCAGCCTGGGTGGAGAACATGCAAAGTGCACATGACTGTTTGGCCGGCCCGATATGGCCGGCCAAACATTCATGCCCACTTAGGGAGTGCAATCCACTCCTCTGCTGCTCTGTCAGCAGAGCAGCCCCGCCCCGGTCTGCCCGCAAAGCTGCAGCAGCAGGGAAAAAACAAAATGAATATAACCTTGAGTTATTGTAATTTTATTTTACCTTTATTTCACTGCTGCAAAGCATTGGGGCAACGCTCCTCCACCTTAGCGGAGGAGCTGCCACTGTACATGAGCACCAGTTATGTTACACATAGACATTCATTTTTTTTGTTATTTTAGGCATGGGGAGATTAAGTGATTTGCCCAGAATCACATGGTGTTGAGTCAACGAGAGACTCATACCTGGTTCCCCAGTTTCAAATTTGGCAGCTCTGGTCATTACAGCCACATCATCTCCTAGAAAAATAGACACTACAAAACAGAGAAGATTGAAGCACAAGCATCCTATGTTATCACAGGGCCATGGCTTAAGAATGAAGAGATAGCCAGGAACAGATGAAATAACTTCAAGTTATGTTATATTCCATATAGGTACCATAATATAGGCCCCTGTAACTTTATTACCCTTCACCTATATTTTTCCCCTACATTACACTTGTCACGGTTTACAGGGACTGACCTTTTACCTAGATATGACACTGCATTCAGAACGCGGGTTTTCCCTAGTTCGAAATCTCATACATTATGCATGAGGATTCTTGGAAGCACAGCAGGACTACCATCTCCTGTATAAAATCTATGTACAAAGTTAATGCCCAACGTCATCCTTAGGCCGACAGTAATACAGCGAGGTAGGACCCCTGGGGAGACCTATGGGTATATATACATCACATCTTGCTAAGATAGGAAGAGGAGACCAAGACTTCCCGGCCGACACACTGACCAGAGACGCTGAGGTTCCTGCATGCAGACACTCCAGCTCGCAGTGGTCTAACATCCCTCGCGAGGACCGACAGTCTCTCACTTCAGGTAATGGGGTTGACTAAATCCTAGAGGGATTCTTGTCTTAACACTACATACATGCTAGGTACACTTAGGTACATCTAGTTAGGGAGGCATCGTAGGAGTACGCATCTTTTATCATGTATTTTATATACTCTAATGTATTCATGATTATGGTAAGATGGTAGAACTATACCATCCATTTACGTTTACAGTCCTGCTAATCATTTATATCTTATACTGTCTAGCGGTTGTTGCAGCTCATCTGTTCTACACCAGAATAACAACTGTTCAATAAATGTTTATTGAAAACCCCTAGCCTGTTTGTTCTGTGTATCTCTCTGAGACAGACTAAGTAAGCACGAGTGACTGAGCAAAAAGTAGTATATTGTTTCCACGGTCCTGAGGGATCAGGGTTGTCATGTTCGATGGTTGCCAGGAACTATTCTCTCCTCGGTAAGAGGAGATTCTAGTGGCACTGTGAGCTAGTTGGTACAAGAGGGCCAACATACCCAGTGGGGGTGTTCAGAGTCAGTCGGACACCAATCCTACAGTGTATGTTGTCTAAACGCGCAGATCCTGTATACTTTTCATAGGAACTACTTTTATAGTATTTTTTTTATTATTATTAGGAGTTTATATAGCGCAACAGCTACCCCCAACGGAGGTGTCCCGGCGCTGTAACAGACGGCAGAAGAAGGTCCAGCAGAGGTCTAAAGGCTGGTGAAGAGCCAGGTCTTCAGGTCTTCAAGGCACGTCGGAAAACGGCTTCTGACTCAATCGTACGAAGAGAGAGAGGCAGGCCATTCCACACTTTGGCGGTAATCACTGCAAAGGCTCTGCCACCCATTCTCGAACGATGGAAGCGGGGGGTTGTCAGAAGGTGATTAGATATAAGATTCCGACTATGTTGAGAGTGTTTAAGGCGAGCTTAAAGGTAGGCAGGGCCACGTCCTTGGAAAGTTCGAAAAGTCAGAATAAGAGCCTTGAACTGAATGTGCTTGATCACTGGAAGCCAATGGAGCTTCCTAAGGTGGGGGGTGATTGAATGGCGATAAGGGATTTTACATATCAACCTGGCCGCCACGTTTTGGATGATCTGCAGGCGTCTGATCAGGAAGGCTGGTGCTCCAAGGTAGAGACTATTAGCATAGTCGAGATGGGAAGTAATTAAGGCATGTATGCTGGTCTTACGTGACTCCAGGGGGAGGAAGTGCAAGAATTTGCGCAGCATATGAAGTTTACCAAAGCAGGAAGAGGATACCTGACTAATTTGAGATTTACAGGATAGGTCGCTGTCAAACCGAAAGCCGAGGTTCCTTGCCGTGTCCACAGGCTTGGGAGGGGGATTCAATTCAGAAGGCCACCAGAGCATCGGGGGAGGGGGACAGATTTGATTATCCGAGTTGAGCTTCAGAGTGTTGAGTGACATCCAAGAAGAGATACAACACAGGCATTGTCTGAAGTCGGTGAATGCAGCTTCCGAGTGTTCGTCAAAAGAAAACACCAATTGGGTGTCGTCGGCATATGAGAGTACTCTCACCCCGTGAGAATCAACCAACGTCGCGAGGGGGGAAAGATAGGCGTTAAAAAAGAGAGGGCTAAGTGCCGAGCCCTGGGGGACCCCGCAACTCAGTGGTTTCTCATCAGAGGCAAAAGGGTGGAGGGATACTTGTTGAGTCCGGCAGCTAAGGTAAGACCAAGTCCAGGACAGAGGAATGCCCTGTATCCGAAGGTTGGAAAGTCTCTCAAGAAGGATGGAATGAGAGACTGTGTCGAATGCCGCGGACAGGTCCAAAAGCACCAGCATGGCTGCTTTGCCTGCATCCACAGATTCCCAGATGGTCTCAGTAACCTCAAGTAGGGCGGTCTCGGTACTATAACCGGATCTGAACCCGGACTGGGAATCGTGAAAGCGGTGTCGGGATTCCAAATAGCTAGAGAGTTGTTCCTGAACTAATTTTTCCAGGATTTTAGCTGTTGCTGGGAGGAGGGAGATGGGGTGATAGTTTTTATAGACCGCAGTGTCTGCATCAGATTTTTTGAAGATAGGCACTAGAAGAGCCTGTTTCCAGGTAGTGGGAAAAATGCCAGTGGACAGAGAGGAGTTCCAGATCTGATTTAAAGGAGGATTAATGAGAGGAGCCAAGATGCTCAGGAACTGAGCCGGGCAGGGATCCTTAGGGGAGCCGGATTTGCAAGCTAGTAATTTCTGAAGTGAGGAGTCAGAAGAGATGGGAAGGAAAGAAGTCAAGGCATCACAGTTAACCACTGCGATATCCGGGACAGGGGAGTGAGGGGGCAGAGTAAACGTTGAATATATATCCAAAATGTTGTCATGGAAAAAGTCAGATAGCCCATTACATAAGTCTCGAGAAGTGGAAACTGCACTCAAGATAGCAGATGGCTTGGTGAAATCTTTAACAATTTTAAAAAGAATTTTTGGTGAGTTACCGGCAGTGTGAATTTTGTTCATGAAATACTCTCTCATCGTGGAACGTTTGAGTTTATGGAAAGTTTTTAGAGCGGCTTTGTAAACTGATTTAGCCATGAGATCATAAGATGATCTCCAACTGCGCTCCAGTTTCTTGCAGCGACTTTTCTCGGCACGAAGCTCAGGGGTAAACCATGGAGCTGCTAATCATTTATATCTTATACTGTCTAGCGGTTGTTGCAGCTCATCTATTCTACACCAGAATAACAACTGTTCAATAAATGTTTATTGAAAACGCCCAGCCTGTTTGTTCTGTGTATCTCTCTGAGACAGACTAAGTAAGCACGAGTGACTGTGCAAAAAGTAGTATATTGTTTCCACGGTCCTGAGGGATCAGGGTTGTCATGTTCAATAGTTGCCAGGAACTATTCTCTCCTTGGTAAGAGGAGATTCTAGTGGCACTGTAAGCTAGTTGGTACAAAAGGGCCAACATACCCGGTGGGGGTGTTCAGATTCAGTCTGACACCAATCCTACAGTGTATGTTGTCTAAACGCGCAGATCCTGTATACTTTTTATAGGAAGTACACGACATGGTGCCGCCAACGTTGGTTGGGTACTTATTTAACAGTAGAATCTGAGTAGTTCAGTTGTGCTATTCTCAGAGAGCCCTACTCACAAATTCCCAGAGACGTCTGGAGTGGAAGGGCATAAACTCCACCACAGCTGAGTAGGTGAAAAATACTATTTATTAGCTGTTGGTTAATCAAGCTTGAAGGACACAATGTTCCTAAAAATTGTGCAAAACACCTTATATTAGTTTCCTTGAAAAGTTATTTCGTGTTCTAAACATAATGACTAATCAAATACCAGACCCACTAAACCAGCCATTGCCGCTCTCGGAAGACGAGGACGATGCAGACGCAATACATATTGCGGCAAACTTTAGAAATGCAGTCACCCTGAAACTGCTTGTGCATGTTTTAGCGCCTAGGGGTGGCGTAGTAGCTTTCGTGATAGAGGCACATGAATTATACAGAACAGAGGTATTTTATTCATGGGTTACATTCCCAGCAGCGAATGCAAGAACAAAAACATTTCATTTCTACAAAGAAGATGAACCACCAGCGGAATATTGTCCGTATGAGGTCATTGAGGTTCCGCTCACGTACCAGGAACATTTATACTGGTTTAAAGGCGGCCTACCCCATACAAGAAGTAGAGTAAGGCTCGGCCCGCTCGGAAGAGAGGGAGCAACATGGCCAATACTAGCAGCCTACACACCACATCCTGACATCGAAACAATTCCAGGACCAGACTTACTCATACTTCACAAAGAATGAATAAAACTTTACAGAAACATGACACAATTCGTCATGAGGACACTTACAGTCCAGCCAGTAACAACAAATACAGCTCACGTTCAAAACACAACAACTAAAATTACACCACAAACGTTACACGCAGTAATGGGTAAAATGCCTGCAAAACGTGAACAAATGCCATTCTGGGTAGCTCAGAAAATAACACAGTTAGAAGCAGTATTTCCGAATACTAGCCCTTATGAAAAACAGAGAATGCTGACAATCTGCTTGCCCATGGGGATAACACCACAGACAGAGGATTGGACCTCTTGGGGTACAGTTTTCGCTGCGATATATACCAGAACACATGGTATCCATCCTTAGCTGTAATACCAGATGTATTAAGACAAATACAAAATGAGTGCGGAGCAGAGCCTGCTCTGAACTTAGGGATGAAGTTACTAGTGAACTATGCCCAGGTGTCAGCCATAATATTAGCAAATATTAAAGGGAAGGCAGCATCAGTGGCTATCCACCAATGCCTAAGGGAGTTCAGTCCTTTACAACAGGAGCACGAACTACCAAAAATTATAGAAACTGCGAATGCAGAATTAGGCAGGGACAGTTTGGGTGGAAAAGCATTAAAACCACACCTGATGGGTAGTCCCGAGAAGGAGACCTTCAAGCAGACACCTGCTTCTTCTAAAAAGAAGTGGGACAATAACAAAAAACAAAAAGTTAAAGAAAATAGATCTCAATCCAGAGGTGGATCTCCTCTACAGCAGTCCTCCGAAAGGAGGTACAACCTTAGGAACAGGGATAATATTAAGAAACCTAACAGGTATCAGGATACTGATACACGTTCCTCTCGTTCCTTTCAGGGTTCAACAAAAAACTCAGAGAGAGAAGGACGGTCAGACAGACAAGAAGAGCGCACTAAGTCCAGAGACAAGCCACACGCTCAAGAATATACTTCCAAAAAAGAAGATAAACCAAAACAAAAGCCACAGTTCAAAAAGTTGAAAGTTGCAGGTCTAAAGATCAGACATGCCCAGAATTCTGAGGACTCAACTACTGAACGGGGAATGGGCTCTGACGATGCTAGACAGTGCGGCAGAAGTAACAATAGCTCGCCAGAACCTAATGGAATTTCTGGTGACAGCGGACTTGAATGATTCTATCACGGTGGAAACACCTGATACTAGGGTAAGTGTCCAACACAAATTGTATGAAATTACACTCCAAATGGAGGGGGACAAATGTAGGACAGTTAGGGGTCTCTTTTGGGAGAACCTAACGTTGGGCTATGACATGCTGTTAGCTGAACAAGATTGGTCACCAGCATTCGTCATGGATTGCCCTAAGGGAGAAACAGTAATTTTACCAGCCTTCTCCGACCATGTTCCCAAACATTTAAAATATACATATGCGCAGGAGTGGGCGGTAGCCGAAGCTCCGGCATTGTACAAAACCATGTTGGATGATTCAACCCACCACATAATTCCTTTAAAAAATACTCCGACTGCACAAAGGCAGTATCCAATAAAGCAAGAAGCAAAAAAACAGGTCAGAGAGATCTTAGATCAACTTGAATACCAAAGACTAATTGAAACATGCACCTCTCAAATGAATAAACCTTTGTTTCCCGCATCAAAACCGGACAACACATACTATCTAGTGTTGGATTACAGACATTTAAACACTTGCACTAAAACATTTGCAGTACAGAATGCACACAGTGCCACATTAATGAATAACATTGTGCAGAACAAATACAAAACAACCCTAGATATCTCAAATGGATTTTTCTGCCAGAATATAGTGCCTGAGAGCAGATATTTGACCGCATTCTCCGCGCTAGGATCTCACATCAATTTTGTCGACTCCCCCAGGGGTATGAGAACAGCCCGGGGTTGTTTTCGGCTAGGGTAACTGAATTACTTCAAAATCTGGATGAGGAGGCATTGTCCTATGTAGATGATATTTATCTGACAGATGATGACCTGGAGGAACACTTGAACAGAGTAAACACCATAATTTTGGGGTTTGCCTCTGAGGGTTACAAATTCAACTTCAAAAAATCAAAGATTGTCCACCTTAATGTCCTTTTTCTAGGATACAAGCTTTCAAGTGATGGGAAAAGCCTAGCAGCTGATTTTTTGGAAAAATGTGCGTTGCTCCAACCTCCAAAAACATTTTAAAAAATTACATTCAATCGTGGGATTCCTGAACTTTGGCAGAACATACATTTTAGATTACGCAGAAAGAGTAAAACCTTTCTATGATTTAATAAAACCTGATTTCTCAATCAGACAATGGACTCAGGAACACACTGATATCCTTCGCTCTTTACAAGCTGACATGATAGCTTCAAAACACTTACAGACACGCGTAAACGTATGCAACCTAGTGATCCGTATACTTGCGGGTCAATCTGTGTACACCTATCTGACATATAATGAAGGTGAGGCAGTACCAATAGCGCACAAATCACATTTGTACACAAATGCTGAGATGCTCTTTGCATCAACAGAAAAAATTCGAACAGCAGTTCAGACTGCTGTAGTAAGAGAAAGAGCTCTGGCTCAAGGGCAGCGTATAATTGTCGTTACTAAGCCTGGGCGTAGTTCGCGAAGTAGCGCTACGCGAAGCTACGCAAAGTGCAGTTCGCACTACGCGAACTACGCGTAGCACTACGCGTAGCACTACGCGAACTGCGTAGTGCACTGTTCGCAATGATTGCACAGTGCCGGATGCTTGTCCGCACTGTGCAATCATTGACAACGGCATCTTGCACAGTGCGAGCTGTCTTTACTGCCGCTCGAGTAGATTTTTACTCGAGCGGCAGCTTCTCAACGCGGACTGGTAGTTTCTCATCGCGAGCGGTCGCGAGCATACGCGACCACTCGCAATGAGAAACCTGACCTCCCTGCGTTGAGAATCTCGCCGGGATGTCATTTTGCTTGCTCGCGGTCGCCAACTTGACGTTGAGGACCGCGAGCAAGCAAAAAATGACCGCTGCGCTACGCTACGCGTGTTTGCACTGTGCTACGTGCAATTCGCGTTGTGCGAAGTAGCGCAAACTTCGCAAACTACGCGAGCGTAGCGTAGTGCTTTGCCCAGGGTTAGTCGTTACCCCGATTCCAGCCTTAGAGGCTGTGACAAAGGCAAGCATTCCTAACGCTAAAGCCTTACATCCGAGATGGATACAATGGGCTAATTATCTCACTGCAACAGATGTAGAATACAGGTACGACCCAAATCTAAAAACACAAGCATTTCTGCAATACGAACAAGAATATCCTCTACCAAACAAAATAATGCCTCTAGATCAGTATGAATATATTATTTATACAGACGGTTCTGCGCAACCGGCCATAGGGAGCAAACAGCAATACAGTGCCGCGTGTGCTATCGTTAAAGGATGCATGCGGGATGGAAAGTTTCACCCGAAATGCACAAAAACACAGTCTCTAGGAGACTGCATGGCGCAGCTGGTAGAACTAAAAGCACTAATACTGGCACTGGTAAATACGGATCGAGAATTCCCCACACTAATCGTGTATGATTCCTTCTACTGTGTACAGTCATATAATGAATATTTACATCACTTTGGACAAAACGGGTTTAAAGATGCAAAAGGTGGCACAATTAAGCACAAAACGCTATGGGAACAGGTAGTGGAGTTGAAAAACGAACTACCAAAGGCTCACGTGACACATACACTGAGACATCAACGTGATGGCGTTCACGTTGAAGGGAATTCATTGGCTGATGAAGCCGCAAAGGGGGCTGTACGCACGGCTTCCGTAGCTGCAATCACTCGTTCCAAAACGAGAATAGACGTGAGATAATGGTCGCGATTATTGCTACACGCAATAACTCAGCAGTACCGAAAAGATTTCCACTCAAATATTCCTACAAGTTAGATGCAAACAATGTTCCATTTGCTCAAATTCCTGGAGTGGGGGATAGAGTAATACCAAATATGGATTAATTCTAGCAGCACATGAGGGGATAGGGTCTGCACATGCAGGTGTTACAGACACAGCTTCTTTATTGAAACAGCGCTATTGGTGGCCAGGACTAAGAAAGCAGACTAAGGACTACGTCTTGAAATGCGACATATGTCAGCAGATGACAGGCTCCACAGTAACACGCCCAGTACAGACATCATTATTAACCCCTTCCATGCGCGGCCGATTTTCGCCCTGTGCGAGGCGTTTCATTAAGCGGACGGGTTCATGACGAGCTCAGCTCGTCATGCGCACACGAGCACTGCGCAGCATGACGAGCTGAGCTCGTCATGAGCATGGAAGGGGTTAATATCAGACAAACCACTCGTGTTTGTTTACTTGGACCACTGCGGCCCCTTACAATCAGATGGGGCTTACAAATATATCATGGTTGCAGTGGATTCCTGCTCTAGATTCCTATGGGTGTGGCCCCAGCGCTCGGCTGACGCTCAAACTGTTATAAAAGATTTGCGAGTCTTTATAGGGACTCCTCTCCGTACCATCCCAAGGGAAATTCGGTTGTGGAGAGGAAAAACCGGGACTTAGAGCAGTCTTTAACAGCTAGAGTATTAGGCTCGGGTGGAAATTGGGTAAAACATCTGTATGGAGTACAAAGGACATTAAATAATCAGCCAAGAAGCTCTCTAGGGGGTGTCACTCCTTATGAGGTCCTATTTGGGATAAGAATGTGGGTACCTGATCTTGATTGTGAAGGCACAGTGGCGGATGATAAACCTTTTGACATCCATAAACGTTTGGCTGTTTTACGGGACCTGAATGGATCAAGGGCACTACAAAGTAATGTCCAGGTGAAAAGGACCACCACTGGGGAAGTAAAAAGTGTCAAGGCAAGACCTGTCTGGATCCCTAAAGTTGGGGATCTGGTCAGAGAGAAGATAGCAGACAAAAAATTATTTGGGCCATCATATAGAAAGCCTGTACCTGTCCTGGCGGTGGAACGAACAAGAACAGTACTTCTGCCACCTCTTGCCGGTAAAAAGGAGGAAAGATTTGTCTCAATAGACCTGATCAAACCACACTATGTGGCCGATACTGAGTAGTAGGCCACGTGGACTCTGGAGTAACAGACACCCTCCTCTCACAACTATACAAGAAGTTCAAACAGAAAGACTCATCATGTTTGAAGGGTCACCTGCACGGAATGATGGACTAAGCAACAATGCAATGGAACTTGTTCCTCTTGAAACTGAAGTTCAAAATGAGAAGTCCATTGAAAGACAAATTTCAATTCGACCAAACACAGATATCTACATTAACATGCCTCAACAAGAGCAAGCAACAGTTTCCACAAGACCTGCGGAATTACCGAAAATTGATCGAACTGCATCTGGCTATTTCATTGACTTTGATACGTTCTCATTGGATCCAAGTGAACCTGAAACGACGCCAGCCCAAAGAACTCGTCTACAGCAATTTAAAGATTTCCTGAACTTTCTTAACAAGACTTACCTGGTATCGCCTTGGGTGGAACTCTGGGTAACTACTGGGATACTTTTCTTTCTTTTCTGGATAGGCCTAGTAATAGTCTTTAGTATGCTTATTAATGGACTTATCTTCGAGAAAGGTCTGCAGCACAAAAAGTGAATGTGATTCTGAAACCACATCTGTCATCACATCGTGAAAAAGAGACCTATCATCAGTGAACATTACAGCAGTTCCTATACCTGATGGTATAGTGTGGGACAAGGTTGATTACGATATATTTGGCCCGACTGAACTTTTAAAAATACCACATTTATTTAAGATTTCATTAAGTGATATTATTACCTCCAGTACATTTTCCGATGATTGGGATTATGAAACTGTAAATAATGTGTTGTCTGATTTAGAAAAATCTGCTGCTTTTTCTAATAACGAAATGTTAGAGGGCACATCAGACTTTGAAACAATGTATTGCTATCAACAATATGGTCATCACTTTCTGCATAAATCTGCTAATCCCAGAAATGTTTTCACATACCACCAATGGGAACATTGCCCAACACCACCGAAAAGCAGTTCAAAAACATTTGTACAAAAGTTTCCATATTTTTCAGGGTTTAAGAAATCAGACCCAGCCTCATATTATTATAAGGTTGCACCAACAACAGCACGGAAAAATATGTTGACAAACACCAAACAGATTTATTCTGCTTCCTTTATTACCCAGTTGTCTGAACAAGGTTTCAACTTATGGAAAGACACCATAGACTTAAAATCTGTCTAGGGTACTAGAGACTGGCAGGTCAAGGGAACAGAGGCACTATTTAGAGCATGCCTTATTCCTCAGCAAATAATGTTTTTGAATGAAACAGTGCAACAGACGACTAGACGACTTGTCTTGGATTAGCCAAGAATAAAGATTTGAATACACCTCGGATGCCCACACCATCACACACTGAGGGTAATATAACATCACAGGAAGAGGTTACACTAGATGACATCATGCAATACAATAGATCAGACCCCGATTGGAAGGGATGGTTGATTTGTCCCTTAGACACCAATAACTGTCAGAAAAGATTCTTGGGTAAAACTAAAGAATTTAGTATCATTAGGCCAGATCCACGTTATGTACAGAGACAACACCCAGGGGTAGTGACATCTTACAGTGTTGGGAAGTTATGCCTCGATTGGCTAAAAACCTCAACACTTACACATGTGAAACAATACTTATCCTTACTTTCAGACGATGTGGACCTACGGGATTTTTTATTAGGTCCTAGGAAGCCACGTCACAAACGTTTCTATTATGCTGTCTACAATGAGATTTGGAAGATTTCACAGCAAGAGGCCGCGAAAAGATTATGAGAAATAGATCATATAAATCTAGAGAAAGCTCTAGCAGTGGTCGACAATGGGTTAACGATACTAACCTCCAGGATATATTCTCTAGGCAACATTGTATCTTCTGCTATTGATGTACTAGGACAGGATCTGTCCATATTACAACACGGGCAATCAAAATTGCGTTCTATTATGTTATTAAGCTGGACGCTGCAATCTTTGCACGCAGGCTATGTGCCTTGGCGTTTCATAAACAGTACGTCTCTGTTTTCTTCGTACAATCTGACAGAAAAACAGATAAAAATGGCACAAAGGGGAGCAAAATATACAATGCTGCATATTGAAAAACTAGATAGATTAGCCTTTAAAGTGGCAGAATCCCCGTCCACGGAATGGTTAATCCATGGCCACATAACTCTTCCAGTCACTACCTTTCAATTCCAATATTGCCTTGAACAAATGCAGGCAGGCAGATATGAAGAAATTGGTAGGGAATTCATTAAGGAATCCTGGAAATTACCATACAGATTTCGATGCCAGAGTGGGGAAAAAGAAGTGTTTCTAAGCGGTACAAACTGCGAGAATACTTTAAGTGGATCACTTATATGCCAGGATATAATGCTTCATGGGGCCTGTAACTGTTCGGTAGCAAACTTATCCTGTCACTTAAGGGGTGCCCCAGCTGCCGTGATCACTCCAGTGTTCAGGCTACTTTCGAATGGGAGTTACTTGATCCTGAACGATCAAGGTTGCTGTGGGTTGCTTCCGGGCATCGCATATCTGGTAACCGTGAGCTCCAGGGTTACTTGCTGTATGCAAGTATTGTTTCCACCAACACATACAGTCAGGGAGGCACCGTTATGGCCTTCACTAAATGTTTCACTAATACGGTTTGATACTTTGAGCAGAATGAAAGTCATGCTTATACAGAAATCCGTGCCCTTAACCTCCGCTCGAGAGACTTTTGATCTTCAAGTAGCAAGGTCTTCGGCAGAGATACAGGCACTCATACGTACCAATTGCCCCTTCCATTTTGCAGAAATGGTAAATCGTATCTTTAACATGTCTGATACGACAGGCATCGTCCACCTATTTAAGACCATAGGTTCTGGACTATTAAGCACCTTTCAGACAGTCCTCGGAGTTATACCAAACTTTATACACTCCGTATTTGGAAGCATATTTGGAGGGCTGCCGCTGATCCTGTTTCTAATAGCAGGTATCCTGATTGTCACTTTTCTGCTAAGCAATGGACGTCCCAGTCACCAAGGAGATGGAAACAGTACTCCTGGAGCGAAAATACCGTGATCGCATGGTACAACTACTAGCACACCTCGCCTAAGGGAACTAAGTGCTTCTTGGTTCTTGTCATTTAGACCAGTCTGGATGGACTGCATCTTACCTGTCCTCCGATGCCTGTTTTGCGGAGAAGAATGCATGTTAGATCTCTGTCTGACACTCCCATCATGTGCGCAACCGGACGTTGATGCTTTACTGGACCCGATAACGGCCCATGTTCTGCAGTGTCCCCAGCGTATTCCCATGTTGATGGCGGCATTCCTAGAGCCACCACAGGTAGTACCTGCTCCTGCTCTGACACCCAGGCCTTGGATGGCGCACAGGCTGCCCCAGCACCGACTGTGGACAGTATGGAAGATCATCTGTGGTCAATTGACATAATCTGCAAGGAGTTACAGGGACCGTCGACTGCGGAGGCAAGCAACGACAATGTTGCGTCTACCAGCCAGGACACATAAACATTTGACTAATTTGGCCCGTCATGTGCTGGGAATTTTTTTGGGGGGGGAAACAAACGGGAAATTAGAACTCCATATCAAAATTGACATTCCTTTTGAGCATGTATGGCTTTTAATTGCTTATAGTAGGTAGGCCTATATCTACAGACACATTAGGGCTATGGCTTGAGTAACAAAATAATTTTTTTTATTTTTAAACTTTTAAAAGATTTTTAGAACTTTTTAAACATTGTTTTTAGCACAACTTGAAACTAATGTTTTAACTATTTGCGTACAAGTATCTAGTCCAACTAGTAGTACGGTTAGAATGTATTTATGGCATCCATTCGGAAGAGGAGTGGGTGTTATATTCCATATAGGTACCATAATATAGGCCCCAGTAACTTCATTACCCTTCATCTATATTTTTCCCCTACATTACACTTGTCACGGTTTACAGGGACTGACCTTTTACCTAGATACAACACTGTATTCAGAACGCGGGTTTTCCCTAGTTCGAAATCTCATACATTATGCATGATGATTCTTGGAAGCACAGTAGGACTACCATCTCCTGTATAAACTCTATGTACAAAGTTCATGCCCGATGTCATCCTTAGGCCGACACAGTAATACAGTGAGGTAGGACCCCTGGGGAGACCTATGGGTATATATACATCACATCTTGCTAAGATAGGAAGAGGAAACCGAGACTTCCCGGCCGACACACTGACCAGAGACGCTGAGGTTCCTGCATGCAGACACTCCAGCTCGCAGTGGTCTAACATCCCTTGAGGGGTGTCCAACTCCAGACCAGGACAGGGTCCCACAGTCTCTCACTTCAGGTAATGGGGTTGACTAAATCCTAGGGGGATTCTTGGCTTAACACCTACATACATGCTAGGTACACTTAGGTACATCTAGTTAGGGAGGCATCGTAGGAGTACACATCTTTTATCATGTATTTTATATACTCTAATGTATTCATGATTATGGTAAGATGGCAGAACTATACCATCCATTTACGTTTACAGTACTGCTAATCATTTATATCTTATACTGTCTAGCGGTTGTTGCAGCTCATCTGTTGTACACCAGAATAACAACTGTTCAATAAATGTTTATTGAAAACGCCCAGCCTGTTTGTTCTGTGTATCTCTCTGAGACAGACTAAGTAAGCACGAGTGACTGAGCAAAAAGTAGTATATTGTTTCCACGGTCCTGAGGGATCAGGGTTGTCATGTTTGATGGTTGCCAGGAACTATTCTCTCCTTGGTAAGAGGAGATTCTAGTGGCACTGTGAGCTAGTTGGTACAAGAGGGCCAACATACCCAGTGGGGGTGTTCAGAGTCAGTCGGACACCAATCCTACAGTGTATGTTGTCTAAACGCGCAGATCCTGTATACTTTTTATAGGAACTACACAACAGTTACTTATGATTCTGAAACATGTATACTCTGGTAATCGCTGGTGTTTGATTCTGGCTTCTATCCTTAAATCCTTCAGTATTTCGTTTTCTGATATCCTCTGAGGCTCTCTCGATTACAAGGTCCTTTTGGAGCTCCAACCAAATCTATACCTGGCCTCTCGAACAATTCAAAATACCAACTTGCCATAGAAAACCTTAATGCCCTCAATATCAACAAACGTCTTGATTACTCTAGACACAAACTACACAACAAACAGGATGTGAGCAATGAGTTGGCCCAAGATGGAATCGGTTCCTAATCTCTTCTATCAAAGTTAGTAAAAATATATGAATTCAATACATAGACATGTACGATTGTAACTGTATTTGTATTTATATAGTGCTTACTACCCCTAACGAGGCTTTGAAGCACTTTACAGCGAGTAGCACTCTACTCCGGAACCCAAGGTTAGTGGTTAATCTAGTGTTTTTTGTTGGTTATTGTGATTAGTCGTGTGCGCTCAAGAACAAATTACATGCATTTGCTACAGTTACTTTGTGATGTATTGATACCAGGTAGGTGTGATTAGATGTGGTTTCAGGTGAATGTTTATTGAGCAAGGTAGGCTGGTGGAGATCAGGTAATGCTAGATTACATACAGGGATAGGGTTTTAAAGCAGAGAAGTTGTGATCTATGAAATGAGATGTCATCCACTTGTAGAATTACAATACGAAGGATTGAGGCAGGCAGGCCTGAGACTGAGAGGAGGCTATTCTCAGAAATAGAAAGATGAAAGGTATGAAGTGAGGTCACTCTAAAGTTAGAAAGGGGAGGAATCAGGCAGGAGTGAGTCAAAGGCAACATTTCATGCAGGGTTTTATGAATATAGTTGGAGAAGGCTTTCTGAGTTATCAAGCAATCGGAGAATGAAAGCTGGAGAAAAAAACAACATTATACATTGTGCTCCATATCCGGGGCAGACAGCTTAAACGTGTCATTCCGAGTGTACACATCATTCAAACATAAAGGGCCCTAGCCTGTTCTGTCCAAAGCCTATGACTGCCCTTTTAAACATAGTCTGGAGTATTCCAACCTTGGTGCAGGGTTTGTAAGCTGCACAAGAGGAGTTGGCAGAGAAAAAGAAAGGACTCATTTCCCTCACTAATCTTATTATTATTTGGTCTAGCTGAGTTTTTCTTGCTGTCTTTTGTCACCTAATCCAATCGAAACAGAGCGATGAAGCCCTGTGGGTTGCATTTTGGACATACTGGGCCTGTTCCTGTGCACAAGTTGGGGTGAATTATTTTCCCAGACAGTGGAAGTGTATCAGAATGCAGGACGGAGGAGATGTAGACAGTGAAGTGGGGACAAAGGAGACATGACCCCTACAGAAATGAGATGAGGTCCTTCCTGTAGCACTGCCACTTGGTAGATGGCGGGGGTGAAGGGGGCTGCTGTCTATAGTTCAGAGTGAGAAGGGTCTTTTAGGTAAAACGACCCTTTTGTCTCTTTCCTGATCACTGTCTTGGTGGCTGCTTATAGCCAGGTGCAGATAGTTCACATGACACTCAATCTTTCCCAAACTATTGTGATTATAGCTGACGTGTAAAATGCTTAGAGATGCTGGAAGGCTTTGAGGGGAACAGATTATTTACTTTTGATCAGAAATCTGATTTTCACAGGATTAGCAGAAGTGACATCACACTTCATGGAGCCCCTTCCCCTCTCCCTGATGACACCACAGCAAAAAGAAAGTGACATCACACAACCTTTTACTCAGTTATACAACAGAAAGTGACATCATCAAAGCAAGGAAAAAAACTACAAAATGTGTAAGCATAAACACCAAATCTCAATAAAGCAGCTAAAACTATTTTAGTTATCAGCTATATACTAATTGATCTCTAGGTGGAATATACCACAGCTACAGGCTTGAAATACCATGGGCACTGCCATCATAATCTATGTAATCTTATTTGTCCAGCTACTGCCATCATATATGCAGTACTGTCTCACTTAACCACTCACTTTATCATATAAAAGCTGATGCAGCCATCCAGTCCCATCCATCAAGGAACAAATTCATCCTCATGTGCCCAGATACTGCCCTCATGTGCCAAGCACAACTTCGAATGAGCAGTAGCCCCAAGTGTCAAGGTGTTGCCATCATATGCTAAATACAGCCTCATATACACAAATACATGGGATAGAGCCTCACATAACTCCCTACAGGGACAAAAACACCATAAGAGCACCAAACTTGTCCTCACCATGCCATCGAAACACTAGATATGCAGACCATGTGACTGGCACACAGTCATGCATCCAAGCACTTCCTCGGAGTATCATACTACCCATTTGCAAAAGCACTTTGCCACCTTACTGAGCATATGAATCATTATATAAAGGCAAATATAAAGCAATACTTTTTTCAATCAACGACCAATGCTGTACTCATATGGAATCCTCCTTGTGCCTTTCATTCTGCATTAGTGGAAATCACAGGTTCTCCTCCACAGAAAGTAGAACCCCAAGGTCACGTTTCCCCATACACATATCTGTCTTTCATTTGTGGATCTATCTTCTTCAACCCCTTGTCTCCTTACTGCAGAGATACAGACCTCTGGTGTCTGATGCTGTTTTCCTTCCATGGCTGTAGCCTCTACCCCTGAATCATTTCCTGAAGCTCTGTACAAGGCAGGAACAATGGAGGCAAGTGGCACCTGCTTCTCTGGTCCCAGACATGTGATAACTCACCATTGCTCCTCCTGAGAGAAACTAACTGGAAACAGGATTACTCCTGAAGGGCTATCCTCTCATCGATTTTCATGAGTGTTTCTTGGCTATCTTCATCTTTTCAAATACAGCAATACTCTTTATACCATACAAAGGCATCCACTTACATTAGTTGCCACTGTCTTTATGCACTGCCATCTCTATGCTTGCAAAGACCTTTACCCCTCCCATCACATCATACTGCATCAGGGAGCACCAAGGGGCAGATTTGCCAAGAATTTACACAAGACATTTCAGCTAGGCGAGTTGCTGCACTGCGTTGCGGCAATGGGAGAGAGATGAATAGTGCCATATTTACAAAGATATGGTGCTCTACAGCTCTACCCAGCAATGCCGTGCTTGTGGCTGCCTAGCGCCAATGCCGGCACTCCGGTGCCATGCTGCAAGTGTGCCTGTGCTACAGCCAGGACTGTTTTTGTGCATGAAGGAATACCTTACTACACAAAAATAACTCAAGAAGTCATTTTCCTCATTCTATGCGTGATGCAGAATGATTGATTTAGGTCAATTTTCTTATTTATATACAGTCTAATATTTATAGGGCAGACACACAACACACATACACACTCACACATGTACACACAACACTGTTCATAAGGGTTTACTATGTATTATGATCCTATAATACTAATACGTGCTTGTGAGGAGCATGTAATAAACTGCAAGAATTAAGATAGAGTGGTTTGTAAGTGCAAAATGAATTACAATATTGAAATGTTGACAGCTCCATCGAAGACAATGGAGCAGCTGCCGGATATACACACAGGTATAGGCCCGCTACTGTCTACTTTCCAATGTTCTAATCCACACCTTCTCACTCTCCCTCTATCCTGCTTCTTCACAGACTATGCTGATTGCACAAGGGAATGAGAGAGCCAGAATCTATAAATGAGGGTACCCAATTGGCTTTCCTCTCGCTGGAGGAGTCCTGCTTATTTGCAGCCTCCCTCGGCTCTGCCAAACAAAGAAAAACAGTTTTGCTGAGCCCAAGAAGAATCAAGAACTGACTGCTGTCCGGTTTCATAGCTCTTGTAAAAGCTGTGAAAGGTACTTAAACTTCAAATGTTGCAAGGGATTGAAAACATCTGCATTTTCCAAAAGGTTGCTGTTTTGCCTTCGAGGGAAGAATGTTCTAATAGCCTTACAGTCAGCCAAAATGGGATTTACTGGCCATTTGAGGCCCGACCCTTGTTATATGCCCTTGTCTTTGGCTTGGCCCTATAACTCGAACTGGCTTGTAATGGCTGGTATAGCCTGCTGCTGTAGGATGTCTGGCTATATCATAACCCCAAGCATGCATTACTGGACTATTATGTAGATTACATGGCTGAGCCAGAGTGTGACAGGCAGCCCACCAGCCCACTAGGTCAATGGAGCACTTTGCCTCTTCCTACACGGTGGAAGAGCACACTTGCATGGTGAGGATCTCAATGCTAAAAGTACATCTGCTGGTGGCAAATACACCTTTGGTAGAGCTGAATGTTGAGCAGGTGCCATGTGGTTTTACCCACTAATCATTTATCTTTTGTTTTTCACAAATTCCCAAAGCAAGATAGGGAAAATATGCTTCAGGAAGACTGTCCAAACTAGGGTAGACCGCCCGACGAATGAAAGGCAGATGGATTGCTGCCTTCAATTGACCACTAGAAGAGCTGGTGGTGGCTCAAACTGAAGTCAGTTTGCTGTAGAAGAACAGCAGTTGTCTTTTCCCACCAGACTCTAAATTATGCCTATATTATAGAAAGTAATTTGTGGCTATGATATGGTTACTGTGAAATATATATTTTGCAACCAGAAGCGTGTTAACTTTTTGAAAAAGAACAAGTTGGAGACTCAAAGTCTGATGTAAACAAACTTGTGAACCATCAATTTGGTGAATTATAAAGTTGAAATCTGAAGGTTTTCATCAAAAAGCACTGGAAAGAATCTTATCCTTGGCTCAGAAAAAAATGGGAAAAACAGAAAAGCTACAAACACATCTAACAAGGCTGTAGTAAAATAGATACAACATTTTCAAAAAGTGAAATTGGAAAAGTTGGTAATATCAAAAAGAAAGCAGTGTCACAGTATTCACTCTTCTACTTGCACCGCAGCATCAAATAGTGAGCTGGAACAAAGAAGGGGGACAAAAGGAGGAAGGATGGTTTTGCAGAACAGAAACAGACAGTGGTAAGGATTAACAGGACAATTGTGGAGTGAGAGGGAAGAAGAGAAGGAAGGATGCTCAGTTGATTAAAAATCAGTACATTTCAGAGTGAAGAATGAAGCAAAGTGAGGAGGAGTAGAGGGGAAGACCTAAAGCTCAAGAATGGTATGGGGCAGTTCATTGGGTAACAAGTTAGTGTGTTAGTGGTAGGAGTTAAAACCAATAAAAGAAACAGGAAACATAGAAAAGGAGGAGGGAAGAGACAAAGGGTGACAAACAGATGAAGAATCATTAAAGGTCCTGACATGGGAGGAGTCACTGAGAAGGTGTGGACACCAATAGAGGGTGTTTTCGTCCAGATCGTGAGAACCATTGGAACCACTGCTGTTTGTGCAAAAAGAAGAGACAAGATGTCATTTATACATCAATAACTAACAACTAACAACAATATGGAAATATATGAAGGATTATCAGTTGAAACAGTCCTACATACTAATCAAACAGACTAAGAAATACAGGGCCTTATTTATGAGAAGTGACGCATCGCTGCGTCAAAACAGTGATGCGTCACTTCTCAGTGCGCCCCCCTTGCTACATGATGGATGCATCATATTTACTGTATGACGCATCATGTCGCAAGGTATGACAGCTTCGTCAGTATTACTGACGTATCTTTCGGCGCAAAATTGGCGCATTGCTGGACTAGTGTCTCAAGGAAACATCCTCAGCAGCAGGAAGACTAAATTATGCGCTCATACCGCTCATGTGACCATGAGTGAAGATCATCTGTGTGGCCTCCACTCTCTCAGGTATCTTCCTTTGCTGCTTTTTCTGTCGAGAAAGACTTAGGGCTTATTTACAAGCCCCTTGCGCCATGGTTGAGCCACTTTTCCCCATATTAAAAGTGACGCACTGGCGGCACAAGGGGCTTGTAAATCAGCCCCTTATATGCTGTAATCTCCTCAAGCCCAGGCTGTGGGTGGGCCTCTTCACTGATTAATCAACCACTCGTGGCCATCGTGTTCATGACCGCTGCAGATCTGAGCGAATCTTGTACAACAAGATAAGGAATGGAAAAGTGGAATCCTTAATAGCAGTCGATCGAGATCTTGCTGTCAGCAATGAACACTTGTTCCTCATGCGCGATCTTCCACTCCAAAATCCCAGCCACAAAAACATTGTCTGGAGTAAAGGAGTGATTCCAGGGGTCACTGCCATGAGCTATAGACTTCCTGAACTGGGATGTGACTGTCCCCTGCCTTAATGCAGGGACAGACTGCCTCCAAACCCAGATTAATCAGCTCCACAAGGGAATGACAAGTCATGGATACACAGAAGGATCCCACACTTTTAATTAGAATACAAAGGTAAGAAGATAGAAACATTGGCCTAATCAGCCAGACGGAATCATTCCTTCGTGTTTGGAAGGAGGTAGTTGGTGGCATAAGAAATCTTAACTCAAACATCCAACACTTCTACTTTAACAATAAAAAAAGAGAAAGTAACTTACATGTTTCAGAGTACATAAGAGGCAGATGCCTGAACTTTTAAACCAAGAAGCTGCATTGATACATTTATAGCCCCTGGATTTGCTAGTATATGTTGTTCACCTTCACACTATTTGTATAATCAATCATAACATGCTAGTGTCGCAGAGGGAGCCTCTACCAATTAATCATCAGGGAACAGAAGGCACCTTCAGCCTGGCACCTCTCCAGAGTCAAAGC
Organism: Calotriton arnoldi; assembly: GCA_963921515.1. NCBI lineage: Eukaryota > Metazoa > Chordata > Amphibia > Caudata > Salamandridae > Calotriton > Calotriton arnoldi. Next base: position 1,291,022 of record CAWUFW010004278.1, on the reverse strand, counting down.
ACAACCACAAGAGAAAATGTTGTGCCTAAGACTATCAGGCGGAAACACAAAGCAATCTGGAAAGGCATCTGCAAAACTCAAGTGCAGATGCGGAGTGTGTGCTTTCTAGAAACACCGAGAAAAAGCTTGAATGGCAGAATCAGAGACAATATATCTCTTTTTATTTCTCTCACAGGTTCTAAACAAAATTGACTGAAATGGACTAAATATCACAAATACATGCACTAAACCTATTTGCATAGGAACACTTCTTCGATCAATACATTGTTCATTTGTCCTCTCAATTATACAATGTCACGAATTAAAGATAATAAACAGCGACATGTTCTTTTCTTAATCACAGGAAATATACATTTATGTTCAAATGCAACATAGACCCATGCCACGTTAAAAGCATACCTACTCATTGCATTCTCGTTAAGTTAGTGTGCAAAAAGATTACACAGCAGTGTGATCTGTAATTGCCAGCTCCCATGAATTTTTAAGGCCGGATTTCCGAGTCCTTAGTTTATAGGAACAACATCTGATACTCCAAGTACGAGACGATAACACAATAATGCAAAAAGCACAAAATAAAAGATTTAATGATCCAACAACAATGGAAATATTGGTTGCTACTTTTTATTCACTATGTGATCGATTCTGTATCAGGTGTGACTTACTTCAAACTTCAGGGTGACATATTCTTTAATTTTTTGGGGCGAAACCAACACTTACAGAAAAAAAGCTTTGTGAATCCGGTCGTATGCATTGCACTACCAAAGGCGTCTTTTGCCTTTTTCCATCCCTAGGAGGAAAACAAGAATAAAGAGAGTAAATCTGGCAAAACAAAAGGAGTTTTCTCCCATTTTTGCACACACTTAACTTGTTATTACAGAAGTGATTGCACGTCCTTCTGTGATGTGCAGGTAACAAAGTTACTTGTCTGAACAATAGAAATGGAGGGGGGGGGGCTCTCTAATTCTCATGGAAGTGCAGCCCTGTGCGAATGAGAGACTGTGCCTTTGTGCCATATCACCAAACTGGGCACACATGCAGGGGATCTGATGATCCCAGGGATTCCTTCTAAATGGAGGCCAGGGGGCCCCTGTACAGACAATGACAATGCTGCAGGGGCCTTGCTACCAGTATGTGTTAAGGTGCATAATGTACATAGGTGCCCGCAGGGAGGAGTATGGGGGGGGGCGCTTGCCCCCCTGTATTTTTCCCTTGCCCTCTAATGACTATGCCCCTGTCCTTTGACATTGTCAAAAAGGATCAGTGGATGGATGATGTTAAAATTATGCCTCCCCCCTGAAAAATTTCTGCAGACGCCCATGATAGTGTACTCTGACCTCTTGAGCAGGTCTTGAAGGTATATGTTTTGAGGTCGCCTACACTCCTTGAAACCTTCAGAGATCCAAGTGTTAGAGGGATCTGGACGGAAACACTGAGCAGCAAGCGGACCAGTGATCCTAGTTTCCGTCCATATCACCATGGCATGCAATAACTCACTTAGGGGCATATTATCAAGAACGGCGTTAAAAAGTATCGCCGGTTTAGCGGCAGAAAACTGCTGCTAAAGCGGCGATAATGGGCTTGATAATATGCCCTTGAGAATTCCAATAGAAGTCCATGTTCTGGTGTGAACATGGGCTTCTATTGAGATTCTCCAGGGCATATTATCAAGCCCATTATCGCCGCTTTAGCGGCAGTTTTCTGCCGCTAAACCGGCGATAATTTTAACGCCGTTCTTGATAATATGCCCCTGAGTTAGCACATAGGCTAGCAATGAATCCTTTTTAAAGCATGTACATGACCTCAATCTGTGCTGGGTATACAAAAGAGAAGGTGTGCACCAGTGCATTGAGTGATCGTATGCCCCGTCTGCAGACTGTCCTCATTCATACATGATAAAAAGAGATGAAATAACTACAAAACTTTCTAAAATAGTTTTTCGACACTGAGATGTGCATGCTGTGTTGAGTGAATGTATACATTGGACACTAAGGCCCTATTTCAAGTGGCTCAGTGCATTCCAATATGTGCTGTGACTCCTGTCACTGGGCATGCCAGAATTACAAGTAATATGGAGAAAACCATCCTTGTAATTTTCCCTAAGTCAATGTTGACCTGCCTAAAATCACTGGGAAAACACATCCAGTGATTAGAGACATGCAGAATTTGGTTCTAAAAAGCATCACAAGCCATGTTATTCCCCATTATTACAGTGACCTCACAATTTTAGATATTTATGACACCTGAAAAATGACAACTCACAGTGTATCATTGCTTATGAGGTTCAATAAATAATGCACCAAGCACTGGGCCACTCATAATGAGGGTCTAACCAGGGTGGACTAGCCTATAGGGAAATCAGACAGTGTCCAACGGGCTGGTATTTCACGTCAGTGTGTAAGCCAGTTCTTGGCTATTTGTCGGCCTGTTTTGTGGTCTGCTGGGCTGGTTTTTACTGTTGAGTTCCTTGATATTAATATCAATAACAGGAGAGTGAGATGAAAGTAGGCCCCCCCACCTTCCAAATTCGTCAAAATAATCATAAAGAGAGAGCCTGCTACCTATATTCTGTAAAACCACTTGATCGGATGAAAAAGGGACTCCTATTTAGTTTTTAGAAGAACCCTCACCCACTAACACCCACTAACACCAGTTAGTGGGATGCTTCATGATAAGGTTCGCTCTGGAGACACTTAGGGGCATATTCACAAGGAGCTATCGCCGAATTAACTGCACTTTATCGCAGCCAAAGTCGTGATAAATTTACCTCCCCATTCACAAGCCGGTGTTAACAGCCCACAGCACCAGTTTACCCGCGATAGCAGCCGCAAAAACATCGCCACAGAGGACCCCCGCAAATATCGCTAATAAGATGCAGAGTAGGCGTTCCCGTGACAAAAGTCGAGACAACAGCACACCTCAACATTCACAACGACCAGCCACATCCGCGATAAAAACACAAAACAGGCGATAAGGCGCGTTAGCACCAGGAAATCTACACCTGCTCTGACCTGGTGCAAAGTCAGACGGCAGCCAGCACTACAAAAGGGAGCACAGCCCAGGGCTACATCGGGAGGGCAACAGATGCCATGGAGCCACCCATCATGCGGCCCGGACACCCAAGAGGGCCACAACACCCACCGCCACCACCCCTCCCTGGCACCCCCGACCAAAGACATGTCACATCAGCCACACCCAAACATGTACAAATTATTCCGCTTAATGCCGCACAATCAAAACTGGTGACATGGATGTGTCGTCACAGAAATGACCAGCACACATTCACTTTCGAAGCAACAAATGAAACTTTATTAAAATGAACAACGAAATGAAATGAAGACACATGGCCGCTCCCCTCCGGACAATACGTAGGTCACTGCCTGTAAGACAAAAAACATGATGAGAAGGTGTGTCCTGCGCACATCAGAGGACAGAGAGAGAGCGAAGGAGAAAGAGAGGAAGAGAGGGAGAGAGAGAGAGAGAGAAGAGGAGAGAGAGAGGAAGAGAGGGAGAGAGAGAGAGAGGAAGAGAGGGTGAGAGAGAGACAGAAGAGGAGAGAGAGAGGAAGAGAGGGAGAGAGAGAGAGAGGAAGAGGAGAGAGAGAGGAAGAGAGGGAGAGAGAGAGAGAGGAAGAGAGGGAGAGAGAGAGAGAGCGAAGAGGAGAGAGAGAGGAAGAGAGGTAGAGAGAGAGAGAGAGAAGAGGAGAGAGAGAGGAAGAGAGGGAGAGTCCCGCCCCTGCGCACCCAGGCCACACTGCTCAACTGCTGCCACCGGTGTGTCTCCAACCACGTGCCGGTATGTAGGTCAGTTCACCAGGCCACACATCTGATTCAGAGCCGTCAGCTGAAACAGAGCCCAGACACATGACTGGCACAGTACACACACTTGCACAAGTCAACATCGCCTGCCCGCCCATGCACACCCAGGCAGAGGCCCCCCAACCTCTCCCGCCGCCCATCGGAGCATGCCCGCCCATGCACACCCAGGCCCCAATGTTCACCTTCCGCCACCGGCACGTAGACAGGAGGTCCCACCACGTGCCGCTGCAAGCCAGAAGCCCAGGGCCCGCAAACATGGCACCCTCCACATCATGCAGCCACGCTCCGTAGGCCACCAGGTCTCACGTTTGGTGCTGGGTCTAGATTACTCCATGGCAGTGGACATACCAGTGCACCCGTCACCATCGCAGGCTGCACACCCGCTCAGTCTAATGGGTGCCACCAACCCTGGGACCCCAGAAGCGACGCCACGTGGCGGTAGGTAGGCCAGGGCAGAAAACTACACTACGCTCGTGTAGTTTGCGTAGTTTGCGCAAATACGCGCTACGCGAATTGCACGTAGCACAGTGCAAAAACGCGTAGCGGGCATTTTTGCTTGCTCGCGGTCCTCAACGTCAAGTTGGCGACCGCGAGCGAGCAAAATGACATCCCGGCGAGACTTTTTCCTCGTTCGCGATCAGCAACATCAAGTTGCCGATCGCGAGCGTGGAAAATAAACCTCCCGGCGAGATTCTCAACGCGGGGAGGTCAGGTTTCTCATTGCGAGTGGTCGCGTATGCTCGCGACCGCTCGCGATGAGAAACTACCAGTTTGCGTTGAGAAAACTGCTGCTCGAGTACAAATCTACTCGAGCGGCAGAAAACTATCGCTTGCACTGTGCAAGATGCCGTTTGCAATGATTGCACAGTGCGGACAAGCATCCGGCACTGTACAATCATTGCGAACAGCATTTCCTACCGCACTACGCAGTTCACGTAGTGCTACGCTTAGCTCGCGTAGTGCAAAGTGCACTTCGCGTAGCTACGCGTAGTGCTACTACGCGAACTACGGCCAGGGTTAGCGGTAGGCCCGCGCTGCCCTCTGGCTCTGGCCTACACTGCGGTCCAGCAGGGCACACAGAACCTGAGCTGTCCGGACCGCCTGGATGGGGCGTCATCGCAGGCTGCACACCTGCTCAGCAGCTCAAGGTGCCACTGACACAGTGCACCCTAAGTCACCGTCCCATGGCGGGGTACCTGTGCCGTCCACAAGGCCCCGGGTGCCACTAACCCTGTGCAACACCAGTCTGCACCACATGGTGGTAGGCCCGTGCCATCCACAAGGTCTCGGGTGCCACTAACCCTGTGCAACCCCAGTCTGTGCCACGTGGTGGTAGGCCCGTGCCGTCCGCAAGGCCTCAGGTGCCACTAACCCTGTGCGCAACAACTCATGGGCCCTACATGAGTGAGAACCGTGGAGCGTCCGTCATCCAGTCACCACTGGAAGAGGGGAATGTGACGTCGTCGGCCCCTTATGTTGGTGGAGTCACATGGCCTGTGACGCCTGTGCCGGATGGGTGTGGTGTGTGTGAAAACCTGCCCTCAGGGAGTGGCTGTGACATGCTGACAACTAGACCAGTGACCTGCACACCGCCAGCGAGTACGGCTGCGACGGGTAGCAATGAGGGCCCCCCCTCGGGTGGTTAGCGGAGTGGTCTGGCCTGCCGTACGCCCGACCAGCGCAGGGCTTGCAACAATGACTCGTGGGCTCTGGGCGTGGTCCAGTCCATGTCCGGACAAGGAAGTGACTGATGCGTGTGTCCCTGTTGTAGTGTTCACGGAACCGGGTACACAAGATGCAATGTCGCACCCTCTGACTGGCATCCCACAGGATGAACATCATGGACGCAAGGGAAGGCACTGTCCCCACATTCATCCACACATCCATACATGAATGACGTAAGACATTACACAGCAGTGCGTCACTGGATGTTTATTTGCACATCCAGTGCAGTCATGCAGCTGGAGCGGTACAGGGCAATGCCGAGCACACTACACAATATGGGCCCGTGGAGGGCCAGCCAGTGTCCATCCGGGGATGACCTGTACTGCGGAAGAGGAAGGGTACAGTCCGCAGTCTGTCCGCCGTGTCATTGGTCGTCAAACAGGATGTGGCAGTCCATGTCGCTGTCCAAGGTGAGTGCATCGGAGTGTATCCGGGGTCAGTGGTAGGCCTTGAGGCCATGTGCGGCACCAAGCAGAAACAGGCAAGGTGGCGGAAATGAATGCTAGTGCCTGGCCCTCCTGACCACAGTCCCATCCACGTCCTCGTCCCCGGGTGTTGCAGTGCTGGCTGCAGCACTGTGTGCCACTGTCACATCAGGGGCCGGAGGAGGATTGTCGGCCGCACTGTGTGGCAGTGACACATCAGGTGCCAGAGTGGATACGCCTGCCGCACTGGGAGGCACTGACACACCAGGGGGCGGAGATGTGGATGGTGTGGGGGCAGCAGCATTCATCATCACCACACCTTCTGGCAGCAATGCCATGACGAGGACATGCAGGGCACGGTAGATCCCAGCTACATTCCGCTGATGTGCAGCGGCAGCTGCCATCCTTTCCGCCTCCATCCACACCATGTCCTCCATGAGCCTCTGCATGTTTGCCAGCTCACGGCTGGCATCGCTGGGGCCACTCTTAGCGGACAGGTATTCTTCCCTCCGCGTCATGACTCCAGAGATGTCAGTCAGGGCTCGCTGGAGACCATGGGGCGGACATAGACACCCAAGGATGGCGTCCAGTTTGTTAGCCATGAGCTCGAACCCCACCCACACCTGCTCGGCCGTCTCCCTCTGGCCCTCCAGCACACGACGTTGGAAGGCCATTTGTTGTTCCTGGGGGTCTTGGGAGGGTGCCGGGGCTGTGGGTGCCTCCTGCTGGGTGGTTTGGGTGGTGGGTGGGGTCTCATGGATGTAGCTGGGCTGCCCTGATCCTGGAGGTGAGTTGCGGATGAGGTCAATGAGGTCTTGGATGGTTTGGGTGTCGATGCTGGTGTTGTCCTCCTCCTCGTAATCAGTGAAGAGTGGCTGTGACTGCTCTGCAGGAGGTGTTGACGATGCCCCTGCGATGTGAAGGGGAGATGGTGTATTACAATGTATCCACATGTATGTAGCCGCATGGTACAGGTTGACATTCAGACAGCATGGTATTGTACATTGTGACAGTCTGTGGGTCTGGGCGAGGACCCAGAGTGATTGTGGGTGTGCACTGTGCCCTGCTTGCTTGTGCATGTGTGCCATTGTGGCCATCTCCCCCGTCCCCCAGTACCTGGTGGTCACTCACCCTGTTGCGGTTGTGTTGTGTCCTGTCGAGCAGTGTCCGGTCCCCCGACTCCGGCCACAGTATCCATACTGATGACTGTCGACACCAGCTCCTCCATGTCATCCAGCTCCAGCTGTGGCGCTGGGCCCCCACCTCCTGTCTGCGTTGCTGCCTTCAGGTTGGGGGAGAGTTTCTCCTTGGTCTTCCGCTTGATGTCATTCCATCGCCTCTTGACCTCGCCCATTGTCCGCTTGTGCTCTCCGACGCCATTCACCTTGTCGACGATGTCCCGCCATATTCCAGTTTTGGTGCCCAATGACACGCTGGAGGTGACGAAGAGTTGTTGATGGTGTTCCATCACCTCCGTGACTATGATCCTGTTCGCCTGTGGACTGAACTTGGTCTTCCTCGTCTTCTTGTTCTTGCCCTTCCCTGTCCCCAAGGTCCCTGGCTGGTCGTCCGGGGTGCTTGTGGGGTTGCGCTCGTCCTCTGCGCCTGCTCCCGCTGCCTCCATGGTGCTTGTGTGTTGGTCAGTTTGTGTGTGGGTGTTTTTTCTACTTTAATGGGGATTTTTGATGCCTGCCAGGTGTGTATTGCAGGCCTGGCGCTGATTGTCGCTGATTTCCTCATCGCGCTTTTGCCCATCGCGTGTTTTTTGGTGTTGTGGTTTGTGTTTTTATCTCCATCATGGTGGTTGTATCACGGACATTGTCCGCGGTTTCGGCAGACTATCGCATGCTACCGCCTTGTTGTGATTTCCACGTTGACACGGGGATATTTTCCCGCGATGGGCTGCGATATTGGAAGTTGTGTTACGCTACTCTTGCGGTAGTTATCACACGTTCTTGTGAATATACCCCCTAGTGTATGTGGGTGAGCTCTGAAGCCTGATTTACAGCAGAGCAGGTTTTTGACATTTAGGGATCTTGATAGTTAAAAACACCTTAAAGTTTCTCTATCCCAAAGGGGAATTTTTTAATCATGGGAATCTTAGGCAAGATTAAAAACAAGAAATGATGTGACCAAGAGTGTTATGATCTCCCCCATCCATGGTAAACATGTTTTAGCCAAAGTTTCTGTTGCCCTTACGAGCCAAATGGATTTCTTCAGGACCGAGTGATCTCTAATCTTATGTGCCTGTTCCCTATTGCTGTGCACATGTGCACTACTACTCGTGAAGTTGTGCTATATTCGTAACTTACAATTTCCGTTTATGCTTCAGTACAGGAAAGTCTCCTGTGACACCATTTCTATCAATCAAGGTCAGAGAACATTATGAAGCAGGATATACCATAGGATTACAATGGTAGCTCCATTCATGCTATGCATCGTGATAAACCGCATTCAAGGTCATGCAGTTTTCCTCTAGCATGCCATAAATGTCCCTTGTGTGCTTCTTGTTTGTGACACACTGTAAACTCTTCATGCAATATTTGAATAATACGCCTCTCAAAAAGGGATACAGATTTATGTATCCTCATGCTTTTAGCAGTAATCCTTAGCAGTTACATACATGCATTACATGCACCTATGTATAAAATCAGGGCTAACATGTACATTAGATAAGCTTGTCCTTAGCTTCATAGGTACTCAGAGGTAGGGGGACCCAGTAGTCACACACTGGTGGGGGAGAGGTGTTCACTGTTAGTGACCTATACGAAAGCTCAAAGTATCGTCGCAATGAGAGCCCCCCCATCTCCGGCACCTACTTCGTCAGGGTGTCTCGCCTACATTTCACCTAGTTGGCATCCTTTAATAGGTGCATATTGCTGCGTCCGCGCCCCCTGGCACAGATATGCTTCTTCCGGGTATGGACTCCTTCCTTGATATTAAAACAAACATTGCCTGCTGCAAAGCTCAAATCCATATAGTCTTCCATATCTTGCAAAACACTTACAGAGAATGTCTTTACAAGTTTAAAACTGCCCCAATTTGCAAACTTGGGCCACTTTTTCAGGTATTAATTTTACTAATGAGGGGGACGCTTTTATTTTGGTGCCCAAGCCTATTTTCTGTCCCCGTCTGGCTCTGGATCTAACCTGTCTTTACCATGAGTATTTAACACAAACCATTGTAAGGGTCAACCCTACTGGTCTACACCAAAACTGACACTCCACTCTCCAACGAATGTGCCCCATTTGTATGTGCCAGTGGTCCACAATTGGCTAACCCTGGTGTGTTGCTGATGGTCATTTCTCCAGATGTAAAGTGAGAGGCAGAGCCTTTTACCAGTTCAATAATTGTCCTCAGACTACAAGCTACTCGGAATCAGCTTGATAATGGCATTTCATCTTCAGATATCACTAAAGTATGAATTCGTGACCGTGGGACCGTGGCAGCACTAATCCTACTTCTTATGCTTCACCTGTTCTTGACAGGTTTAGCAAATAACCGGCCTCCTCTCACTTTTCCCTAGACAGGAGGAAAGCGGCAACTGCTACCTCGATATGCAGTGTCTAATCTCCTTAAGAATTTAAGAAGGGGCATATGAGTCAATGTGTATGATTTGCAAATATAGTGGAAATATGCCTCCTTCTAATTCCTTCAGAAATGCTAATATTGTGGAAATATACCTCCTTTTCTAAATATGGTGAACATATGTTTGTATTGTATGACGCCAAGTACAATACGGACATACCCCTGTAGAGAAATATCTATAATCATAAACGTTTATTGGTCCTTTTTCTTGTGTGCAGGATTTGCTGTAGCTTCTTTAGTCTTACTGTCTGCTCAGAAGTGCAGGGAAATGTAGCCTGGCAGTGAGCCGAGTACTGAGTAACAGGTTCACCAAGAGCACCCTGTTCAGTTAAGAGCAGTTGGGCCGGGTAAGAGCGGTGGGGCCTTTTCGACAGACGACCACGAGGAAAAATTAAATAAATAATTAAGTTTCTCCCGTCGTCATCTGTCAAAAACCCCCCCACCCGGCCCCACTGCTCTTACCTACAAGGGCCGCGGCTGGGGGTTCACCCTGTTTGCTCTTTTGGGATACTTGTGTTTTTTCATTCAAGGTAATGGGCGGTACCGCACCCCTTAAGGTCCATATGCTTGTTTATCTAGACATTGTTGGGTGGAAGTTCTACGAAATGTTATGCTGTATATTGCACTATGGTGCTGTTGTGGGTATTTGTTGTAGCGGCCGCACTGGTACCCACCTAAATAGTATGTGAAGTATTAGGATTGTGTGAAATGTTCTGCCTAACATGTCGTACTGGAAGTTTTTTGTTTATTTTATTTGGTTAAATCAAAAACGGGGTGACACTGTTCCGGAGGAGGGGTGCAAAGTGTCACCCACTCACTGAAAAGGGAAAGAGAGAGTGGAAGGAAGGAGACAGGGAGGGGGTCCTAGGCCTAGAACCCACTGGTAAGAGGGAAGAGCAGGTCCTGCCTCTTGTTGCCCTCACACACCCCGAAGGATGTCATGCTTCATCATCGGGCGTTTTGCTCCTCGTCGGGCCGGCACTGCAATGCCCTACAGGTCCCCCGAAGGGTCACTTTAGCGGAGATCTTCTAAGAACTGCCGTCTGATGCATGCGGGTATGTGGGGTGAGTCCTATGTGGAGGGTGCGTCAGTGCGTGCAAAGTTTAAAACTGACTAAGGGTTACCAAAAGGGGTATGTTTTAATGTGACGGTACCCTTGTCAGAATAAAAAACCCGTAGGTTGTATGTTACCCCAATAGGCGCAATGTGCCCAGGTAACTAAAAGGCCAACATGTTTCGCGCCTGGGTGGTCACAAGGATCCGTGGCGCTTCATCAGGACCAGAAAAACAAAAGGTGGTGTTGAGTGCACGTGAATAGTGATTAAAAGGGATAAGAACCCTCTATGAGGGTAAGACAAGAGGCTTCGGACCCCCTCCCTGTCTGCTTCCTTCCACTCTCTCTTTCCCTTCTCAGTGAGTGGGTGACACTTTGCCCCCTCCTCCGGAACAGTGTCCCCCCGTTTTTGATTTAACGTTAGTTCTAGGAGCACAGGGCACTGGACCATAACCCGCTCCTGGTCCCCCCCTCTCTTTTTTGGCATATTTTATTTGGTTGACAATATTGTTGTGTGCAGATTGATACCCAACTATGCATGTGTGCTAAACTGTGGCATGATTACAACTATTTAAAGGTAAATCTGAGTTGTGTTGAGTGTAAGTTTACTGTTGGGTTATCATGTGAAGCACTGCAAAAAAAAAATCTTTAACACCTTACAGTTGAAGGTGAACATGATAAATAGCAATCATGTGGATTAAGAGGCGGTACTTAAACAGAGAAATAAAGAATATGTTGGTTCGACCATCAGCCAAGACATCGGTAGTCCCATGGAACTCTTGAGTGAGACACTATTTTGGTGTCCGCTGCTGTGCATCCTGTGGGAGTCTGGACCGTGAAGCATTCACTATGGTGGTAGAGGTGAAGTGCTCCTGATTACTGAGAGGGTCAGTGGCTCAAACATTGGTAGTAGAGGACCTCCCCTCGTTACATGCTGCATAGCCTAACTGCAGATAAGGTGGACAACTGATAAAGAACAAATGTGATGACCAGTGGCAAGAGTGTGGAGTGGTCCCCATTTGGGGTGAGAGCACAGGCAGATTGGGAACTCTGGATGAGAGACTGAGGCTGGACGGTTCCTGAGGGCTGATATTCCATATGAGCTGCTGCTTAACTGGGGCCATGGTGTCAGGTGGCAGTCTCTGGGAGTTGGGAGTGAGGTAGAGGATAGACATTGCCAAGGAAGAAGCTTAGTGTACTCCAGAGTTCCTGATGTGATTCTGGGCATAGGGACCTATGGGGAACTGGCTGCAGGTTGCACACAGCCTGCAGCACAGGCATGTCTTGTCTTGCCTTTGTTGAAACATTGCAAGCTGCTTGAACAGGTTTTTGGTGTACCTGATAGGTGCTTTCCTGCTGGTAAAGTATCCCGACTAAGGGGCTGATTCAGAGTTTGGAAGGTGGAGTACAGTCCATCAGGATGGCAGAAGGCCACCGCCCTGATGGACTACTGTCGCCCAAATTAGAGATGACTACAGTCCCAATGATCATCTCAGTACATTGCTGTGGCACCTTCAATGTACATAAAGTTTGGTGAATAGTCACTGTTGGTTTGGATGGCTGAACAAGACAAACACAAAGGGTATAACCAATAGAGTAATGGCAGTGCAGCAAGAATATGCAAAGAAAGGGCTGAAAATCTTAGAGGAACAGGTGATAATCTCATCAGATACTGTGAGTGAACTAGACACTTTTAGATCAAAATGCTTGATGCGGTCATGATGTTGAAAGCACTTATTGAACACCTGGATACTCTTCGGAGAGAGACACAGTTGAGAATACTTGGTGTTCTGTCTCTGATCCAGTTGGATACTTTGAGAAATTGGGTTATTGGCTGAGGGGGGTGAAACTCTTCTTAAGCAACAACCACAATCCTCATCAGGGTGAACCCCAAAAAGTCACTAAATTAACCTGTGCTTAACCCTCTGGTAGCTTGGCACAAACCAGTCAGGTTTAACTTAAAGGCAATGTGTAAAGTGTTTAAGCAGCACTCAAGTAATAATAAAGTGAAAACACAACTCAAGAAAAATCCCACACCAATCTAGAACAATAGAGTAAAGTTTAATAAATAAAATGATACCAGAAAGACAAACATTCAGTCGGTAGAACTGGAGATTTGCAATTTCAAAGTCTTAGGTAAAAGTAACACCAAAAAGCACAAAGCAGCAAATGGGGTTATCAAATCGTGCTGACCGAGGCAAAGTAACAAATTCAAGCCTACCATGATAGAGCACGGGCGAGGTACACAACCCAGTTCAACCTGCTGGTCAATGTACCTGGTTGTACTGGGACCGAAATGCAACGTCCCACGTCTTGCTGCATTGAGTTGCATCGGTTCAGATGGGTGCGCCAATACGGAGCTGCGAGATGCTGCATCAAGTTGTATTGCGTCGGTTTCAATGAAGCCGCCAATCAGGAGCTGTGAGGTGCTGTGATGTGAGGTCCTGCGTTGAGTGCATCGCCCTGTGCCGTTTTATGATGAGGCCACCGATCAGAAGTTGAGAGGTGCTAAGATGCGAGGTCCTGTATTGCACTGTGTTGAGTTGTGTCACACTGCGTTGGTTCTGAGGGAACCCACAGTTAGTCCAGGAGAAGTACTCTCTGATGCCAGCCAAGGATCTAGGGCTTGTGGGGGAACTCCACCAGAGGCCTCCAGCAGGGCACAAGCAGGTCCAATTGAGTCTGGGCAGCTGGGCAGAAGCATGTCAGGTCTCTGGAGCTTTGTATGTCCCTTGTAGCTCAGAACAGGAGGCCAGTCAGCTAGCCCTTAGAGTCACTCTGGTGGTTCTAGGATCATGGTGAAGGTCCAGTCTTCCTTTATCAGGTAGCGGGGTTGCAGGACAGCAGTGCAGTTCTTCTTGCAGCAGGGCAGTAGGACAGTCCTTCCATAAGCAGGGCAGCATAATCATCCTTTTTCTAAGTCTTCCACAGGTCCAGAAATGATCTGATGAGCAGTTCAAGAGGTCCACTATTTATACCTGGTGCCAGCTTTTGAAGTGGGGGAAACACCTATACCAGCTCGACATCCCTTTCCCTTTCCAGGCTCCGAGTTGTCTGGGGTCACAATAGGCTGGTGTCAAGTCCCTGTGTGACTGTGCTACGGCAGCCCTTTGAAATGTAATAAAAGCAGGGAACAGCTCCACCTTCAACCATCTTGACAAGATGAACCATCCTGCCAACACCTAGTCCCCCTTTGTGTCACTATCTCGGAGGAATACACAAAGTCCAACTGTTAACTACACCTAGTCATGTGACCCAGGCAGCAAGTCTTGCAATAGTGAAAAATGACTTTAGGAGTTTTTCACTACCAGGACATGTAAAACTTAAACCCACATGTGCTACCTTTTGAATATAATGCACCCTGCCCTATGAGCCATTAGGGCCTATCTTAGGGGTGACTTATAGGTATTAAAAAGGAATGCTTAGGCCTGGCGAGAGGCTTATTCTGCCAGGTTGAAATGACAGTTTAAACTACACTACAGGCTGCAGTGGCAGGCTTGAGACATGTTTTAAAAGGCTACTGTAGTGGGTGGTGCAAGAAGCCCTGCAGGCCCACTGGTAGCATGTAATGTACAGGCCCTGGGTATACCTAGCACCACATTACTAGGGACTTACAAGCAAATTAAATGTGCCAGTAAGGTGTAAGCCAATTGTACCATGCTTTAGGCTGAGAGCACAAGCACTTTATTCTATTCTATTCTGGTAGTCTTATATAGCGCATGGCTACTCGAAGAGCTCCAAGTGCTCAGTCTGTCAACATGCAGCAAACTTAACCAGCTACCTACTGTAAATTCAGGTCTTCAAAGCCCTACGGAAAGAAATCTCACTAGACTGTTGGAGAAGTTCAATGGGAAGGAGGCTCCAAGGTTTGGGGGCCTTATAGGAAAAAGAGCAGCCACCCTATTGAGAGAGACCAGTGATCTTAATAAGGCAGGAACTCTCTTGAAGAGTGATCTGTGTAGAGTACATAAAGCTTTGAATTGAACCCATTTCTCCATGGGAAGGCAGTGAAGAACCTTAAGAGCAGTTTTGACTGATTGATGCCTGGTGAGATTCATCAGAAGCTGTTCTTTGTAACTTTTGTATCACATAGCGAGGTGGCCCAAGGTACAAAACATTGCCGTAATCGAGGCAAGAGATGACCAGGGCCTGAACAATTAGTCTTCTTGTTAAAAAAGGTAGCAGGTTTAGTACCTTCCTTAGCAACCTCAAGCCACCAAAGCAGTTAGCAGCCAGTTTTTTTGCTTGGTGGTCAATTGTGAGACTGGAATCGAGCCACATCTGAGACTCTTTATCACCCCTTTGGAGCTGGGGAGTCTTTTCAGACAGACAGAGACAAGAGTTGTATCTTTCCTCATGAAGCTATTGCCCAATAGCAAGAACTCCCTTTTGTCTTCATTGAGCTTCAGTTTACAGTTGGCCATCCAAATGACCACCTCATGAAGACAGGGGATCAAATTATGGTGATTGGAGCTGGGGTTGGGGGACATGGATATCACCAACTGGGTGTCATCAGCATAAGAAACCAATGACAGCCCAAAGGAACAGACAATCTCGGCCAGTGGAAGGAGATAAATATTAAAAAGAGTGGATCTCAGGGAGGAACACTGTGGCACCTCACAGTTCAAAGGGAATCTGTGAGACTACCAAGAATGGTTAAGCACCTGGAACGATCTATTCCTCACAAAGAAGGAGAGCAATTTTAAGGCACGGCTGACGACACCCACATTTTATATCATCTGAATAAGTGTGGCATGATCTACCGTGTTAAAGGCCACGTTCAGATCTAATAAGATAAGAGCGACAGACCCTCCTTTGTCCAATAAGGCTCTAAGTTCCTCGACCACGGCCAGCAAAACTATTTCAGCGCTGTGCTGTTGCCTAACCCCCATTTGGATGGGGTGGAGGTTTTCGTTGGACTCGAGGAAGGTGGAGAGTTGCTAATTAACATGCTACTCCAAGAGTTTCGAAAAGCCTGGCAACAAAGAAATTGGTCTAAAGTTGCTCAGGCAGAGAGGGTCCAACCCTGACTTCCTAAGCAGAGACCTGACCACCGCATGCTTCGATTGCGCGGGGACTTTTCCACCAATAATGGAGAAGTTAAGCAAGTCCACCAAGGTGTGAGCAATACTATCAAACCCTTGCTGCAGGATATGAAGGGGGACAGGGTCCAAAGGGGAACCTGATTTTACTTCCTTTACAAGGTCCAAAAGAAGGCTCATGCTCAGGTCTGGAAAGGCAGAAAGACTACTCTTGGCCTGTAATATAAGAACTTCACAACTTGAGGGTACCTCAGTGACTGGGCCATCGGGAAAGGAAGAATATATATCCTGTGTCTTTGAGTTTCTAAAAGTGATGGCTGCATTCACCACTAAAGGCCTAAATTCAATAGGGATGAAGAGCAATATTTTCTTTTAAATTATAATTTGGAGCGTGCATGAAGAGAAGACAATATTAAATTGAGTAATCAAAGCAAGATTGTTATCAAACCAGAACCCTAGGCTCTAAACATTCCCAACAGCGATAAGCACCGTTCCTAGATAGGAGGGCCAAGAGGACAAAGACCATGGGTTGCTATGACCTAGCAGAATAAGATCAATCTTTGACCCATTGAGTCTGAAAAAATTTGAATTAATCCAGGGCAGGATAGCTGACAAATGTGCTTTCAAGGCTCCTAGGACATCTGGTAATGGTTTATCAAGACTTACAATAAACTGGGTGAAGGAAGTGGCCCAAATCGGGTCACCTGGGTCACCAATGACCACCTATCAGCCTTCCACTAAAATGAAGAGTCGGACAGACAGTAGAGAATACAAACCAATAATCGTTTATTCAGAGTACACTCAGAGCGGAGCCCAATCTGCCCAGCCGCTAAGGTGTGCTGCAGAGGGACTAACTTCAACAAGCATAACGATACATTATGTACATTTCAGACTCAATGAAGGCACGCCTACAATGGAATTTTCCAGAGAGATGCAGCTGGACAGTAAATTACAAAGGAGTAAGTTTCAATTCTGAGGCTGGGCACACATTATCTATCTCTCAAGGTTACTCTGCCTGTGCACACCACTAGACAAGTGGGAGAAGGCTTACATCCAAAGGAAAGGTATGCGCTAATAAGAACAGTGCATTCATTAGTGTGGCAAAACTCAGCTCCGAAGAAACATAACCTAGAGAAGGCTGTTTCTCGGAAATGGCAAAGAATTAGTTTCGCTCACGATACAAAATGACGCCTGTATATAAAATGGCGCCGCGAATGCTAATTTATGTAAAACAAAACAAGAGCATAATTTTTATTCCTACAGACCCCCCGTTTAGGATGAGATAAGCAATGATGTGTAATAACAAGAGACATATTATTCAATTATGGATACATTGATTTAGGAGCATTCCATATTGTCAGTTTCACTTTCAGGGACAGAAACGGTAAGGAGGAAAGAAGTCTCAAAAATACCCTCATCTATCTGCATAAGATCATTCACTTCTTTCTGAATCATAATTGTTGCATTGGTATCATGGATCGATATTCTTTTAGGGGCGAGAAAGGTGGTGCAATAAGAACAACATAAGGGGAAACATTGGATCAGGACACAGCAAGAAATCAAAATCACAATGAAATAGATCACCTTTTCTAGGATCCAACCCCATCCACCAAACAATGACCAACTCCAGTTCCCACTCTCCATTCCTTTAACATTTTCCAAGATGTCTAAAATGTGTTGGGTAATGTTCTTTTCCATATTACTGATCCTGACTACACACTGGTCTCCTACTACTGCACACAAACCACCGCTCTTAGCTAGGATGAAATCAACAGCATATCTAGTTTGCTCAGAATATATCCGCATACTTTCTAAATGGGTGGTGATGTCACGCAGAGCCGCTACTGTGGAATTAGACAGTATCTGTAGCTTACATCCAAAATATTCTCTAGCCCTTTCACCTCTGGCCATAGCGGTACCACCAAAAGTAATAATGGAGGAGAGAATGTATCCAAAGGTGATACCCTTACTATAGTTATTGACTTCAAGGTCCGTTACCCCTTCGCAAAATTCCTTTGTCAGTGTGTCAGTGTTCTTTTCACCCATCTGACCCTAGGCTTTGCATGTTTGCAGGGCACACCTGGAGGCAACACTATCCCAAGGCCCACATCATCGGTATCATTATGCATATTAGAAGAAGTCCCATTAGACAGGAAGAAAAACCCCGCGTGCATAAATGGGCCTATCATAATCCGCAGCAGCATACCTAGAATTGCACCCAATAGTACGAGGATCCTTTGGATCTGCCATAGAGTATGTGCCCTTACGCAGAATTATCCCTGAGCAGTTAGCATACAAAATAAGGTCAGTATAATTGACAATTGGGCAACATGCAGGGTAATAACCAGCCTCTCGGGGAACTGTCAATTCTTTGTACTGCCAACCCACCAATGTGACATTCTGTTTCTCCATATAGAAATGATCACAGTGAGTGTTGTTGTTACATCCTGGATAACCTGTGCCTCATGGCTTTCAGGGATATAAACATGGGCCTGGATAACCAAACCCAAATACTCCTTGTACTTCTACAAAATCAGGGGGCCGAGTATAAGTGTAATTAACAAATTACAATGGATATGCAGTCCATAAGCTAGTAACAGACTCAGTAGGATAGCAAGCAGTACCTTCGCCAAAAAACCGTTTATGTGTGTCCAAAAACACATTACTCGGGGCTGCCCTCTTCATATGAACTTGAGAAACAATCTTGTTTTTAGTACATGACGGTGCATTCTGATCACATTCGAAAACCCAGGACACAGCACCTAAAATTAACAACAGTAGCAGTACAAGAACAGCACATAGTATTTTTTGCTTGGTAGACCAGAATTTTCGTGCCTGAACAAGGGGAATTACTAGCTGCTCTTCGTCGGCAACCATTCTGCCAAAAGGATGCATAGCACATAAAGGGGCAAATTACCAGCAAGAGAAATATACAAGTTCCCAGTGTCCGTCAGATCCTCACTGGTACAGGCTCCTATTGTTCATCAAAAACATTGGCGCTCTTGAGCACCGTCGGTGGAGCTTGCTCTGTCCTAAACTCTTGATGTATCTCTCGCTGATCAGGACAATATACCCCCCAAGGGGATACGTTCAATCTATCCTGTCCAATGTTCAAACAGTGCACAAATATCACATCACCCTAAACTAACTTCGTTGGTACTATAGCAAAGAACACCCTATCTTACACAGTCCGTCCCTGACTAGTCTGACTTCTCTTTAAGTGCACTATTCCTCAGCTGAGGACGCAGATTGCACCTGGTGACTCCAGGCACAGAGGGATCAGTAAAAAGGGGCTCCTGGATAGCTCGTATCTCCGGTGGAACTGCTGCATTCAGCACTTCATCATTTTCCTCATCTGTTTTTGTCCAGGTCAGCCTGGCATCACTGAAGGGGACAAACTGAGGCACCGTCTCACACTCAGAGTCCCCTACTCCATCTTTGATCCATTGGTCATAAGGCAAAGGCAGGGGCACCCTCTTGCAATGAGTGCCATGCACCCAATTCTTTCGGCCAGCGACCTTTATAGTTGTGCGTGTAACCAAGAGGACCTGTTCTGGTCCCTTCCAACGTGGCTCTAAACTCTTCTTCCTCTGAAAATTACAAACAAGGACAAATTCACCAGGCTGAATGTCATGTCCGGGCCCCTCTGGTGTAGCTGGCAGGGACTCACGGACCTGTTGGTGACTAGAACGCAAACTTTCAGTTAACTGCAGAGATAGTCTATCAACAACGGGTACTCATTATCTGAAAACTGCTGAGGGTGCGGGAAGCTCCAGACGTTTCCTGGGTGTCCAAACACGACCTCGTACTGTGATAATCCTGTCCTAGAATGTGCTGTTGTTCTTGTTGACAAAAGAGCTAATGGTAAAGCATCTGGCTAATGCCCCCCCTGTTGTCTCCTGAATCTTTGCCAATTTAAGTTTGAGAGTACCATTGTACTTCTCAACCAGACCCGCTGACTGCGGGTGATTGGCAGCATGAAACTTCTGTTTTATATGCAACCCTTCGCAAATCAGTCCAATCACCTGGGCATTAAAATGACTTCCGTTATCACTCCAAATCAAATGGGGCAAGCCGAAACGAGGAAAGAACTCCTTTAGGAGTACCTTTGCAGTCGTAATGGCTGTATTATCTTTAGTGGGATAAGTCTCAACCCATTTACTGAATGCACAGACCACCACCAGAACATACTTCAAACTGTTGCACATTTCCAATTCGATACAGTCCATTTGAAGGACTTCGAAAGGGAAAGTGAGTGGTGCAAAATTACCAGGAGGTGTAGGAGTACCTTTCCCAGGATTATGCATCATGCACACCATACAGTACTTCACTAAATGTGCAGCCTTCTTTGCAATATTATCATTCTGTTATACAGGGTCTAACAGCTTGCAAATACCCTTTGCACTAATATGGGCTGGGCCATGTGTCATCGTAGCTACAGGGAGTACATATGCATCTGGCAACATCCATCTTTGCTTCTCTGACTTGTCAATCCAACATCCCTCATCATTCAATTGTGCTGTACTTTCTTGCCACACTGCTAACTCTTCTACTGTAGCTTCACTTTGTATCTCTTTCACGTTCTCAAGTGTATCCTCAAACATGGTGACTTCAGGCACCCACCTAGCAGGACCTGCTACGAACATTCTTTTCATTTTAGTCCAGGCTGTTTCCTTAGCTGTCTGATCTGCAAAAGCATTTCCCCTCCCTACATCGTCAGTAACTTTTCGGTGGGCACTGCACTTCACAATTGCCAACTTCTCAGGGAGTGTCAAAGCAGACAAAAGCCTTAATATAAGATGCCCATGCTGAATCTTGGTGCCATGCGAAGTAAGAACCCCTCTCCCAGCCCAGAGTCGCCCAAAATTATGCACAACTCCGAAGGCGTACTGGCTGCCAGTATAAATATTGACAACCAGTCCCTCACTCAATTCGCAAGCTCGGATTAGGGCAACAAGCTCGGCAGCTTGGGCCGACTGATAGGGAACCCGTGATGTCTCAACTACTGTATGCAGAGTGCTGACAGCATACGCACCAGTAGTAGTGCCATCTGGTAATTTAAAACAAGAGCCATCGACATATAGTTCCCCTTGTGGATCAGATAAGGGAACATCAGTCAAGTCTACCCATCCTTTCGTCTCTTCTTCCGTCCGGAAGATGTAATCATGTTTATCAACTGCGTCGTTCTCAGAAGGGAGGGGTAGTAACTTGGCTGGATTCAGAGTGGCATATCTTTTAATCGTGATGTGTTTGGCAAACAACGTTAATTCATAACCAGTCAGACGTGCACTGGTGAGGTGCTGTGTCTTGATCTTATTCAAAAGTGTATCCACAGCATGGGGTACCATAACTGTGAGGTCAGTATCAAGTACGAGTCCAGCCGATTGTCCAATAGATACGGCCACAACCGCGACCGCTCTTAGACAACTCGGGAGGGCTCTTGCGACAGGGTCAAGAACAGCAGAGAAATAAGCACACGGCCGTTGCTTATCTCCAAATTTTTGTGTTAAAACAGAAAGCGCACAACCGGCCATCTCATGGACGTACAACACAAACGGTTTAGTGTAGTCTGGGGTGCCAGGTACTGGAGCTGTACAAAGCACAGTTTTCAATTGCTCAAAAGACTGCTGACATTCAGGCGTCCAAGGCAGGGGCTCATGCACATCCTTTAGTGTTAGTGAAAGCAGAGGTTTAATTAATAGCGAGTAGTTAGGTATCTACTGCTGACAGTAGGAAGTGATGCCTATAAAAGCGCGCACATCTTTCTGAGTTTGTGGAATGGGCATTTTAACAATGGTACTGATGTGCTCCAGGGCCAATCTCCTACCCTCCTTCGACAGTAGGTGACCTAAATAGGTGACCTCTTGTCGGCAATACTGAAATTTAGAAAGAGACACCTTATGTCCATGTTGGGCTAAATACAACAATAATTGAACTGTACGGTCTTTGCAACCTTGTTCCGTATCAGAAGCGATGAGCAAATCATCAACATACTGCACCAATACACTACCTGAGGGAAGCGAAAGGGAATCCAATTGGCTCTTTAAAGCTTGGCTATGAATACTCGGGCTTTCAGTATAGCCTTGAGGAGCTCGACAGAATCTAAAACTCCTACCAGCTAGTGTAAATCCAAACAAATACCTACGTTCCCGGATGAATAGGGATACTAAAGAAAGCATTTTTCAGATCAATGACAGAGAAACCTTTAGCAGTAGAGGGAATCATTGTCAAAAGAGTGGTAATATCAGGAACCACTGGAAACTGAGGGACTACTATTTTATTAACCTCACGCAAATCAATCACGAAACGATAATCATCTTCATGATCATCAGGGGATCCTGAGGGCATCCTTTTGAGAATTGGAAGAATATTAGCTGTTGTCTCTTCAACCACTCCCTTCTTAATCAAATCCTGTATAATTTGCAATAGGGCTCGCTCTCCCGCCTGTGGGATTTTATACTGAGGGATACGAGGCAGAATAGCACCATTCTTAACCTGAATCGAAACTGGAGGTATCTGAAGTAGTCCCACATCTGTATCACCTGTCGCCCACAAAGTGGGTGGCACATTAGCAAACTCAACAGGGAGAGGCGCATCTTTAGACAAGCACTGCTTAGGACACACTACAGCTGGGCCCATTGTCATATAAACACCTGCCGGGGAACAATAAATAGTAGCATGCAATTTCTTCAACAAATCCAGACCCATCAGATTTCCACCACAATTAGATGTCAAATAAAAATGGCGAATCCACAGTAAAGGGACCAACGGTCAACGCAAAGGGCTTTGAAAAGGGGCTTACAACCGGTACACCAGAAAAACCTACCGACACATTATTATGGCCAGACAGAGCTGCCCCAGGGACCATATTTCGAGAAACAGAACTTTTTGTCGCACCTGTGTCCACTAAAAATTCCTTAGTCAAACCTTGCAGTTCTGCTGTTACATAAGGACCACGCTGGTCTACAGGTATCGGAACTGGTCCCTCACTCTGCCCCTGGCTGTCCTAGCTGTAAGACATCCCTGTCACTTCCTTCATGTCATAATCATCATGATAATACTGTCCATCACGAGGGTCATCAAAGTAATTATTATCAGAATGACCCTGCGAGGCTACAGTATTCTGAGTCCTATTTGCCCCACCAGCTCCACGACCCCGTCCACGAGAACCTCATCCTCTGGGGACCGCTAACTTCTGCAAAAGCACAGGACATTCGCTACGCCAATGTCCCTCCTCTTTACAATACGCATACTGATTCTGATCCAAAGGCGTAGTTGTTGGTTGTCTACTAGTACGTGGAAGCTATCGGGCAGGACCACCACGTCCTTGCCCATTCCCTCTAAAAGCCTGCTGTAACAACACCTTCGTCTTTAAATCCTTATGTCTCTTCTCTGTGCTCTCCTTTTCCTCATTATCCCTATGTTCATAATATTGTGCCATATTCAAAATAACAGAAGGAGAGAAGGTGGACCAGGTACTCTCAGAAGCTTGCAATCGAGTCGCAATTTCAGGAAGCAAGTTAGAAACAAACCTATTGACAAACAACCGAACACCGCCCTCAATGGACAAATCCTCTCCGCTATAATCCAAAAATGTGCCTTCAAATCGGGTGAAGAAATCAGACACACTCTCATCTTTCTTCTGTCGACAGGCTGACAATTTATCCCAATCCACCTTCCTTGGCGGAATAAGAGAATGCATGTACGTAATTATGCGACCTGGCAACGCTAAAATCTCCGCTCGAGGCTTATCACCGGGCTTCCTTTCCTGATCCCAGGCCTTAATTTGATCCCAAGTACCACCCAACTCTGGAACATGATCTTGAGTATGAACCTACCTCCAAATATCGACCGGAACAAGAAGACCAAAAAATATTTCGATATCAGCTAGAGTTATCACCGTGGAAGAAGCAGCTTCAGTCAGTTCTTTATAATAAGCAGTGGGATTCTTCCTAGGACCTGGCAAATGAGTCTTAAGAGATAAAACCTCACTTCTTTTCCATGGAATATAAACCCATTGCTCCTGAAACCTGGCCGCCACCGCCGCCCGAGTAACATTACCACGACCATCTGCTAATTCTGGTATCTCTGGGTGATAGATGGGATGAACCTCTCTCTTCGGAAACTGGGACATCGTGGTGGGACTCTTCTCAAGTAGCCTACCCCTGTAAGCAATCAACGTCGCAACACTGCCAAAAACTTGGCCAGGCTCCATATTACTAGCATATACACGATCTTTAATATCACATAAAACCTGTTGTGCAGCATCCTTGAAACACTGCTCCCAAATACTAATCAGCGTAGCAGACATGTGCTTAAGGGCATGCTGTTGTACAAAGGGCTCATAATCTTTCATCACACTCCAAACATCTTCCACACTGTAAATAGGATTACGATCCCACTGCGCAGCCTGATTAGCTACTATCTTTTTCTCTTCATCTCCCAATTCAGACCGCACATACGGACCAATGCGCTGTTTAAACTTTGTCCAATCTCCATCCCCAAACCCACACACTGGCGTATCAGCACTCAAAGAAACCGGAGGATGAAAAACCAGAGAAGGAGAAACAACGGAAATGCCAGGTACTATCGATTCCGAGGGTTGCGTCGCAGGAGATAGAGTTGGCGAGAGCGATGTCGAGACAATAGATGTGGCAGGGGTACTAACAGTCACCGTTGCCACAGATGGCAAAGAAACATAAGGAAGAGGAGGAGGAGGAGCCAAAGCCATAGCCATTGAAATAACAATGGTAGAAGTAGGAACAGAGACAGTGGAAGCAACTGTAACGGGCGGCTGTGAAAGCACCGGAACAGTGGGATATATTCTTTGCGGGGCATATGGAGGCGGGGTTGAGTATCTAATAATTCTTCAACAAAAGCGTCATCTTCTTCCTGAACCACATACGATTTATCAATGTGCAATTGAAACCTTCTATCTCCGCATTCAACATTCTTTTCCTGTTTCTCCGTCATATGCTACTACCTTCTGAGTCAACGTCTGCATTCTCCCTTTCCGGGCCTCCTTTTCTGACTTCAACCGCTTTTGTCTAGCTGCTTTCTGCCATGTTCTGAAGGAATCAAACATAGACTGCATACTTCGCTTTTTAAACAACTGTTCTTGCAAATACTCAATCTTTTGTTCATCGAAAGTGCCCGTCAACGGCCACTGCAATTCGGCATTGTCCCTCGTATATTTGTGCCATAATGTACCAAACATAATAGGGCCAAGACCATGCTTCGCGTACATATCAAAATTCGGAGTGACTTCTGGAGGCGCCGGCTGACTCTCTTCCAATAGAGCATCAATAGAACAACAACGACAGTACAAGACATACAATTTACTGAAACTAGCCATTTTCTTTTTTTCCCCCGAAAATAAGCTCACTATTTTATGCCTAGCAAAACAATTGCAATTGCTTTTGTCCCAAAGACGGTCGTTAGACCATGCCAAATACAAACCAAAATGGTACCATATCCACAAAGAACCAAAACAAACTCACCCGATATATATCCAGGTCAAACGAATTTATTCTCCACTGCCAAACGGTCAGATCCAAGGGTTTCGCTGTTCAGGACTCTAATCGGGATGACCACTGGGCGTGGCACTATCCGGCGGGACAGAAGGGGCAGCTGGGAGTATCAGGAACTCTTCCTGCAGGGATCCCTGATCCATCCGTCCGACCCGACGATGGCCTCGGACCCCCCCCCGTCACCGGGAGGGGATGGGTCACTCACCCGAAGGAGTCCCTGTTCGGGCGCCAACTGAAGGAAGTGGCCCGAATCGGGTCACCCGGGTCACCAATGATCACCTATCAGCCTTCCACTAAATTGAAAAGTCGGACAGACAGTAGAGAATACAAACCAATAACTGTTTATTCAGAGTACACACAGAGCGGAATCCAATCTGCCCAGCTGCTAAGGAGTGCTGCAGAGGGACTAACTTCAACAAGCATAACGATACATTATGTACATTTCAGAATCAATGAAGGCATGCCTACAATGGAATTTTCCAGAGAGCTGCAGCTGGACAGTAAATTACAAAGGAGTAAGTTTCAATTCTGAGGCTGGGCACACATTATCTATCTCTCAAGGTTACTCTGCCTGTGCACGCCACTAGACAAGTGGGAGAAGGCTTACATCCAAAGGAAAGGTATGCGCTAATAAGAACAGTGCATTCATTAGTGTGGCAAAACTCAGCTCTGAAGAAACATAACCTAGAGAAGGCTGTTACTCGGAAATGGCAAAGAATTAGTTTCGCTCACGATACAAAATGACGCCTGTATATAAAATGGCGCCGCGAATGCTAATTTATGTAAAACAAAACAAGAGCATAATTTTAATCCTACATGTGTGTCATCAGCATTGGAGACTACTCTACAGCCGAATTCTCTGATGATGTAGGTTAGGGGCCGAATATAGATGTTATAAAGAGCAAGAAGTCCTGAGATGCACTACATATCATTGAAAAAGATTTTGATTGATAAGCAGGATAATTTGGGATTGTTTTCTATTTTGTAAAAAGGATTTGAACCAGTCTCTAGCTGTTCCTGAGAGCACCGCCTTCTTTATATATCTGATTGATAAACCATGAACCACTGTATAAGTCAAATACATCTGATAGATCATTCAGGATGAGGCAGGTGGAAAGGCTGAGATCTAGATCTAATCTAAGATCATTCAACACTGAGACAAGTGCAGCGTCGGTTGATAATCCAACTCTAAACTCCATTTGACTGTCATCAATTAAATTATGTTCATCCAGATTATCAGCGAGCCACCGGGCAAGACACTGCTCTACAGTCTCAGAGACTGCAGCTAACTAGTAAATGGGCATATAATTAGCCTCGTTTGCAGGATCAAATTGGCTTTTTCAAAAGAGACTTCACCACAGCTTCTTTCCACCTATGAAGGACCATGCGTAAGTGAAATAATTAATTGAGAATAGATCCAATAACTTGAAATATAACAGAAGAGATACATTTAATACTGTACATTAGACAGATAGTCTGAGGAACCAGATTTTAAAGAGAACATTTTGTCCTGCAACCTCAAAATCAGAGATTGCAGGTAAAGAGCTGATGGGACTCATAGCAAAAGATGTGGGAGTATAGACTGGCAGATCATGACCAAGGGGAGGATGCCACTGATATCTCCTCACTAGGCCTACCTTTGGTGACATATCAGGGCATCATTTCTCTTACAGTTTAGTTTACCTCTACCTCTTCCCTATCCTCAAATTCCTTAAGTACATAGGAAGCTTATGGATACAGGTGCAAGTGAACATGCATGACTCTGTCTTTATAGTTCTTTGGCCAAGGAATATTTTTCCACTTATTAGGCATCCTATTTAGCTCAGGTGTTCACAGTCCAAATGTTACAAGTTCTTTGTCTGAATACTCAACTCTCACTGCCATCTTCTCAACTAGTGATTTACTCTAACCCAGTTGGAAATGGGGGGTTCCCATTTCACAGCCATAACTCCAGATCCTACCCATGATTGCAAGTCTGGAGGGGCAGAGACTCAGGTGAAATGATCTTCCATTTAGCTTGAATTTCCAATTGGTGGGGCCTATTTGCAATTCACTGTGCCCTTCAGGGGTTCCAGTCACACATTTTGAAAACATCCCCACCAACTGCTAAATGAACTGAGAGGTTAGGACTAAATATACTTCCCTCGCAAATCTAGTGACACCAATGTGCATAAGGGGAAAGGAGAACCTACACTCTTGCATTAAATGCCAGGGTGAGAAATGTCCTGATGCCTCATCTTTGCAATTTGTTCTAAAGAAAGGCTGCTCAGGTGAAGCCTAGCAGGCAAGCTTTATTGTAGAAGAAACAACAGATATCTGACTAAATTAACATTTCATGAACAAGTGACATCAACTATTAAATAGAACATCAATTTCACCAAGAATATAACTAAGCCCGGGCGGCGTACTCCACTACCCCAGCGGAGTTTGCAGAGTTTTACCAACTCCGTGCTCCGCTGGGAACGCAAAGTTGAGGCAAAACTTCGACTCCATGGCGGAGCGGAGTACGCCCCTCAGCCCCCTGTGCCACGGCCCAAAAAAGGGTAAAAAAACCCCACTTACCTTCTCTTCTGTCGTCTGCGGGCTGCCCTCCTCCTTGCCGCGGTGTCTCCACCTTGCCGTCGTCCTCCTCCTCGCGTTGCCGATCGCAACCCCAACGTTTTACGGCCTGCACATGCGCAGTTCACGCAAGATGTAAAACGTAGGGGGTTGCGACTGGCAACGCGAGAAAGAGGACGTCGGCAAGGAGGAGACACCGCGGCGAGGAGGAGGGCGGCCTGCAGACGACAGAGATAAGGTAAGTGGCTTTATTCACCCTTTTTATAAAAAAATTGTGGGGCTGGGGCGGAGCGGAGTGGAGTTCCACTGAGTTTTTTTTTTAACTCCGTGGAACTCCGCGGAGTGCCACTTCGCATACTCCGCCCAGGGTTAAATATAACCAAAAAATGAGAGAGAAACTTTTCAGCTAGTTTAAGTGGAAGAACCCTTCTAAGGGCAGTGGGTCAGGCAAGCAAAATACAAGGCAGAAAGGGAATTAGAGAGGTCCGAGGGACAATTCATAAAACAACTAATTAGGAAATAAAGACTACTGTGTTTATAATAAATCTCTCCATATGAAAAGTTTAGTTAAATTGAGCAATGACACTGTAACCTAAAGTCTATTCTGGGGTCAACAACAATTCACTCATTCTCCAAGAAAGTCCCCTGATTCTGACATTATTCTAGGCTAGACAAACAAATATTCATCCACAGATTGCATGGTTGATGTCTCTAAAACAGCCAATCTCTGTTATTTCTACTATGTTTCTTGAAATGCTACCTAAAATATTGTTGTATTCCTCATAGGGTGTCCATACACGGGCTTTCCTGTATCATGTCCTTATATAGGCACAATTCGCCCTGCCCTTATATAGGCATAAAATCCCAGTCCTTATTTAGGCATTAAACCGTGCACTCCAAATACAGGTCTCCGACATCCGTCCACCCTAACGCCACAACGAGTTCTTGAAGAACAGACCCTTAGGCTTCGGGAGTTCCCTAGCACAGGACTATTGATTTCTTCAAGGACTCATCTATTATGCATGAACTATTATACCTTAGGGGTTCATTCATGACGTCTTCCGCTGACCGATTCACGTCAATGCTAACATTGTGAGGTACCTCTCAGGTATAAATATACCTTCCCTAGCCCTTGTAAACTAGAGGAGACCTCGACTTCAGAGGAGCCCGTTTCCCGGCCTGACGCACTGAGAAGACGCTGTCATCCCTGCACGCAGAGAGTCCAGCTTCCAGTGATCTAACTTCCCTTGCGGGGTGTTGGAGTTCGAGTCTGGCAAAGAGATTCCCACCTCTCTCATTCTAAAGGTATGGAGCTGACTAGAACCTAGAGGGACTCTTGGCATACTTGGCATACTTGGTATACTAGGCATACTAGACTTAACATACTCTTAGTATAGCATAGTAAGGAATACTTCACCTACTTCATACCTCTCCCTACACCTAGGTTAGGCGCATTGGGGTAGAACTAGTTTAGAAACGCATCGTATGAGTACTCGCATTTTTTAGTCTGTGTTATTTATGTGAATGAATATCTGCTAAAAGATAATGCTATCGCAGTATTATTTATTTCTACTGCTTACGCTGTACATTATTTATCTTGCATACTGTCTTGTGATCGTAACAGCACATTTTACTTACATGAGAAACAAGACTGTTCAATAAACCTTTTATTGAAACGCCCGTCTATTTCTTTCTGTGTAAATTTGAGGAAAACTAAGCATGCACGATTTAGCTGAGTGAAATAGTTATCTATTGTTTCCACGACTCTGGGACACGTTCTGATTCTAAAGGGAAACAAAGTTGTCATGTTTTGCGGCTGCCAGAAACTACTCCCTTCTTGTCGTCAAGGAGTTTCTAGTGGCCTCTGAGCTAGCTGGCACAAGTAATTAAGTTTAATATACTCGATAGGGACATACTGACCTTAGTCCTATGTCAAACCTATAGGGGAGATTATTCCAATGCGCAGAGCCTATTAGGGAAATAGGAGCTACACTACATGGCGCCCAACGTTTGGTAAGGCGCTAATTTAACGCTAGATACTGAGTAACTCAGCCGTGCCTTTTCTCTCAGAGACCCCTACCTATATACTCCAAAAGTCGCCTGGAGTGGGCAGGGTTAAGTACCCACCACGGCTACATAGGAAACACCCTATATATTAGCTGTTTGGTTTGCTCAACGTTGAAGGATACAGTGTTCCAAAATATTGTGCACCTTATCTTTGTTTCCTTGAAACTTGTTCTACATTTTTCAAAAAAAACAAAATGACTGAAACCGGAAACGGTGAAGCTGCGGCTGATCCAGCCCAAGCAGCAGTTTTTAACATTACAGGTTTAATTGAAACCGAGGAGGGTGTTATAGACATCGCTCAAAACTTAAGAAGAGCCATCACTCTAAAACTTATAAAACATGGCCTACCACCAAGAGGCGGTAGAGCAGTTTTCGTGATAGAGGCCCACGAATCCTTTCAGACAGAGGTATTCTATTCATGGGTAATATTTCCTGAATCAAATCCAGTAACACACATGTTTCACTTCTACAAAGAAGATGATCCACCAGAGGAATACATTCCTTTCGAGGATATTGAAATTCCACTAACATACCAGGAGCATCAGCTCTGGTTTAAAGGCGCCCTAAAACATCACAGAAACATTACCAGGCTCGGTCCACTAGGTAGACCAGGAGCAACATGGCCGATTATACCCGGCTACACACCTCATCCTGAACTGGATATAATGTCAGATGAGGAATTACTTATTCAACTTACAGAGTTAATAAAAATCTACAGACAATTGGTCCAATATGTCATGCGGACGTTCACAGTCCAGCAACCATTGACACTTCCAAATCCAACTCCCCAACAGGGAATACACTAAAAATTACACCACAGACTCTCTACGCAGTCATGGGTAAAATGCCCACAAAACGTGAGCAAATTCCATTCTGGATAGCTCAAAAAATTACTCAAATCGAAGCAGTATTTCCAAATACTAGCCCGTATGAGAAACACAGAATCCTAACAATCAGTTTACCGATGGGGATCACACCACAACTGGAAGACTGCACCACTTGGGGCTCAGTCTTTGCTGCCATCTATACTAAAACACATGGCATTCCGTCAATTGCGGTAATACCTGATGTCCTGAAACAAATTCAAAATTAATACGGGGCAGAGCCTGCTCTAAATTTAGGTATGAAATTACTGAAAAATTTCGACCAGGTCTCAACAATAATATTATCTAATATTAAAGGGGAGGCAGCAGCAGTGGCGATCCGCCAACGATTAAGGGAATTCAATGTTACAGAACATCAAACTGAACTACCCAGAATAATTGAACAATCTTATCCAGAATTTGGCAGAGATAGTTTGGGTGGAAGACCAGTGAAGCCAAAACTATCTGAAAGTCCTGAGAAGGACTCTATTAAACAAACTCCTACATCTTCTAAAAAGAAGTGGGAGTCTACTAAACAAAAATCAAACGAGAAACGTTCTCAATCCCGAGGTAGGTCTCCTCAAAAGGAGCCCTCTGAAAGGAGGTATAACCTCAGGAATAGGGATAATTTGAGAAAACCTGACAGGTATCAAGATACTGATACACGTTCCTCTCGTCCCTTTCAGATCTCATCACAGACTTCGGAAAGAAGAGGACGATCAGAACATAGAGAAGAACGCGTGAAATCCAAAGAAGAAAAACACGCTCCAAAAAACAAAACAAAACCTCAATTCTCCAAAAAGAAAGTAGCAGGGCTGAAGATCAGACATGCCGAGAATACTGAGAACACAACTCAAGAACGGAGAATGGGCTCAGACAATGCTGGACAGTGCAGCAGAAGTCACAATAGTTCGCCAGAACCTGAAGGAACTTCTGGAGAGTGGACTTGAATGAGTACATTACAGTTGAGACTGTAGACACCAGGGTTAGTACTCCACAAAGGTTATATGAAATAACACTCCGGATGGAGGGAGACAAACCTAGACAGGTGAAAGCACTTTTTGGGAAAGACTATCAAGGGGCTATGACATACTTCTAGCAGAAAAAGACTGGCCACCACAATTTGTCAGGGAGTGCCCACACGGCGAGGACATTATTATGCCTGCCTTCTCCAACCATATTCCAATTCATCTAAAATATACATATGCCAGGAAATGGGCAGTAGCCCAGGCCCCAGCATTATATAAAAATCATGTAGGATGGGATGAGGACTCACCTCACCATAAAATACATCTGAAACATGAACCAACTGCACAAAGGCAGTATCCAATAAAGCAAGAAGCTAAAAAACAGGTCAGGGAGATCTTAGATCAACTTGAATACCAAGGGGTGATTGAAACATGCACCTCCTCAATGAACAATCCTTTGTTTCCTGTCTCCAAACCAGACAATACATATCGTCTAGTTTTGGATTACAGACACCTAAACACTTGTTCTAAAACTTTTGCAGTGCAAAATGCACATAGCACAGCATTAATGAATAACATTGTGCGTAAAAAATACAAAACAACATTAGACATCTCGAATGGTTTCTTTTGTCAAAACATAGCACCTGAAAGCAGGTACTTAACAGCATTCTCCATAATGGGGACCCAGCGTCACTTTTGTCGACTCCCACAAGGGTTCAAGAACAGCCCAGGTTTATTCTCAGCGAGGGTAATGGAGTTACTACAAATTTATGACAATGAGGCATTGTCCTATGTCGATGATATCTATCTGACAGACGATGACCTGGACAAACACTTGAACAGGGTAAGCACCATTATACTGGGCTTCGCCTCTGAGGGCTACAAGTTCAACTTTAAAAAGTCCTGAATTGCCCATCTCAATGTCCTATTTCTAGGATATGAGCTTTCAAGTGAAGGCAAGAGCTTGGCAGCTAACTTTTAGAAAAGTGTGCGCTGCTCCAACCTCCAAAAACGCTAAAAACTTACAATCCATCCTGGGTTTCCTAAACTTTGGAAGAACATACATTCTAAATTACGCAGAAAGGGTTAAACCTCTCTACGCATTAATCAAACCTGATTTTTCAATCAAAAATTGGACAAACGAACACACAGAAATCTTGCGTTCACTCCAGGCTAACATGTTAGCAACAAATCACTTACAAACACGCGTAAGTCAACGCAATTTGGTGATCCGAATAATTTCGGGTCAATGCGGATTCACCTACTTAACCTTCAATGAGGGTGAGAAAATACCAATCGCATACAAATCTCATTTGTCCACACAAGCGGAAATGTGCTTCAGTTCAACAGAAAAAATTCTAACAGCAGTTCAAACCGCTGTAGCAAAAGAAAGAGCCTTAGCCCAAGGGAAACGCATTATTGTCATAACCCCAGTACCGGCTTTAGAAGCGGTCACAAAAGCAAGCATTCCAAATGCTAAAGCATTACATCCAAGATGGATACAATGGGTTAATTCTCTTGCTGCAACAGATGTTGAATATGTTTTTGATCCTGATTTAAAAACACAAGCATTCCTGCAGTATGAACAAGAATGTCCTCTGCCTACTAAAATTCTGCCTCTCGATCAGTACGAATTCATAATTTACACTGACAGATCCGCACAGCCCGCAACAGGGAGTAAGCAAGCTTACAGTGCAGCGTGTGCAATCGTTAAAGGTCACATGCGAGATGGCATCTTCAGACCTATGGTCACAAAAACTCAATCTCTAGGGGATTGTACAGCTCAGCGAGCTGAACTACAAGCATTCAAACTGGCACTTGAAAGTACAGATTGAGAATTCCCCACACTGATAGTGTGCGATTCCTTTTACTGTGTTCAGTCGTATAATGACTATATACAAAACTGGCTTGAAAATGGTTTCAAAGATGCGAAAGGTGGCACAATAAAGCACAAAATGCTTTGGGAACAAGTAGTTCAGGTGAAAAACGAACTACCAAAGGCTCACGTGATCCACACACTGAGTCATCAACGTGATGGCGTTCACGTTGCAGGGAATTCATTGGCTGACGAAGCCACAAAGGGGGTTGTTCAGACGGCTTCCGTAGCTGCGATCACTCGTTCAAAAACAAAAATAGACGGTGAGATAATGTTGGCTGTCAATGCTTCAAGCAAAGGCAGCAGTGCAGCGTTACCAAAAAAGTTTCCACTCAAGTACTCTTATGTAATTGATGCGAACAACGTTCCTTTTGCTCGAATCCCTGGAGTGGGGGATAGGGTAATCCCAAACAAGGAACGCAGATTAGGACTAATCCTAGCAGCACACGAAGGGATAGCTTCTGCCCATGCAGGTGTTTCTGCAACAGTATCTTTACTCAAGCAAAGATATTGGTGGCCTGGCATTAGAAAACAAACAAAGAACTATGTTTTAGAATGTGATATATGCCAACAGATGAAAGTCTCCACAGTGAAACGCCCTGCGCAGACACCCCTGTTAATTTCAGACAAACCATTAGCTTGTGTTTACCTGGACCACTGCGGTCCCTTGCAAAGGGACGGTAACTATAAATATATCATGGTTGCAGTGGATTCATGCTCTAGGTTCCTATGGATATGGCATCAGCACTCGGCTGACGCTCGAACTGTTATAAAAGATTTGCGAGTCTTTATCGGCACATACGCAATAGGCACGCTACATTCTGACCAGGGCCCTGCGTTTAGCTCTCGGGCTTACAAAGAAGCCATGGCCAGTCTGGGCGTTGCATTGCGGTACTCCTCTCCATTCCATCCTGAGTTAAATTCGGTTGTGGAAAGGAAAAACCGGGACATAAAGCAGTCTATAACAGCTAGGGTATTAGGTTCGGGTGATGGGTGGGTCAAACATCTTAATGGGGTCCAACGCTCATTGAATAATCTGCCAAGAAGATCTCTAGGGGGGGGTCACTCCATATGAGGTCCTATTTGGGACAAGAATGTGGGTACCAGATCTCGATCACGTAGGCACAGTGGTGGAAAATAAAACATTTGATATCAAAGATCGTTTGGCTGTTTTACAGGAACTGAATGAGTTAAGAACGAAACAAAGCAACGTATTCCTGCAGCCAACCACCACTGGGGAAAACCGGCAGTCCCAGCAAGGCCTGTCTGGATTCCAAAAGTTGGGGATCTAGTCAGAGAAAAAATTGCGGACAAGAAGGAATTTGGACCTTCTTACAGACAACCAGTACCTGTCCTAGCAGTTCAAGGAACAAGAACAGTACTTCTGCCGCCCCTTGCTGGAAGAAAGGAGAAAAGATTTGTATCCATCGACCTCATCAAACCACAGTATGTGGCCAATACTAAATAGTAGGCCTCGTGGACTCCGACCTAGTAGCAGACACACTCCTCTCGCTACTATCCAAGAGGTTCAGACTGAAAGACTGATAACAATCGAGAATTCAGCTGTAACAGATGGAGGACTAAGCAACAATGCAATGGAACTCATCCCTCTTGAAAATCAAGTAACAGTTCGTCCAAATACACCTGTCTACACCAATGTAGCACGTGATCAACTGGTTCCAGCGATTTCAACAAATCCTGATGCAATTCAAACAATTGATAGAACTGCTTCTGGCTATTTCATTAACTTTGATACGTTCTCAGAAGATCCGAGTGAACCTGAAACGACGCCAGCATCATTGAAATTCAAACAGCAAGTACAAGACTTTCTTCACTTTCTGAAAAAGACTTATTTGGTTTCTCCATGGATTGAACTCTGGATTACATCTGGACTTTTTGTTTTCCTGCTCTGGCTAGCTTTGGTTACAACTGTGAGCGTGCTTATAAGTGGCAGATACATCCATGTGAACACTGAAGGAAAAGACGTGAACGTACTTTTGAGACCTCATAAATCTTCCCATCGTGAAGCAAGAGACTTGTCATCAGTGAACATCACAGCTGTTCCTATACAGGATGGTATAGTGTGGGACAAAACAGATTTTGATATCTTCGGCCTGACAGAACAATTGAACATTCCACATTTGTTTAAAATTTCACTAAGTGATCTTATTTCGTCCAGTACCTATTCTGATGATTGGGACTTTGAGACTGTTAATGACATAATGTTTGACTTAGAAAAATCTGCTGCATTCTCTAAAAATGAATATTTAGAGGGTTCAACAGACTATGAAGAGCTGTATTGCTATAACCATTATGGTCATCATTATTTGCATAAGTCTGCATATCCTAGAAATGTGTTTATGTTTAACCAATGGGAGCATTGTCCTACACCACCACACGGTAGTTCAAAAACATTTGCTAACAAGTTTCCATATTTTTCAGGATACAATACATCTAATCCAGAAATGTTTTACTATAAAAATGTAAACAAGACAGGACTGAAAATTATGTTAACAAATACAAAACAGATTTATTCTGCATTATTTAATGCCCAACTGTCTAGACAGGGTTTCGACTTTTGGAAAGACACAATAGACACAAAAACTGTCTGGGGTACTAAAGATTGGCAAGTGCAAGGGATAGAAGCTTTATTTAGAGCCTGCATCATCCCTGAACAAATAATGTTTTTGAATGAAACTGTCCAACAAACATCTTGTTTTGGATTAGCCAAGATCAAAGAGATGAACACACCTTCTGTACCAACACCTGCCACTGATAATAATACACAGGCAGTGTTGACAGTTGACAATATACTACAACTCAACAGATCTAATCCTGATTGGAAAAAATGGTTGATCTGGCCCACAGACACGAACAACTGTCAGGAAAGATTTCTGAATAAAACTCAGGGCTTTACTATTCATAGGCCAGACCCAAGATACGTCCAAAGACAGCATCCGGGAGTAGTAACAACATACAGTGTAGGTAAATTATGCCTCGATTGGCTGCAGAAATCTACACTACAGGATGTGAAACAACACTTATCCTTACTTAAAGAAGACGCAGACCTTAGGGAATTCTTGCTTGGACCAAGAAAACCGCGTCAAAAACGTTTCAAATATGCCGGCATTTATGCTGCCTATAATGAAGCATGGAAAGTGTCACAGATGGAGGCCGCAGAACGAATACGTGAACTTGATCGTATTAATTTAGAGAAAACCCTCTCTGTGGTCGACAATGGGTTAACAACTTTGTCCTCCAGAATATATTCATTGGACGGCATTGTGTCCTCTGCTATCGACATACTGGAACAAGATTTGGCGATGTTACAACAAGGCCAATCTCAATTACGTTCTATTGTGTTATTAAGCTGGACGCTGCAATCTTTGCGAGCGGGCTATGTGCCTTGGCGTTTCATCAACACATCGGCTCTGTTTGCAGAATACAATCTAACTGATAAACAGATCGAACTGGCACAAAGAGGAGCAAAGTATACAGTGCTGGGCATTGAAAAACTGGAAAAATTACCATTCACAGTGGCAGAAAAACCAGCTACAGAATGGCTCATTCATGGCAAAATCACATTACCTGTGACTACTTTTCAGTTTCAGTATTGCCTCACACAAATGCAAGCAGGCAAATATGAAAGGTTGGGTACGGAATACATTAAGACATCTTGGGATTTACCATATACATATAGATGTTGGAGTGGGGATCGTGAAGTGTTTTTGAGCGGTACACACTGTAAACGTGCACTGAGCGGTTCGCTTATATGTCAGGACATTTCTTTACACGGGGCTGGTAATGGTTCTGTGGCAAATTTGTCTTGCCATAAGCAGGGTACACCAGCTGCTGTGATTAATCCAACGTTTGGACAACTTTCTAATGGGAGTTACCTCATGTTGAATGATCAGAGTTGCTGCGGCATGTTGCCAGGCATCCCATATCTAGTAACGGTCAACTCCAGGGTCACTTGCTGTATGGAAGTATTGTTTCCCCAATAGACACAGTCAGGAGTCGCCTCTATGGCCTTCGCTGAACGTCTCTTTTATAAGATTTGATACTTTAAGCAGAATGAAAGCCATGCTTTTACAGCAAACAGTGCCTTTGACCTCGGCCAAAGAAACCTATGATCTACAAGTAGCAAGGACTTTGGCTGAGATACAGACTTTAATACGTACAAACTGCCCTATACATTTCGTAGAAATGATAACACGTATCTTCAACATGTCTGATACAAGTGGAATTGTACATATATTTA
Source organism: Calotriton arnoldi (assembly GCA_963921515.1). Lineage (NCBI taxonomy): Eukaryota > Metazoa > Chordata > Amphibia > Caudata > Salamandridae > Calotriton > Calotriton arnoldi. Next base: position 1,253,248 of record CAWUFW010004278.1, on the reverse strand, counting down.
AGAGCATCTGTACCGGTCTGTTAGCACCTTTCCAGGCAATACTCTGAATAATCCCGAACTTTGCACATTCGGTGTTTGGTGGCATACCATTAATTCTAGCACTTGTTGCCGGAATTCTATTTCTCTTCCTGCTATTACGCTATGGCCAGCCTATTCGCAGACATCACTCCGAGCGAAATGGAGAAAGCTCTCCTTGAACGAAAGTGCCGTGAGCGAATAGTACAGCTTTTGGGCATGACTCATCTACGGGAACTTAATACCACGTGGTTTCTGTCGTTTAGACCAATCTCGCAAGATTGCATCTTACCTGTTCTACGATGCCTGCTATGCGGTGAAGAATGCGTGTTGGACACCTGTCTAACATTTCCATCAGCTACGCCAACGGATGTCGATACTCTGCTGGTCCCGATAACTGCCCATGCTCTGTGTGCCTATCCTGATGTCAGCATTCATTGAGATCTCACAGACGCTTCCGGCTGCTGCTGAGGTACGAGAAAGATCTACAGGCACACAGGTAACAACGGACGCGAACATTGCTGCGCCAACCTATGCTGAAAGCGATGCTTCACATCTCTGTGCAATTAATCTACTACACGAGGTGTTCCAACTGACACCAACTTCAGTGGACGATGTTTTGTCTACGGAAATAGACGATCTCATGTTTACACCAGACCCGTAAACTGACTCTGATTCAGCCCACAGTTTTCCAGAGATGCAGTAACAATTTGGCCTTCATACTTCAAATACTTGGAACTCTTCCAAAAATTGAACTTTTTCCCATTTTTTCGAACTAAAATGGCACTTCAATCTGCTTCAAGTAGAACTAGCCTTATAGTACAGACTTCGCGGTACTTCCTCAGACACTTTTTTCATCGTGTTAGTCTAAAAAGAGTTCATTAATTTCAATGACATGAAATGACTTTTGATTTTGAAAAAAACTTATTGATCATTTTTGTCACATGTAAATATTACTGCATATTTCATTCAAATTGCATTTTATTTTTTAAATATATGCCTAAAATGAAAAGCAATGCTTCAAATGTACAGTACCTTTTGCATTCTAATGGGTTTTTAAATGCCTTTTTAAACGGTTTTAAGAAATATTTTAGAAATATGCGGTACTCCATTTAATGTTTAGCATTTTAAATGTTTAGCATTTTAGTATTATCGTACACACGAAAGTGGAGTGGGTGTTGTATTCCTCTTAGGGTGTCCATACACGGGCTTTCCTGTATCATGTCCTTATATAGGCACAATTCGCCCTGCCCTTATATAGGCATAAAATCCCAGTCCTTATGTAGGCATTAAACCGTGCACTCCAAATACAGGCATGGTCTCCGACATCCGTCCACCCTAACGTCACAACGAGTTCTTGAAGAACAGACCCTTAGGCTTCGGGAGTTTCCCTAGCACAGGACTATTGATTTCTTCAAGGACTCATCTATTATGCATGAACCATTATACCTTAGGGGTTCATTCATGGCGTCTTCCGCTGACCGATTCACGTCAATGCTAACATTGTGAGGTACCTCTTAGGTATAAATATACCTTCCCTAGCCCTTGTAAACTAGAGGAGACCTCGACTTCAGAGGAGCCTGTTTCCCGGCCTGACGCACTGAGAAGACGCTGTCATCCCTGCACGCAGAGAGTCCAGCTTCCAGTGATCTAACTTCCCTTGCGGGGTGTTGGAGTTTGAGTCTGGCAAAGAGATTCCCACCTCTCTCATTCTAAAGGTATGGAGCTGACTAGAACCTAGAGGGACTCTTGGCATACTTGGCATACTTGGCATACTAGGCATACTAGACTTAACATACTCTTAGTATACCATAGTAAGGAATACTTCACCTACTTCATACCTCTCCCTACACCTAGGTTAGATTAGGCACATTGGGGTAGAACTAGTTTAGAAACGCATTGTTATTGTTATTGTTATTTAAATTTTATAAGGCGCACAGCTACCCTAGGGTTTCCCGGCGCCGCCTGAAGGGGCCAACATAAACAGAGGGGCCTACATATTAAATAACCAAGTTTTTAAACCCCTACGAAAGTTCTCATACGAAGATTCAATTCGAAGATCGATCGGAAGGGAGTTCCATAAAAAGGGGCCCAAGTGGGAGAAGGAACGATCGCCCATGCGCACTAGTCTCGTCCTGGGAACAATGAACTTTGCCTGGGTGGCTGAGCGCAGAGCACGAGATGGAACATAAGGTTGAACAAGAGTCTTCAAGTAAGGAGGTGCCTTTCCAGATTTGATCTTAAACATGAGACTCAAAGCCTTAAACTTAATACAGCTTTCAATCCTAAGCCAATGGAGATCCCGAATAAAACTGGAGATGGAAGTGGTTTTAGGTATCCTACAAAGCAGCCTCGCAGCCGCATTCTGTGCAAGTTGCAACTTGCGTAACACCTCCTTGGCGGCACCCAGATACAAGATGTTGCAGTAGTCCAGTCTTGAGGTGATGAGAGCCTGGACCACCGTACGTTGGGTAGAGGAAGGCAACATCCATAAGATTTTTTTTTAGCCATCCAAGGATTGTGAAGCAGGTCGAGGCAACTCTCATTGCTTGCTGCTTCATGGACAATTGGTCATCAACTAAGACACCCAGGTTTTGAACTTGCTGTTTAGGTTGGGGCAAAGGACCCATTTCAGTGGGCCAGTGCTGGGAGCCCCACAGGTCTTTATTACGGCCCACAATCAGCACTTCTGTTTTCTCGCCGTTAAGTTTCAACAGGTTGGTATGCATCCAACCTGCAATGTTCCTTAAACCGGCCTGAAGTAAGGAAGGATTGCGAGCTCCATCCGCAGAGAGGGAGAACACAATCTGGGTGTCATCAGCGTATGAAAAAAGAGACAACCCTGCTTCCTCAGCAATCCTCGCCATAGGTCTAACATAAATGTTAAATAGTAATGGGCTGAGGATAGAGCCTTGGGGAACACCATAAGGGGAATTATGAATCTCGGAACATGCTGTCGGCGAGAAAACCTGAAACGTTCGATTAGTCAAAAATCAGCAAGCCACTTGAGGGCTATATCAGTCACTCCCAATAATTGTAGCGCATGCAATAGCACAGGATGTGATACAGTGTCAAATGCGGCACTTAGATCCAAAAGTATAAGTGCCACGGTACCACCCGCGTCAACCTGCTGGCGCACCATATCTGTGAACCCAAGCAAAGCGGTTTCCGTAGAGAAGCCTGCTCTGAAGCCTGATTGAGAACCATGAAGGAAATTTTGAGAGGTCACAAAAAATGTCAGTTGTGCATTGACATGCTTTTCCAAAATTTTGGAAAATACAGGAAGGAGAGAAATGGGCCTAAAATTAGATAATTGCGTGGGGTCAGCCGTGGCCTTCTTTAACAACGGCAAAACCATTGCGTGTTTCCAAATAGAAGGAACAATAGCCTCTGCCAAAGATGCATTAAGCAGCTCCATAATTAAAAGCAAAGATGAAGGTGCAAATTTCTGAAGCACAGTAACAGGGATGGGGTCTCTAGGGGAACCAGATTTCAGGCTGGCCAATATTCGCCTAAAAGAATCAGTGTCTAGGGGTGCCCAGCGAACAAGGTTATCCGAATGTTTATCAGACGAGTCAGGTTGTGCCGGCTCCTCGTTAATCAAGAAAGGAGGATTTCCGGTAAGCTGTGAGGCATTATTAGGCATAGAGTCTTGAAATGAATCATAAATTATTTCAACTTTCCTCAAAAAGAAAGTAGCAAGCTCCTCACAGTGTGGAGCACTCAAGTCAGGCGAGGCAGGCAGACAGTCAGCCCCGGACAAATTTTTTACAAGCTTAAATAATTGCTTAGAATTATTATGTGCTCTGGAAATAACTGAAGCCACATATTCAGAGCGTGCAGACCGATCGTATGAGTACTCGCATTTTTAGTCTGTGTTATTTATGTGAATGAATATCTGCTAAAAGATAATGCTATCGCAGTATTATTTATTTCTACTGCTTACGCTGTACATTATTTATCTTGCATACTGTCTTGTGATCGTAACAGCACATTTTACTTACACGAGAAACAAGACTGTTCAATAAACCTTTTATTGAAACCAGGGGCGTAGCTAGGCCTTAGGCTGCCCGTGGCGGGCCCTGCGTTTGCCGCCCTCGGCAAAATGATAGAAGAGCGGGGGGGAGTGGTGTTAGCGGCCGTGGCCGATTCTTGCGGCCGCAACGGCCGCAGGTAGGAGCAGGGGGAAGTGGGGCTGGCTGCCGCCCGAAAACTTGTGCCGCCTGGGGCGGTCCGCCCCCATCGCCCCCCCCTAGCTACGCCACTGATTGAAACGCCCGTCTATTTCTTTCTGTGTAACTTTGAGGAAAACTAAGCATGCACGATTGAGCTGAGTGAAATAGTTATATATTGTTTCCACGACTCTGGGACACGTTCTGATTCTAAAGGGAAACAAAGTTGTCATGTTTTGCGGCTGCCAGAAACTACTCCCTTCTTGTCGTCAAGGAGTTTCTAGTGGCCTCTGAGCTAGCTGGCACAAGTAATTAAGTTTAATATACTCGATAGGGACATACTGACCTTAGTCCTATGTCAAACCTGTAGGGGATATTATTCCAATGCGCAGAGCCTATTAGGGAAATAGGAGCTACACTACAATATGTTGTCTCCCCTCTGGTCTAATTAAGAGAAACCTGTAAAATTCTGATCCCTGCAGAAATCACAGTTTGAACATGGGTCGTTATTTAATTATGGGTTATGTCTAATTTATTGCATCTGGTAGTTGTGACCCCCCCTTTCCCCAGAGTCAAATTTCGCGAGGTCAAACTGGACAGCATGTAATTTGGGAATTAATCCTGCCAATTGCACAGATTACACAGATTTTGGTGCAGTAAGGACCAAAATATGCATGTTATTCCCCATTACTGGAGAACTGGTCACAGGTGGTATTTATCACATCCTGTATATTCTGATGAGATTGACATCACACCCTCCTCTGGCTACTCGTAATAAATATAACACTATTTCCCAGAAACCTTGTAGCGGATTTAAATACATTGTTTTAGAAGAATTTCATTTGACATAAACCTATGCACAGGCGCTATTTAGATGTATATGTAGACTGAAATAAGCTGCAACGGGGTTTTACCCTAAAGCAAGACTAATTTCATCATTTCACAGAAATGTAGTTGACGGTAAAAAAAAGGAAGACCTAACACGTTATCTTTTTCACTGTCAAGAAACCCCATTACTTCCTCACCGGAGAATCAAACCTGTCTAAAGGCAATGGCCCCGTAATTATAAAAAATATTCGGTGTCATATAAAAAACTGAAGTATTAGAATGTATTACTGCACCGTTTGAGCACACCGTGCTCCAATAAATCCTAAGGTATATACGATGAAACTTCACATGCATGCTAAGAAAAGCTTGGCAAAATGGCAAATGGTATTTTTTTTCTTTAAACACTGTTGCCCTTGAAAAGATATGGATGGCTGGCAAAATTCAGATTTCAGCACTTTTCTTTCTTCTGCTCTCACATGGTTTTTAATAAAATAATTTGTGGCCGATCTCAATCAGTTGTGTCAGCAGATTTTGTTCTTCTTGGAGGCCCAGCAGAGCTGACAGTCTATTTGTTACAAGAGTAATACATAAACACAGAAGTTGTCAGGAGGTAGAACTGGCGAGCGTGCCTGTCCAAGATAAATGCCGGCTTTTGAGCAGACAAATATTTATGGCCTCCCGGACCAAGTTGTCTGTCGATTTAAAAAGCTCTGCGCGAAGACAGGGAAATAAAGCGTTCAGAAATGCAGATTTCAGATTTTACTAGACGAATTTACCTAATGAAAATTTATCCGCGCATTTTATGGTTACACGATTGGGAACACTATTATTCAAATACAATAACCTTTTGACCTTGGGCTGCTATTAAACCAAAGCGTAATGGTTTTTGAACACCAGCCAGCTGCAGTCATCTTGCTACCGGGAAATTAAGATGAGTTTGTCTCTGTGACAATGAGATACTGTTGTTTTGTTTACAGTAAACTGAAGAAAACAAGAGTGAAAGAAAAAGCTGCTGTTTTGTATTTTAACAGCATCTCTTGCATACCGAAATTGGCTTAGATCTTTTTTCTTTCAAAGTGTACAAAGCTAAACAGGCTTTGGAAATTCGCTGCTATTTCTCCAGCTGTTGACAGCTAAAAGTTCTGTCTGGTTGCTGATAATGACTTTCCTCTTTGATAGCCCTTGAGGAATAAGCTAATAGGTAGCAAAGAAAAGGAGAATTATATGTGCATGTAGGTCTGTGTGTGCACGCGTATGTAAGCATATAGATATACTATAAATGTTACAGTACTATATGTATCCTCACAGACTAAAGGCACTAGTGAAGCTGCAGTAAAAATGTCCACATATATATTTTCAAACTTTATCCATTTAGTCCACTCTTGGAGACAACACTATATATCATAAAACAGCGACCCAATAAAAATTACTTGTGTCAATATAATAAAGTGCAACAGTACTATAAAATCCGGATCTAAAATATCTCTAAGAAACATTTTAAATACTTGTAAATGAGGTACCAGCGCACTGCCAGAGTAAGGAGGACTACGTTGACCAGCATTCCCCAGGGCCCCAGGAGGCAGTCCCTGCAGCACACATCAACTGTTTCCTTTTTGGTGCTAAACGCGGGACGCGTGCGGGCTGCGCCTGGGCAAAGCCCGGGTCAAGGGCGGTCCCATCCTTTGCCCGCCAGCGACAGAAAGAGGCTGGGCGGAGCCACCCCTTTGGCTAACATTTCTGGCTGCAGTGGAGGAAAAGGTGATTGCCGTGAGTGATTTATTGCTCTGGATCTGGGTGTCTGACAAGGTACTTTCTGTGGCCCCACTTGTTTTCTGAGTGACATGATCGCCTGTCTCAGCCGGCCACCTGCTCTGTGACTTTTCACGGTCTCCTTTATAGTTTTCAGACTTCTATGCGTTGGTCTGGTAGAGTGAGGGCTTTCCTTGGTCGCTCCAGGTTTGGGGAACGCTACAGAGGTGTATGGAGTAGCTGCTCCCTCACCCCGCAAATAAGAAGGGGGAAGGTTTGCGCACTTTGACATCCGCAAATTTCTGGAGTTGTGCTTAACCTGCCACCTGAAGCGACCTCTTATGTCATCACATTGGGTAACGTTTACCCCCCACCCCAACTCATGTATTGAATCATATCATGAGTTTAATTCAGGTTGCTGAATTGGTTCAACACGCACTCTCATTGTAGCGAGGGGTTTGTGGATTCCATCATCATGGCACGTAGCGTGAGTTGGGTTAGGCATGGATAGGAAACCATGGGCTGATGATTGTGTGGTGGTCAATTTTAATAATTCCCGGTATGTGGCAGAACTCCTTTCAGCTCGTCCCTCTCCTAGGTCATGCGACCCATCTGGGATAGTTGCCCTCCCTTTGAGTTTTTTCTATAGACCGGGAAAAACAGTTCGCTTGTCAAAATCCCAAGGCCCTATGAGGGTGTCTCGCCCACTCAGTGAATGTTCGGCATTTAGGCTGCTTCCCCCTTGGCCCACCTCTAATAGATTCCTCCCTCTGAGTGGTATGGAGTCATGTGATTGACTTGGCCCCTGTTATCCCTGCCAGCGTCCTGTGCCCCCCTGCTTCTGTGGTAGCCCTTCCCCATTTTTTTTAAAGGCTATACCCTCCTGTCTTGTAATATTGCAGATCTTTCCACTAAGTTTACTGACCCCAGATGTTTTTTTTTTCAATTCAATCAAAGATTTGTTTATTTAGACCAATGGTCTTTAAACAATACAGCATTAAAATATGGTAACAAATACGTATATAATAATTATTTCCATCTAGTAAAACTTTGAATAAATTATTCAGATAAAAAATATATTTCAATAAAATTTGCATACAGTTCTTAAAAATACACCGTACTTCTACTTGTTTTCAGTAAACACTGCATTAACTGCCCTCATAAATCTACCAATAGCGCATGCTATATCTACAGAATGCATCTCAGTTAAAAGTTCTACAGCATGCCCTCGACTCATAATTTCATATTTCAAGAATATTGTGCGTAACCATTGTATCCGTGGTTGTCTGAGTTTTAATCAATCCAACAGAATATGCAGCATATCACATTTGGTGTTCAACCCACAGGCACATTTTCCTCCTATGCCAATCATTTTTGCTTTTACCGTATTACTTATCTTACAGGGGTTGAGACCAATTCTTACTCTCAGTACTTCGTTTCTTAACAACGGACTTGGTAAGGTGTCCACATATGGATAACTCACTTTATTACGCCACGCATTTAACATAAAATGTACAGATTTTTTGTCTCTTAGGTATTGGTAGTCATTTTCATAGGACAATTCTTTGCCTAGCGTTTTTAGCTCACTCTTGGAAATATCAATTTGTAAAGACGGTGGAAGTTGCTCTACATTAATAGCAGTGCAGACGGCGGCCAGGTTAGCCCTAACCCTTTTTGCCCATTTTAATTCACTGTGCACAATTTCATTTTTGCACCACTGAGAAACTTTTTGTCCGTCTTCCCCATTCAGTTTCCCCCAGAATCTTAGTAGGGCTTTTGCGGCCAACATATTCCACGAAATCATGTCAGTTTCCAATCTTATTGCTTGGATCATAGCAGAACTGGGAGTGACAGTAAATACTTCAGACATTTTCCCTCCTCAGCATCCCACCTGTCTTTTCCACTAATATATAGCAGTTCAGCTCCATATTGAAGTTGCGGTGGGATCACTGCTTCATAGGCTTTTAGCACCGGCCTGTATGACATATCTCCGAAGGACTTATTACATTTTTTCAGCCCGCTCACCGAGGCAATAGCCCTAGTCTTTAGGGCCTCTAGGTGGAAATTCCATTTCAGAGACCGCTCGAACCAAATTCCAAGGTACTTATATTCGGTTACTACTTCCAGCCTCTCAGAGCCTAAGTGCCAGTTAAATTTGCTTTTAGTTTTCCCAAAGCAGAGCACTCGAGTTTTTTCCATATTCACCACTATTTTTTTCCACCTACAGTAGTCCTCAAATTTCTCTAATTTACTTTGTAGGCCTATTTCAGTCTGGTCTAAAATCACAAGATCGTCTGCATACAGGAGGCCTGCCACATGTTTACCATTCATCTTAGGGCTGTATCCATTTGCGGCAGCTAGAGTCTCCGGTAGATCAGCAACAAATAAAGAGAAGAGTAGAGCGGCTAATACATAACCCTGTCTCAACCCATTGTTCACTTGTATCCAGAATAACATGGGCTCAATTTCTCCTATGCAGCTCTTGAATGAGCCTTAAGAGGTTTTTAGGGATATCTAGTTTTCTCATTGCCTCTCATAGGCGAATTCTATCTACAAGGTCAAAAGCTGCACGGAAGTCTACAAAGCAACAGAATAGGCTCCCCTGCTGCTCCACAGACTTACATGCAATGGACCAGAGCACGAAGTAGTGGTCAACTGTTGAGTGCCGTTCCTTAAATCCCCCCTGTTCCGGAGGTACTATACCATTTAAATCGGCCCAATCTTTTAACATTCCCAGGATTATTTTTGCAAATACCTTTTCAGCCACGTCTAAAAGGTTGATCAGCCTATAGTTTTTTGGGCTTTTTGTCTCTCCCTTTTTATAAATCAGCCTGATAATTGCCCCTCTCCAGTTTTCTGGTATGATCCCTGTATCCAGAATTCTATCAAACAACCTGTGCAATAACTCCGCCCACCAATCCGGGTGATTTTTTATAATTATCACAGGCAGATTATCAGGGCCTGTTAGGCTTAGTCTTGTGATTATATCTCTAATGTTTCGTAGTGCAAACATATCTCTGGTATCCTCACCCACTCTCCCCAAGGGGTTACCTGTTTCTCCACCATCTCGACTTCTTTACCATATATCTCCTCCAGTTGGTCCACCCAAGCTAGCTACTCCACTACACAGACCATCTGTCCCTGAGTTTTTCCCGAGCACTCTTGAACTAATTTCCAAAAGTCTTTTATGTTTTTATTGTTGCCTGATCTTAAAGGTCTGATGTGCTGGGCGATCCTCGCCTACCCGCCCATTTAGGCAAACTAGACCTTTCGAGCCCAGATAGTTTCCCAGCGCTATATCCCATTTAGATCCTTTAGTTAGTGGGAAAGTTTCCGCCTTTATATTAAATGATTTCAGCATTTCTTTGGACCATTTATCCATTTTATTTGGGTTCAATCTTTGGTTCATGTCTCCCATCAGTATGAGGATGTCTTTCGGGTAGCTTTCACACAACCTATCAATATCCTCTTTCATCCTTTTCATTTCTTGCATATATTTCTGAGACCGCCTCCCCTGTATATACACATTAGCTATCATCAGATTTTCCTTCATAGGGTATGGGTCCCGTGGCTCCACCTTGCATGCTACTAACCATTTACAACTTACTGATAGGGGTGTTACCTTTCTAGCTATTCTAGTTGATATTAGAGTAGAGATTCCTCCTGTGGGTCGCCCTTGCCACCCCTTTGTTGCAGGCTTGAAGACCGGCACAAATCCTTCTGTTGGAGGGGTTTCATCACACAGCCAGGTTTCTTGCAAGCACACAATCTCATAAATATCTATTATATTTTTGAAGGTATCTGATTTTGAAATTTTACTGAAACCATTTATGTTCCAGGAGAGAATCCCAAGGCTGTGCGATGACCCGGTATCCTAATCTGTTTCACTAAGCCACCCCTCATCTCTCTTAGTTGGCGTACGCCAGTTTGAGGGTATCTCTCCCCTGATTCCGTTACTCCAGCTCTTATCTATCCTACCCCCCGATACTGTAATTTCCATGCCTTCCTTTCCATCCAGCTCCTGTCCAATCAGCTTTATTTGTCTTTGCCCCAGGCCCGCGTGATGGCACAGAAAGGCTAATCTTGCGTTATCCATTGTAATACGTTCTACTTCTGGGACTATCCTTATTCTATCCCTCTGCAGCTCCTTTTCAGCTTTTAGTATTGTATGTTTTACTAAGCCACAGTACATCAGGACTTTGGTTACCTCTTTCCCATTTTTGTTTTGGGCAAACCCTACCTGTCGGAGGTCATTTGTCCCTAACTCCTTTAAGCTGCTGCATTTGGAGACGATTACTAATAGCTGGGATCGATTTAGGGGGTGCAATTTTGTTAACCTTTTTCCCCCATCCTTATATTGTGATACTTCAAGATGCAGCCATAGATTTCTCCCCTCCTTTTTCTCTTTATCTTTCATTATTTCCACGGTTTTACTTTTCACTTTCTTACCCCTCGCAGTTAAGTCCCCGCTAATCAATCCCTGCACCATCACTTTATCTTTTCTAACTAATGGTCTAATTGGGCCAATATTCTTCTTTCCCTCCTTTCATCTTTTTTTGGTTTTAATTGTATCTTTTCCCTTCTTTTTTTATTTTCATCCTTCGTTCCCAGCATTTGCTTTTTCTGCATTTTCTGCGTTTTCCGGGGATTGTTTTTTAGATGCAGGCTTTCCAACTCCTTACTTTTTCTATCACCGCCCCTAGTGCTGGCGATGTTCTTTTTTCCCAGTAACCTCTCCCACCCTTTTAATTTCTTGATCACTCTTCTTGATCTTGGTATGCATTGTCTATAGGTAGTTGCTTCTCCAGATCTCTTTACAAGCATTGGGCATCTCGAGACATATACACTATGACCCCCTGCTGAATATATAGCTTGCTCTCCTGCCTCCCTATTTACATATTCATTTTCGCTACTCATTGGTCTAACTATTGAAGGCATATGTTCTCGGATTTGTTTTAGCTCGCCCACAATTAACTGCAGCTGTACCTTTTGGGATTTCTATATATCATTATTCACCATTGATACTTCCAACAGTCCTTGTAAAGTCTTTTGAAGAATCACCATTACATCCAGCATGGTTGATGACGGAGTCACTGAGATCTCTATGTTAGGAGTAGTGTCAAATACGAGCTTGCGGTTTCCTCGCCTGCACTCTTCAGGTTTTGCTTAGGGCTCTCCATTTGCACCCCCTGTTCAGACTCATTGCCCACCGATCCAGTTGTGCTTTGCTCTGGTTGACCCACCATCCTTATCTGTTGCTCAGAGATTCCATCTATCAGGGGGGTGAATAAGCGTGGTGATAATGACAACCTTGGGTTAAAGGTATGAACGCTTTGGTTGGATTGAGATTGATTAATAATGATTGGCAGATCTGGGTCAGGCAGGGTCAGACAGTCCAGCCTGACCTCGCGCAGGGCATCTGTTTGTTGCCCATCCGCCTTAGTGCCTGGGCTTGGTGGTCGCTCCTTTCTTTTAAAATGTTTGCTTACAAAGTCCTTGAGGGGGTTTGAGGGAACCGACCTACCTCCCATCTCATCTAGTTCTAGGCTTTCCTGAGATACCCTGCTGTTAGACTGGCCTGTTGTCTTTTTTACTTTTCCTTTCCCCTTTGGTATTACTTTGATATCTTCTCCTGGATCTATTCTCATCACAGTATCCGTTGACGAGCCCTTGTCTTTCCGCAGTTTGCCTCTGCCATGTGCCATTCCCACTACAATGCCGCCCCTCTCCCTTACGCTCCCAGGGCACCTACTATATTTTTGCAGTGTTTAAGTTAACTCGTACTACTCTTTAATTTACTTAGAGCAGAATCACTTAATCGCCACACTCCCACTTGCCTCTGCTGTGCCTGAGCCTGTGCCTGTACGCCTGAATATTTTGTCCTCTCCTGACGCCGCCTAATTCTTCCAATTTTCTCTGGTCTTTATTTAGGTCTTTTTCAGTCTTCTTCCAGTTCTCTTAAATCCACTTCAGCCACTATTTACATTTTACAGGCTTTAATGGCTTTATCCGGTGGTCAATGACCTAACTGCCGTTTGGTGCTACTGCAGTTTGGTGCTACTTCTTCCGCCTAGCTTCCCCCCTCTGGGGGAGCTAAGGGGCCCCTCCCAGCCCTGCTACAGCGATGAGCCTTGGGTTGGTGGTGGTAGACTGTGCAAGGCTTTCTCCGTATGTTTATCTGCTCCTGTTTTCAATGAATATCGTATTTCCTTATCCAAGCGCAGGCAACCGTGTCCGCGTCTTCGTTAGATCAAGTCTCCGTTCGTTGATCCTGCAGGTGGACGGATGGGTGGGCACAAGCTAGTCAGGGCGCACACGCACTCCTTCTCCTCTAGCTCCTCAGGCTATGGCAACGGCGAACGGAAACAGCATAGTCAGCTTAACCAGATGGTTGCAAATCATTAAGGGGCCGATTATGATGGCGGGCGGACTTTGTCCGCCCGCCATCGCCCCGGTAAATGGGACCGCCCGCTATGTGTGCGGCGGTCCCACACATGTGATTAGGATGCCACCGCCAAGGTGGCGGTGGCATCCCCCATTTCCAGCATTGTGGCGGGCGGTGCTCACAACACTGCCCGCCCAGTGCTGGAAATGCATGTTGTGCATCTGTATGCACAACGTGACAGGCACCGCGCGGTGCCTGCCATGTTGTATATGCAAATGCAGGGGGGTGCACCCCCCACCCCCCAAAATACCTGGGGGCCCGCTACGGGCCCCCAATGTCAGGGACCGCGAGCCTTTCCATGGCGGCGACGCCATCATGGAAATGCTCATCACCGCCGGCATCATAATGTGGATAGCGGTGTCTTGCAGACACCGCAACCATATTAATCCCTTTTCCGCCCGGTCGACTGATCGGCCGGGCGGAAAACATGCAGACGGTCTTTCCGTCCGCCGGGGTCCCCTCCGCCATGGTAATATGGCGGGGGGGAATTTGGTGGCAGACGGACGAAAATGGCGGGCGGATCGCCACCGCCATGCGGGCGGTGGCGATCCGCCCGACATCGTAATCGACCCCTAAATCTTTTCACATGATTTGCCTCCAAGAAACATGGGAAATTAAAAACTGTTTTTTCCTGGCGGGCTATGCCACCTATTTTGAACCAGCAGGCAGTGTCTTCCGTCGTAGGGAGGGCAAAGGGGGGGGGGAGGTTTGATCATGTTGATTACAGTGGAACTAAGTGGTTATATTTGTGAACTTCATTTGCAGGCTCAGACTATGCAGGGGTTGCAGCTATCACTTCTGGGTTTCTTCCCGATAGTGTTAATTAACTTCTTCAGTGCTAAGGCGGGTAGCAAAAAGAACTGCTGTGTCTTTTGCCTTGACCAGACTCTGAAGTTGTTGTTTGAGAAGGGCTCTGGGCATGATCAAATTGTGCTTGCAGGGGATTTCAATTGTCATTTATGTGACCCTCTCCAGGAACTTGATTTTTTAAATCCTTGATGTTTGCTCAAGGAGGGGCTACATTTCGTACATTCGACTTGGGGTCAGGAGCTTATTGAGTTTTTGTAGTTTCACAACTTGGTTTTTGCTTTGGTGAATCTGGTGAATTCCCCCAAACCCATAATTTGCTCAACATTTAAAGGGAGGGGCTGTAGCTTGTATATTGCATCAGTCTCAGCCCAATTATACTTGTTGATTTCCCATTTTAATATTATTTTTAGTCATTTTAGTGACCACAATCCCTTATCCTTAACTTTGGACATTTGCATGGCCCCTCGATCACAGCAGAGGGGGCTCTCACACGGCTTTCCATCGTTGACCAGGGAAGAAGGCTGAAATGGTCCCAGGTGGACTCTCAGTCCTTCAAAGCTTCCCTTTTTACAAATTGTATGCATGAGTTCTAAAACTGTCTGGACATAGGTGTGGGGGGGCTGGGAAGGTTTTGGAAGTATTTGAAACTATTGCCTTGGGGGTTCTTAAATTAATGTCCACAACTTCCCCCAGTAGACTGGGCTTGCAAAATCCCAAATGGTTTGACAGGGACTGCTCGAGAACGCTGTCCCAGCTGAGAGCCGCTTTGAAGCAGACACCAAGGGATGGGCATTTGATCGCAGATTGTAGGTGGGCCTATAAGCAGGCTCAATCTGCCTGCAAGTATAACTTGCAAGAGTAAGCCTGCGAGGAGCTATGCCTAGCATGCGAAACAGGATATTGAACTCTTTTCTGGAAAGTGGTTAACAGGCCCTGTTTCGCAGATGGCTCTGACCCAGCTATATGTCATCACATCTCGGAACAGCAGTGGGTCAACCACTCTGAATGTGTCTATAACCAGGGGGAATGCTGGGCTGACATAATTTTGGCTGTAGAGGCCATAGCTTGTGACCCAGTGGTCTTTACTTTAGAAGAAGTGATGCAGGGCATTATGGCCTTGTCAGGCAATCAGGCTCCGGGGCCTGACAGTATCCTGCCAGATTTGTTTAAGGCTGATGTGGAGGTTTGGGCTCCACTCTTTACTCAGGTGTTGAACTGCGGCTGCCCGGGAGGGGATGTTGCCCTCCTGGTCTACAGGCTTGATTGTCCCGATTTTCAAGAAGGGTGATAAGGACAATCCACGATGCTACCGCTCAATATCTCTATTAGATGCGATAGTAAAGGTCCTGGGAAGGATTATTTTAAATCGGCTGGGGGGGTGGGCAGGGGAGCACAACATTTTGAGTGATGTTCAATATGGTTTCAGGTTGGGGAGTTCTACTTCAGATCAGTGCCTGAACCTTCATTTAATTATAAATAAGTATATGGTTGCCCGGCCTGAATCTTTACATTTAGCATTCATGGGCTTAACATCTGCGTTCGATAGGGTAAACCGGGAGAAGTACAAAAATATCAGAAAAAAAATATTGATGTCAAAAATATAGTTGTACAAAATATCGATTTTTCTATATATATAACATAAAATATTGAATATTAAATATATTAATAAAAAATAAATAAAGTAGATTTAATATACAGTCTAACAAATATAACAAATAAACTTAATTAAAAAAAGTTAAACACACATACATAATAATTAATATATATTTACTTTAAAACAATTAATAAACTATTAATTTGAATTGATTTTATAATTTTAAAATTATATAAACATTTACAAATATTTATGTATATGTATATATATATATATACATACCAATAACATAAAATCTAATGAAAAACGTTCTATTATAAATTAAAACATTAAACTATTTAAAAATCTTTAAACTTAAATTTCCCATTCCAGTCAGTGCAACAGTAGGGAGAGTGTTGGATAGCGGAGGGGTAAAAATTACTATTCCCACTCCAGTGAGTGCAACAATAGGGAAAGTGTTGCATAGCGGAGGGGTAAAAATTACTATTCCCACTCCAATAATTGTAACAGTAGGGAAAGTGTTGGATAGCGGAGGGGTAAAAATTACTATTCCCACTCCAGTGAGTGCAACAGTAGGGAAAGTGTTGGATAGTGCCGGGATAAAATATACTATTCCCACTACAGTCAGTGCAACAGTAGGGAAATTGTTGGATTGCGGAGGGGTAAACATTACTATTCCCACTCCAATAATTGTAACAGTAGGGAAAGTGTTGGATAGCGGAGGGGTAAAAATTACTATTCCCACTCCAGTGAGTGCAACAGTAGGGAAAGTGTTGGATAGTGCCGGGATAAAATATACTATTCCCACTCCAATGAAATTAAAATCAAACAAAATATTAACAACAACAAAAATATTTTAAAAACAAAATAAATAAAAAATATATAAATATGTTAAAAATTAAAATACAAATATATTTAATATTATTTAAAAAAAAAAACATATAATGTTAAATACTTATGACACATACCTACAAATATTATATTAAATGAAATAAAAATAAGTTTCAAACAAATATCATTTTTAATTAGAAAATATTTAGAAACAAAAACATTAATTATTACATAAAAATCCAATCCTAACACCACACAATTCACAACCCACAACTACACTTAAAACAAAATGTACTTCCATAATTAACATTAATTGCCAATTAAAGAAATATTATTAATTAAAAAACATATTAAAACTCATAAAAATTAATTAACTTCCCACACTTTACCCCTATAATCCCCACAACCCACAGCTAAAATTAAATTGTAAAAAAATAATTACTCAATGAAAACTTATTTTCAATTAAAAAACGAATAGTATTTAACAACTAATTATAAAGTAAGTGAAATTAATTTACTCCTCACCCTTTACCCCTATAAAAGTAAAACCCACGCACAAAAAATAAAAACAATTACCCTAATTAAATATCAATTAATTAATTGATATCAATGATCAACTAATTATTAATTAATTAAACATAAATTACTTCCCACCCTTTACCCCTATAAACCCTACAACCCACACCTAAAATTAATTACACAATTTACATAATTAATTTACAATCAATTAATTAATATAAATTAACTCATTATTAATTAATCAAAAATAAATTACTTTCCACCCTATACTCCTGTAAACCCCACAACCCGCACCTAAAAAAAATTGCACAATTACCATAATTAATTACCAATTGATTAATTAATATTAATTAACAACCAATTAATACTTAATTACAAATACATTACTTCCCACAGTTAACACTATAAAATCTCAATTAAATAAATATTAATAAATACAAAATAATCATTAATTTATTATAATTAAATTACTTCCCACCCTATTCCCCTATAAACCCACAACCCGCAACAGAGCTAAAAAACTCAAAACTGAATTAAAATAAAATTAATAACTACTAAAAATGGAACACATATATTAAAAAACATAAGCAATAAATATACAAAAAAAAATACATCACATACATTTTAAATATAAACTAAAATACATAACACTAATTAAAAAATTGATATTTTAAACTATATTTTTGCAAACGATATTAATGACTTCTATATTTTTTAAAACAATATTTCTTACCTTAAATTTGATATTCTTGGCCACGAATTTCTTGCTGTTGATCTTTCTGTGTCACGATATTTCCAACTCGACATTTGTGTAAGTCTACATTTCCAACTCGATATTCTGTCTGAATACCATGCTGGATTAAGATATGGAGCAGGGAAGAATTAAAGCTAAATCGGTTGATCCTTGCAGACTGGCTTGCCCTTGATAGGGCACATAAAATACTGTGGATAGCCTGTGTGAAGGCAGCTTTTGCTTCCCTGTCCATGCGCAAACTGGGGTGTGTTAAAAGGCTGTTCCTGGATCGTTCCCATTTGGAGAGAGAGCAGCATGAGCTGCAGAAACCATTAGTGTGGGGTCATATGTTGTTAAAAACCGTGCAAGGGATGGAGCCGTATTTAGCCAAGGTCCGTTTACAGTAAGATATGTTTTTATTGTCCAGGTTTAGGTTTAACCAACGTCATCATCTCTTGGCATCCCCATGTGGATGGGCGCAGTTTGAGGCAAGGCTGTCCTGTGGCTGTGACAATAAATCTCTGGAAAAAACACTCTGCACTGTGTAATGTTTTGTTCCTATTTTAGCTGCCCAAGGATGCCGTTTTTAATTTCCCTGTTGAAGTTCCTGAATTTTAACCAAGTAAGGCCAGCCCTGTTTTATTTCCAGATTTCTTCTAATGAATGTGTTAATTTACTGTTTAATCATTTCTGCGAGCTGCTTTGGCGTCCAGGAGATCGAGACCTGATTAATTGATGTACTGTTTTAGTGGGGTGGGTTAATCTGTTTTATTGACTACTATCATATTATGAAAATTTATAGCAATGGTTTTTATAATGATAATATTGTTTGTATTCTTTTATGGATGTTTTATCAACCGAATAAAGATTTATGATGATGATTAGGTACCATAATCATTCATTTATAGGAGAAAAGATCAAATGTAATATGTCACTTTCTATGGACACATTTAAGAGTCGAAAGCAGGGATCTAAATTTTTAGCACGAAACTGCCCAGGATATGTCCATATAAAGAGAATATGATTTAAGTCCTGTATTCCACTATTGCAGAGTGGTCATATACGTTGACTTTTAGGCGTGCCGCTCCAAGCTCCTACGATTGCCATGACTGGTTGTCTGTCCACTCTCAGTAAAAACAGAGGGCCCAATTCACAAAGGGCCTCCGCACTCATGGCAGAGGTCCCGCAGTTGTGGCGGGGGGCAGCAGGGGGTCGCACTCGCGGGAGAGGCTCCGCAGTAGTGGCGGTACCTCCATACTGCTGTTATGCATTGCCGAGGTCCTGCCACCAATGTGGGGACCCCGTCACAACTGCGGGTCCTCTACCACGAGTGCGGAGGCCATTTGTGACTCGGCCCCATAGTTCTTATAATGCAATGTTTGGAAGCAATAAGTAAGTATGGTTGCATCTTTCCTGATATGGCTGTAGTTTATATAATGTTATAACTTTTCAGAGTGGTGCCATACATCCAGTGGTGGCTCCTCCGCTAAGACAGAGGAGCATCTCCCCACTGCTCTGTGAGCAGTAGTTAAAGGAAAACTAAAATGATAATAACCAGCATTATTATCATTTTAGTTTTCTGTTTCCTGGTACGGGCGGGGCTGGACTGCCAGAGCAGGGGCCAGGAGGGGGAGTGGTTTCTCCACTCTAAAGTGTGCCTGACTGTTTGGCCTGCCCTCTTGGGCCGGCCAAACAGTCATGCACACTTTGCATGTTCTGCACCCAGGCTGCATTACAGCCTGGGTGCAGAACATGCCCAGGCCCCCATTCCCCATCTGAGCGCCAAACCACGGCGCTCAGACCAGTCACAACGCTGCATTGCAGCGTTGTGATTGGGTAGGAGAGTCAGGAGCCTGGGTGCTTCCTGGTTCCTGCTTCTGAGGAGCGAGAGGTGGCGGTGAGCGGACTAGGAGGCAGCGGGTGGCCGGGTGGCCGGCCTGAAGGTAAGTGTTTTTTTATTATTATTTATTTTCATTTACAACCCTGCTTCCCTTCCCCCGCCCGCCACCCCCAGTAAATAGCGGCCGCCACTGAATACATCTTGTCCAATTCAATTCTAATGGTGGGAATTAATCTTTTTAACACAAGCTTCAAGTGACTATATTTCCATGTCTTTAGATATTCAAAGTTTTCCAAAGTGGCTAGTGGTTCAAATAAGTTAACTTTAAAAACACTTCAGTTATTTCTATCCATTGTCAATTCATCTTTTAAAGTCATCCTTTAAGATCCATCCTAAAACCTTCCCTAGAGTGTAAAATATTAAACTCCTACCATACTGCAGCAGCATAGAACAAGACATGAACACCCGGTATCCCAAGCTCTAGCCGTAGTGTTTGGATGAGTACATTTGAAGCCACATTAAAAAACATGAGCGGTGCATTTTCTTCTCCATTTTCTGAACTAATGACCAATTTTTGTGTTGCACATATGCTATCCAGTAGAACAGGGTTGGCAGTATTTTGGCCACATAGTAATGTGATCAAATATTCCATACGAAACTTTGTAAAGGTAAACTTTCACACGAGAAATACAGTTTTCTCCCACTTTCCAACGAATGATTATGATTTCTTTTTTTTGAGAAAATGAGGACTTTGCTTTTCTGCACCTTAATTTTCAAGTAGGGTTTTTTTTTAATATTCATGAAGTACATATAAAATTCTGTGAAACCCGTAAGGGGTCAGTTCTAATCAAATTAAATTATTGGCATTTGGCATAAAAAAGTGAGTGGCAGGTACAATTTCCCAACTTAGGGCCTGATTCCGATCTCGCTAGGAAAGCCCTCCATACGACTCGGATCCGGAGGGCTTTCCTAGCGAATCGCACTCCCGGAGTCCGAGCGACCGATTCCGATGCATCCATTTAGGGACGGACTCTGATCGCTCAGACTGCCATTGAACTCTATGGGAGCCTCTATACTGAACGCGTGCACATGCTCCCATAGCAAAAAAAGGTGGGTGAGGAAAAGCCTGCACCCTGTGGCGGGCACCCCATGGTGCCCGCCACACTGTGCATGCATGGAAAGGGAGGACCCATGTGTACCCCCACGGTACCGATTCGGAGGGCCCCGGGTGAAGGGGGGCCTGCTACAGCCCCCCGAAGTCCGATTCCCACAGCTGTTTCATCTTGGCAAAACTGAGGCAATACGACTGTCCGAATCGTGCATCGTTCTCCCTCGTTTGGAAGACAACTCCATTGCGCGGCATGATTCGGTTGCGAACAAGTAGGACTGACAGGATCGGGTTTGGAAACGATTCGGTCCAGGCGGACGAGATCTTCGCATCGTACTTGGTCGTTCGGAACGGGGGACGATTCGGTCGGAAACATAGGCTCCGAATCGGATTTGCTCGTTCCGGAACTCGTCTGGAGGCCTTCCTAGCGAGATTGGAATCGGGCCCTTAGAATGAAAGTTGTAAATGGCAGAAAAAGAGGTTGAGCAAATCACTTATAAACAAAGACAAAATAATGAAGCTAATATGCAACACTGTTTTAAGCCATTTTCAGTCACTATTGGCTCTGGTAGTCCCCTGTCTCCACACAACAACACCTTACACCAAAATGATGAGTATAGAGTAGCTACTAATCTTAATAGTGTAGCAGTTAAACCCATGCAAGCTAGTTTTAAAGTTTTGCCTGAGACAGCACACATGCACTGTCTGTAAAATCTTATATTAAAAGAAAAGCTAACAAAGGGCTTAGAGTGGGCTCATTACTTACAGAAACTTACCATTGGGTGCCTTCCACATTACTTTTGTTTCCTTGCTTCTTATTGGTCATGGCTTCTGCTTCCTCCCCACTGCTCACCTTTTCCTGAATCTCCCAGGGCTTCTGTCCCTGCTGTGGAGCTGCCTGTTTGCAGCCTATGTCCTGTATGGTCCTCACTTCTGCCCTCCTCCAGCTATCCGTTGTTGCTTCTTCACCCCCTTCCCCAATGCCTCTCTTGTATTGATTTCCCCTGCACCAGCCTCCTTCTGTCCATTGCTGCTCCCTCCCTCCTTCCACGCACCTCCCTGGTGTTACTCCCCCGTCCGTGTTGGTTCTGTTCCTTCCCTCCTCTCCCTCCTCCCTCGAAACCTCATTGTGTTGCTTGCCCCCATACATCTTAGAGACAAAAACAAACTATGATGCAGTCAACACTAGCCGCATTATAGTGCTTTTTTTCCTTTACTTTAAGCCATGTTACATAGCAGCCCACGCTGCTGTGCAACATTTCTAAAGAAAGTTGGCAAAGCCAATAGATCTTGCATAGATAAAACCTATTGACTTTGCCAATGCTTGTTCTTAGAGGATGAGCCAATCAATTCAGTCAAAAGCCATGGAAAAATTAATAAAAGTGGCATAAATTGGATGATATTTCAACTTTATGTATTTATTTAAATGGTTAGGAGAACCACTATGTTATCCAATGTTGACCGTGCCATACGCACTGTCATTTCAGATGTTGCAGTCAAGTTATCAATGCTGTTATACAACATGTAATGTGTGATGTAATATGTGAGGTGCTTAGCAGTGCATGGTGAGGATGCGAGTAATAGTTACTTTAGGGCATGAGTTTTAGTTACTTGAGATAACTATAACTGTTGAATTACAGTGATTTGTTCGCCTAAAATGGTATCTTTTAACTAAGATTTTGACCCAGCTATAACGTTCCGTTAACCTTTTGTTTTTTTCAGTGAATTTCTTTATGTTTAAAAAAAATGTAAAGTAAGATATTATTTAATGGTGGGCACGTAGTTGGCGGAGCGGAATTCCATGAAGTTGAACAAAAACTCTGTGAATTCCGCAACTTTGCTTCCTACTTAATTAAACAGAGACCTCATATACTTTTTGTAAAATAACAAGTACCTCTGTCTTTACATACTAAAATGCATGTAGTCATTTCACAAAAGTGAAAATGAAAATTTAGCAAGCAGTGAGAGAGGTGATGATTTTGAGATCCTCCCTAACCTAGGGAGAAAACCAAGCAGAGGCCTTGAAAACAAAGAGCACATCTTGCTGAACGATTCGGTGGTGGTCCCATCCTCTTAGGACCACCCCAAGCACAGTTATGGGCAAAAATACAATCCCAACTAAAGGCCCTGCAAAGCATTATGGGACGAGATTAGCAGTGGGCAGTGGATATTATAGTATCCAATATCAAAATAATTCTACAGAGCTGCAGTTCAACTGGTCGTTACTAGCTGTCCCTCACGAGTCAAATGCAAAAGCATTGAAATTATTACATCAAGCTGCAGTTCCACTAGTCGTTACTAGATGTCCCTCACGAGTCAAATGCAAAAGCATGATGCGTAGCGCAGGACGCCTGGGGGTTGAGTCCCCCAGGCCTAGCACGCGTAGATGACGCACCCCTAGTGGCGGCTCATCCGCTATGGTGGAAGAGCGTCGCCCCACTGCTTTCAAGCAGTGCAGAAGAGGAACAATCATCACATGATGATAACTTACTGATGTAACCATGCTATGTTTCCCTTGCGGGTGGGAGGGGGGTAGGACTGCTCCAAGCACGGGGCAAGGCATGGGCGGATTGGCATGCCCACTCAAGTGCGCAATGACTGCTTGGTCGCCCACTCAGGCTGCCCAAAGCATTCATGCGCACTTCCCTATTCGTAATGCAGGCTGCATTGCAGCCTGCATGGAGAACATGCCACCCCTCCATCCCCTGGCTGAATGCCTTGTCCCGTTGCCAATTACTAATCCCACCACCGCATCGCAGCATTGTGATTGGCTCAGGGGAGGGAGCCTGGCTGCCTACTTCCTGTTCCTGGAAGCAGACGCAGGAGCAACAAAGACACGGGACCCGGCTTCGAGGTAAGACTTCCCTTATTAAAATTTTTACAACACCCGCTCACACACACATCCCTGCTTCCACGCCCCATCCAGTGTTCTTTCCAGTGTTTACCACCTCACAGCTGTCCAGCCCCCCCAGCACTTCTCAATGGCGGCCGCTGTGCGCCCATGCACAGCGGGCGTACCACCCATGTGCCAAAGTCACATATGTGGTTGCGACGCATGCCATAACATCGCATTCCATTCCAATGCATACTAATACTAGGCACATTGCAACAGTAGAGTAGGTGTTGCATAGCAGAGACATTAATATCACTATTCTCACTTCAGTAAGTGCAACCCAATACTAACCTTTGCACCCCAAACCCCCAATTTTCATATTTTACCCCAAAACACACCCCAATTTTCATATTTTACATTCGAAACCCATACCCACCCGAAAAACTTTAAATTACCCCATTACTGACCTCACAATCCGTTGTAATCAAATGCGATGTAAAGGCACCTGCGTTGTCGGAGTTGCGTTGTTAACGATGTACTGCCTGCGTTGTAATGGTTGTCTCCCATGCCAAAGGCAACCCATAGGCTATGCCGTTTGCGTCCGTCTGCCCCTGGACCGCGCTCAGCACCAAGGAGCCTTCCTCTTGGACACTCCACTGCTACGACGCCAGCACCCTCCTCGCCATCAAACCTGGACGCCACCTCTCCTGCCAGGACCAACCTCTGCTCCGGACATCGCCATTGCTATCACTGACGGCTGCAGTATCACCCGCAAGGGGCACCCCGACCATCAAGGAGGAGGCATTGCCATCACCTACAGAAGCACACTCCGACTGACCACGCACTCTAAGGACCCAAGGGTGACCATGGACCACCTCAACTCCCAGATCCGGACCAAGCCCAAGCACATCCTCTGCGGCACCCTCAAGTGAAGGCCCCCTGGGCCATGGCCCCCCATTCTCCAATACCATTGTAGACCTGATTGCACCCCAGGGTCTCCCATCCACCAACAACATTCTACTCGGTGAACTCAAGTTCCACCTGGACAACCCCAGTGACCAGGACACCACCCCCTCCTGGGGAAGGACCCCTACATCAGAAGCAAGCAGCAAGTCACCTCAACAAGCCACATAGCAGGATACATGGTCGAGCACGTCACCTCCGCCAGCGGGAACTTCAACTACAGCCACAACACCGGACTCTCCTGGACCGACCATCATTGGTAACATCACGTCTTCACCATGCCCACCAGACGCCACTGCCATCATCGCACCCCCTTGCAGCTGGATCAAGGCCACCGAAGAATGTCTCGTCAACTCCCACGCACCAACACTCCACCAATGCTTCCAAACAATGACACCGCAGCGCGCAACCACCACCGATGGATCTCCAGCAGCGCCGACATTCGGGCACCCCTCATGGACGGTACTGCGTCAGTACCTTCCGCCTGCCTGATGGCAGGCGTGAGGGTGACGCAGTGCCACAGGGATAGGCTGGCCCCATGCATTGCTGGAGTTGCGTCATGGTTGTGACACGACTGCAGCAATGCGTGACTTTAGCGCAGACAGATACGTCAGGATTCCTGACGTATCTGTCATTACTTGTGTCATGGAGCGCTGTCCAGTGAACACAGCGCATCCATGCTGTCGCAGGAAGGGCGTAGTGAGAATTGTTGCAACGCTGTCTTGTCGCAGCGCTGCAACACTTTACATGACTGGGGCCCAGGAATGCGCACTATCTTATTGATGGTGCGCATTCCTGCACTGTAGTTTTGTCACAAAGCAGCGCTGCAACATTGCTTGCAGCGCTGTCCAGCACCAAAACCTGCTGAGATGTGGCCCTAAGTGTTATTCCCATTTTTAAGACCAGCTATTTTCTGGTCTTAAGTAACTGGCTCTAACTGCAGTTAGAGCCAGTTTTTTTGGTCTTCAGAAGTTCAAGGATCCCCTTGTGAATATGGAGTAGTGGTGTTTGCAGCCGTTTTTGCACGGGAACGCCTCTCCTGCATATAATTATCGCTAACAGAAGTGGCGATCTTTATAACGGTCGCTTTCGCCTGAAAACTGTTTCTAACGGCTGTTAGCGACAGCTTGGTAATAGAGCGATAAAATTATCGCCGCATTAGCGGCAGAAAAGTGCCGCTAACGCGGCGATAACTCCTTGAGAATATGCCCTTAAGTCTCATGGGTCATTAAATCCATGACCCCAGGAGACCCTACTATATATTTTTTTAAAGTACACTGGTCTTGAACTGTGTGCTCTTCAGCTGGAGCGCAGAACTCCCTTGTGGTTGGATATATGGCTGTACTTTGTGGCTTGAAAAAAGTTAAAAACCTTCACCTTATTTTAACTAGCGCACCTCCAAACACACTGTTTTCAGCTCGCTAACCACATAACTATAATTCACTCATTCTCAATGCACTGCTTATACTCTTTCCTATTACATCACTTCTACCATATGAAATCATACCATTTATTACATCGCTTATGACATCTCACGTCCTATCATTTATGAGAACACAGCACATGGTAAAGTGTCACGTTACAGTTATAGTTGTGTAGTTAGTGAGCTGACAACTGTGTGTATGAAGGTAACCTAGTTATAATAATGTGAATGCTCTGCGTACATTTCAATTATAGGTATAACTGTAACTTTACAATTTATAACGTGTACTTTAGATTTGGTTTGTTTAGAAAGAAGAAGTAGATTTATAGTTTTTTAAATTATAAATAAGGAATAACTATAACTTTAAAATTTCTAATGTTTGTGTAGTTTAAGTTTGGTTTGCATAGAAAGAATAAATACAGTTTTGTTAACTATAACTGAGTTGTAACCTTTGTTTTTTTCATTGAATTTTGATATTTTTTTTATGATGAATTAAAATGTGTTTCAAATCATGCAGTCCAGTGTCGCGAGTGGAGTGCCATTATGTGGAGTGTTGAACAGTACAGTTGAGGAGAGTGTCGTACAGGGAAGTGTTCTAGAGTGTAGTGTCATAAATTGGAGTAGAGTTGATTTGAGTACAGTGGAGTGGAGCAGTGTGAGCGGAGGAAAGTGTCATACAGTGGAGTGGCGCCTTGTAGAGTAGAGTGGGATAGAGTGCAATAGAGTGGAGTGTCATAACGTGCAGTCAAGTAAAGTGTCATAAATTGGAGTGGTGTCTCGTAGAGTACAGTGGAGTGCCGTGTCGTATATTCTCGTAGAGTGTTGTGCAGTGGAGTGCAGAGTGATAGAGTGTAGTACAGAATTGTACAGTGGAGCGTACGGGGATACCATGGAGTAGAGGCTGTAGAGTGGCATAGAGTGTAATATAGTTTTGTAGAGTAGAGTTGCATAGATTGGAGGAGAGTGTGGTATAGCTGTGGGCAGAACTTGTGGAGTTACTTAAAAGCTCTGTGAAAATCTACAGAGTTCAGCAAGCGGTGGAATTTCCATCTGTCACTCTGCTCGCCCTGACTTTTAGCACTAGGAGCAGGTTTTGGTGCTACAGAGTGTATTAGAGGCTGTACAATGGAGTGGAGTGGGGTAGAGTAGAGCGCAGTATGGTGTGGTAGAGTTGAGTAGCATAGAGTGGAGTAGAGTTGAGTGGCATAGAGTAGCGTAGAGTGGAGTGGTGTAGAGTGGAGCAGTGAAGTACAGTAGATTAGAGTGGAGTAATTTGACATAGTCTATTGCAGTAAAGTGGTGTGGCTTAGAGTGAGTTGCGTAGAATGTTGTACAGAGGAGTAGAGTTTTGTACAGCATCATAGGGTAAACTAGAGTGCCTTATACTCGTATAGACTAGAGTACACAGTTGTACAGTGAAGTGCTATAGACTAGAGTAGAGTATTGTGTGGTAGAGTGGAGCAGAGTAGAGTGTCGTTGAGCGGAGAAGAATGTCGTAAAATGGAGTAGAGTTGAGTGGCATGGAGTGGAGTGGCACACAGTGGAGTAGAGGAGAACAGTCGAGCAGAGTGGAGTGGTGTGTCATAGAGTAGAGTGTCATAGAGCGGCATACAGTGGAGGAGAATGTCCTACAATGTCACAGAGCGGAGTGGTGTGTTGTACAGTGGAGTGTAGGGGCATCGAGTGTAGTAGAGTGTCGTAAAGTGGCATAGAGTGTAGTAGAGTGTAGTAGAGTGTCGTGGAGTGGAGCGGCATAGAGAGGAGTGTTGCAGAGTGGGGTACAGTGGGGTAAAGTATCGTAAAGTAGGCTTGGGCGGAGTGGCTTAGCGTGCAGTGGAGTAAAATGTCATAGAGTGGAGTGCCGTGTCACACAGTAGAGTGCCATTGAGTGAAGTAGAGTGGAGTGGCATAAAATAGAGTGTAGTAAAGTGTCATTAGTGGCGTAGCATACAGTGGCGTACAGTGTTGTAGAGTGGATTGATGTACAGTACACTACAGTGTGTTAGAGTGTGGTAGAGTGGAGTGGCATGGAGTGGCATAGAGTGGCGTCAAGTGGAGTGGCATAGAGTGGTTAGTGGAGTGCACTGGAGTACCGTGTCATGGAGTAGAGGGGAGTTGCATTGCGTAGAGTCCAGTAGGGATCTTGTATAGTTACATAGAGTGTACTAGGGTGCTATACAGTGACATAGATGAGATTATAGTGTTGTACAGTGGAGTGGCATAGAGTGGTGTAGTGTTTGTTAAACTGAATGGGTGTAGAGTGTCGTAGAGTGTTTTACAGTGTTGTTGAGTAGAGTAGACTGCAGTGTCATTGAGTAGAGTGGCATAGAATGCAGTGTCATACAGTTCTGTGTAGTAGAGTGACAGATGGTAGACTATCATTACATAGAGTGTCATGGAGTAGAGTGTCATGGCATACAGTGCCGTGGTGTACAGTGGAGTGGCATACAGTGGAATACCATAAAATGGAGTGCTGTAGAGCAGAATTGCGTGTCGTACAGTGCTGTGAAGTGTTGTAGAGTGGAGTGACATAGAGTGTAATAGAGTGTTGTAGAGTGGAGTGGTACATAATGTCATAGGGACTGATTTAGATCTCAGCAGACTGGTTACTCTATCACAACCGTAACGGATATCCCGTCCACCGAAATATAAGTCCCATAGGATATAATGGATTTATATTTTGGTGGACGGGATATCTGTCACCGTTGTGATGGAGTAACCTGTCCACCGAGATCTAAATCAGACCCCTAGAGTCGAATGGCATAGAGCTGCTTAGAGTGCAGTGGCATACAGTGGAGTAGTGGAGTACAATGGAGTAGAGTGGATTAGTGTGTCATTGAGTAGATTGGAGTAAAGTAGGGTGTAGTGGTGCAGAGAGAGTTGCACTGTGTGTCCTAGAGTGGAGTATAGAGTTGTAGAGGGGCATACAGTGGAGTAGAGTGTTGTCCAGTGGAGTGTAGGGGCATAGAGTGTAGTAGAGTGTTGTACAGTGGCATAGAGTGTGGCAGGGTGCTGTAGAGTGAACTTTTATAGAGTACTGTAAAGTGTTGAAGAGTAAAGCGGCATAGAGTGGAGTGGCATAGAGTGGTGCAGAGTGGGATAAAGTGTTGTTCAGTGGAGTCGCGTGGAGTGGCGTAGTGGAGAGTGTCATAAAGTGCCGTGAAGTGGTGTGTCATACAGTGGAGTGGAGTGGCATGTGTCAGAAACTGTCGTAGAGTGGAGTAGAGTGGAGTGGCATGGGATGGAGTACATTGTTGTTGAGTGTAGTGCCATAGAGTGCACCAGAGTGTGGTACAGTGTAGTGGCAGAGAGTGTTATAGAGTAGAGTGGCATGGAGTGGCGTGGGGTAGATTGGATTAGTGGAATAGAGTGCAGTAGGGTGGAGTATTGTGTCATAGAGTAGAGTGGAGTAAATTGGTGTGGAGTGGCATAGAGGGAGTTGCGTTGAGTGGGGTGGAGTAGAATGGCATACAGTGGCATACACTGTAGTAGAGTGTTGTACAGTAAAATAGACTACAATACAGTGTTCTATAGTAGAGTGGCATAGGGTGTAGTAGACTTTGTTAGACTGGAGGGACGTAGAGTGTTGTAGAGCAGAGTAGACTGCAGTGCCATAGACAAAAACCGGTCCCAGGATGCTTGTTTCTGGTTCAGGGAAGACCTGGCTTGGCACTCC
Source organism: Calotriton arnoldi (assembly GCA_963921515.1). NCBI lineage: Eukaryota > Metazoa > Chordata > Amphibia > Caudata > Salamandridae > Calotriton > Calotriton arnoldi. The sequence continues at coordinate 1,223,709 of CAWUFW010004278.1, read as the reverse complement.
TTGTGTTTGCTTTGTTCGCCCTAAGTTGGCAAGGTATGCCCAGACGTGGGTCCCTTGCTCACTTTGCCACTGGATTCAAGCTAGCCTGGCTGATGAAGGGTGTTACCCAGAAACCGGTACCAGGATGCAAGTTTCCGGTTCAGGGAAGACCTGGCTTGGCAGTTTGGGCTATACTGTTCCCATGAGGCACAGGGTCAAGACTGATTTTCATAAAGCTGGTTCTGAACTGAGGTGGTGAAGTGAGCTAAAGAACGATGATGGATTCATCCCAGATCTGTGACTGGGGGTGAGTGTCTGAAAAGTTTCAGCGCTCCGTCCATCATCTCCTTGTGTTTGCTTTGTTCGCCCTAAGTTGGCAGGGTATGCCCAGACGTGGGTCCCTTGCTCACTTTGCCACTGGATTCAAGCTAGTCTGGCTGATGAAGAGTGTTACCCAGAAACCGGTCCCAGAATGCTTGTTTCCGGTTCAGGGAAGACCTGACTTGGCAGTTCGGGCTGGACTGTTCCCCTGAGGCACAGGGTCAAGACTGATTTGCATATACCTGGGTCTGAACTGAGGTGGCGAAGTGAGCTAAAGAACGATGATCAATTAATCAATCAACACATTTATAGAGCGCACTACTCACCCGTGAGGGTCTCAAGGTGCTAGGGGGGAGGGATGAAGCAGCTACTGATTGAACAGCCAGGTCTTAAGAAGTCTCCTGAAGGTCAGCAGGTCCTGGGTCTGTCGCAGGTGGATGGGGAGGGTGCTCCAAGTCTTGGCGGCGAGGTGGGAGAATGATCTGCTGCCAGTGGTCGTTCGGCAGATGCGTGGGATGGTGGCGAGGGCGAGGTCAGCGGAGCGGAGCTGGCGGTTCGGGGTGTAGAAGGTAAGTTGTTCGTTGAGGTATGCTGGTCCGGCGTTGTGGAGTGCTTTATGGGCGTGGGTGAGGAGCTTGAAGGTGATCCTCTTGTTGATGATGGATTCAACCCAGATCTGTGACTGGGGGTGAGTCTCTGAAAAGTTTCAGTGCTCCGTCCATCATGTCCTTGTGTTTGCTTTGTTCGCCCTAAGTTGGCAGGGTATGCCCAGACGTGGGTCCCTTGCTCACTTTGCCACTGGATTCAAGCTAGCCTGGCTGATGAAGGGTGTTACCCAGAAACCGGTCCCAGGATGCTTGTTTCCGGTTCAGGGAAGACCTGGCTTGGCAGTTCGGGCTGGACTGTTCCCATGAGGCACAGGGTCAAGACTGATTTGCATATAGCTGGGTCTGAACTGAGGTGGCGAAGTGAGCTAAAGAACGATGATGGATTCAACCCAGATCTATGACTGGGGGTGAGTGTCTGAAAAGTTTCAGCGCTCCGTCCATCATCTCCTTGTGTTTGCTTTGTTCGCCCTAAGTTGGCAGGGTATGCCCAGACGTGGGTCCCTTGCTCACTTTGCCACTGGATTCAAGCTAGCCTGGCTGATGAAGAGTGTTACCCAGAAACCGGTCCCAGAATGCTTGTTTCCGGTTCAGGGAAGACCTGACTTGGCAGTTCGGGCTGGACTGTTCCCCTGAGGCACAGGGTCAAGACTGATTTGCATATACCTGGGTCTGAACTGAGGTGGCGAATTGAGCTAAAGAACGATGATCAATTAATCAATCAACACATTTATAGAGCGCACTACTCACCCGTGAGGGTCTCAAGGCGCTAGGGGGGAGGGATGAAGCAGCTACTGATTGAACAGCCAGGTCTTAAGATGTCTCCTGAAGGTCAGCAGGTCCTGGGTCTGTCGCAGGTGGATGGGGAGGGTGCTCCAAGTCTTGGCGGCGAGGTGGGAGAATGATCTGCTGCCAGTGGTCGTTCGGCAGATGCGTGGGATGGTGGCGAGGGCAAGGTCAGCGGAGCAGAGCTGGCGGTTCGGGGTGTAGAAGGTAAGTCGTTCGTTGAGGTATGCTGGTCCGGCGTTGTGGAGTGCTTTATGGGCGTGGGTGAGGAGCTTGAAGGTGATCCTCTTGTTGATGATGGATTCAACCCAGATCTGTGACTGGGGGTGAGTCTCTGAAAAGTTTCAGTGCTCCGTCCATCATCTCCTTGTGTTTGCTTTGTTCGCCCTAAGTTGGCAGGGTATGCCCAGACGTGGGTCCCTTGCTCACTTTGCCACTGGATTCAAGCTAGCCTGACTGATGAAGGGTGTTACCCAGAAACCGGTCCCAGCATGCTTGTTTCTGGTTCAGGGAAGACCTGGCTTGGCAGTTCGGGCTGGACTGTTCTCATGAGGCACAGGGTCAAGACTGATTTGCATATAGCTAGGTCTGAACTGAGGTGGCAAAGTGAGCTGAAGAACGATGATGGATTCAACCCAGATCTGTGACTGGGGGTGAGTGTCTGAAAAGTTTCAGTGCTCTGTCCATCATTTCCTTGTGTTTGCAGTGCAGTGGTGTACAGTGTTATGCCATAGAGTGTCATATCATAGAGCATCGTAGCATAGAGTGTCATGGGGTAGAGTGTGGTGGCATATGGTGTCGTGGCTTACAGTGGCGTGGCATGTTGTGTTGTGGTGTACAGTGGTGTACATTGTCTTGGCGTAGAGTGGAGTGGCATAAACTGGAATAGCGCAGCCTGGAGTGGCGTAAAATAGAGTGCGCAGGGTGGAGTGATGTAGAGTTGCCTGACATACAGTGGAATAGCATAGAGTGGAGTGGTGTTTATTAGATTGGAGTAGAGTGGAAATGTATACAGTGGAATAGCATAGAGTGGAGTGACATGGACTGGAGTTGGGCCCAGTAGAATAGTATAGAAAGGAGTGCCTTAGAGTGCAGTGGTGTATAGTGTAATATAGTAGAGTGGAGTGGCGTAGAGTGGAGTGGCGTAGAGTGGAGTGGCGTAGAGTGGAGTGGCGTAGAGTGGAGTGGCGTAGAGTGGAGTGGCGTAGAGTGGAGTTGCGTAGAGTGGAGTTGCGTAGAGTGGAGTTGCATAGAGTGGAGTGGCATAGAGTGGTGTGGCATAGAGTGGAGTAGCATACAATAGAATAGCTTAGAGTGGAGTGCGTGGAGTGGAGTTGCGTACACTGGACTGGCATAGAGTTGTGTAGCGTACAGTGGAGTGCCATACAGTGAAATAGTATAGAGTGGAGTGGCATACAGTGGAATAGCATAGAGTGGAGTGGCGTATAGTGTAGTGGTGTATAGTGGAGTGTCATAGAGAGTATTCGACTGTCGTAGAGAGGAGTGTTGTGCCGTACATTGAAGTGGAGCGGTGTTTCGCACAGTGGAGTGTCATGTCATACAGTGGAGTGGAGAGGCATGTCTTAAAGTCTAGTGTAAAGAGACACAGTGTGAAAATGACTACATGGATGTACATAAATATTTTCTGAAATGGAGAATTTGGTGTGCAGAGTAACACAAAGCAGCAACTTGAGCTGGTTTGCGTTTCCCCAGATTTGTGAAGCAATGCAGGGTGATGCATGGTGGCCTTGCATTTCTTGGTAAATCTGATTTAAGTATTGCGTTGCCCTTGCAACACCATCCATGATGCAAGGATAACGCAATACACTGATAAATCTGTCACTTTGTGCTATATTGTGCCGTGGTATGCCATGGTACCTTCACAGTATAGTATGGTACATGGCAATGACAAGACAGTATGTAATTGGTTAATGGCTGCCTATACAAAAATTAAAGGAAGGCATATTTTTTGACAACACTTTAGCTGTGTTCTGGGTTAGGGCCTTACATGTAGGTAATTCGTAGGTTTTATTGTTGATCCCCGCCTATTGCCACATTATTAAAGTGTTAATAGGTAGGGAACTTAATTTATATTTTTCTATATGTTTTTAAAAAAAGTTTACGGAGTAGTGCGCTAGTACCGAGTAAGTACCATGTTTTTTGACAAATGTAGCTTTTTTAAAATGCATTTTGCAGTGCTCTGAAAACTTTTTTTATCAAGAATAGAACACACCGTAGTACACTATATTTGTGAAATATAGTATATTACAGTGTTTTGAATTTACTTACATATTTTATTTTTGTAACTTTTTTTAAGTACTACAGTGCTTCCTAGGTAGTACTGAGGTACTCTGTGAATTAAAAAAAATATATATATATAGAAACTATATATAGTTTTTCTCTACCTAATACCACTTTAATTAAGTGGCAATAGGTATGGAAAATGTATAAAACTTAATTCTTATCTTTTATATAAGCCCCTAACCCAGAACACAGGGAAAGTGGCCTTAAAACAACATGGCTGCCTTTAACTTTTGTAGTCATTAGCCAATCACATAATGACTTGTTGGAAAGTGGATTATTAGTGTCCGCTATTATAACAGGGCTTGATCCATCTGACCCGCAGATGAACTGCAAACTGGTTACGTTTTTTCATATACATGATCAGGCTCTGAAGTCTAAACAACCAAGTGAGGGTCTACCCACTGAAGAAACAATGCCTGCCGCAACCGGCCCGCCGTATTGTCATCTTAAGGACTGAACCTATTGCTTTACGCACCAGGCAGGAAACAATCACGACCCGCAAAGGCCTAATGACTCGTAGTAATATAAGAGACCTAGGACCTTAACATTTAATTTGCAAATTAGTACTATCGTAAATGAAACTAATAAGTTTGTCACCCGATATTTGATGGTTTTTCATGTCTGTCCCAAATCAATCAATAGTCTTACATAATTTAGGTACCATTTTATAGGGCTTTAGAGAACATTGACAATGGAAGTTTATTGTTTTATAATTGTGTGATATTCTATTGTGCCATATTGGGTTGATGTATGTTTTTAATCAAAGTCGATACACGTAGAAAAATTGTTATGGTTTTAATTAACTAAACAATAAAGAGAGAGAATGCAGTAGTAGTGTTAAGTAGTGACTTACCACTAGTAATAAGGCCGCAAACACAATAAAAGGTTCAGTTAGGGTCTCAATAAATTATTCCCTTGCTCAGCCCTTAGTAGCTGGCAACGATCAGGCAGGCTTAATTTAGTAGACAGGTGTGCAAATCATTTAAAAACACCAATACATTAAATAAGTAGGACACAACACATAATAAAAATCCAACTCCAACTCATGAAAATAGATTATATTTTATGGAACAAATAGACACCAAAACGACAAAAAATCCAATGTAGGGAACCGGAGATATGAATTTGTAAAGAATAAACACTTTCTAGTGCTTAAAAACATTTAGCACCACTTTGGGACATCTGGTCGTGCTTAACCAGGAAAAGTCAAAGTTTGAGGCCTACCGTGATAGAGCCCTGGTCGGACACACTAAGCGGGAGGCCTCAGTCAAAATTTGACCTTCGGACTTGAAAACATTTCTGAAGGATTTTTTTCTTGACGTCAAGCAGTCCCCTCCAGCAAGCCAATATTGATGCGACATCATCAGATTGCTTCTTTGCGAGGACTCGGTCAAATCCTGGAAGTCTGGTGTTCTGGAGCTTTCAACGGGACAAACCTGAAATCCAGGCTGGGTCGCGGTTGAAGATAGCTGGCTTGACTCTCGATGTCAAATCAGTCACAGGATGGAGCTTTTTCCAAAAAGTTCACCAAACTTCTCCAAACTTCTGGATCTTCTTCCAAAAGGTCTTCTTGAGGGTTCAAAGTGTCCCCCACACCAATCCAGGGGTCTAGAATCTCTGGGATGGTCCTTGGGATGTTGGGACTACAGTTCCTCAATGCACCTGGCCAAATCCTTAAAAGTCCACTGGACGCACTCAAGGATGGGGAGCTCTTGGTGGAGATGATGCGGGTGAGTTCAGTTAACCTGTAGCATGCAGGGCGTCCACTCCTTAATCCTTCTTGAAGCAAGGCAAAGTAATTAGGGATGTAGTTCCCAGTGTGCAGCAGGTGCAATCCTTCAGAGTGCAATCCTTTGGGGTGCAGGCCAGGGTTCCAGCAGGGCAACCATTCTCCTCTTTGTAGTTTCAGGCAGAAAATCTGAGTTACAATGCAGCTTTTCCAAATGTATGCACAATTTCTGGGCATCAAGCAGGGGGGCACCCCTGACCAATGGGATGCAGGGTGTCACCCAGGTGTATGACCACTTCCTCTATAGTGTGGCATATTCTTGTCCCAGAAAGCACCACTCTCTCAAAATTCAACATGGAGAAAGTCTCTCCTTTGGGGTTACATCTGGCTAAGCACACCCCTCCCAACCCACTGACTAATCTAATTACTGAGGCTCCTGTGTGGCTGTGGGTACAGGATGTGGGGGGTCAGCCTGTGCTAGTGCCAAAATGTAACTCTTCCTTTGAAGACCAGTTTGGCCCCCCTACCCTCTTCCTGCCTTTTGTCTTCTGCAGCTAAAGTTCACAAGCCACAGGAAATCCATGGTCTACTCTGATAGGACACTTCACACCTCATCAAGCAGTTCTGGCTCAGCCTAGAAAGGGCTTGCCAATCAGGAGATGACATCTGGAAAGCTGGATTTTGGCTCACAGAAAAGAAAGTTTAATTACTTATTTTCTGTAATAGTTATTATAAATCTAACAGTGGCAAGTTGTTGGATTTATCTTCCCTGTTAATTACATACCTTGAAGTATATTTTTAGGTGGCTCCTGTCAATATTTATGCTTAATAAAATATCTCAATGTTAGCCTATGGAGCCATTCACTACAATGGGGAAAATGGGATTGGCAGTTTACCCCCACCAGGGCTTACAAAACATCTTTTATAATGTCCCTGCTTAGGGCTGACTTATATGTAACAATAAGGTAGATTACTACTTTAGAAGTACCTTTAATTCCAAAGTTGAATTTGCATATAATTACAATTTAAAAGCAGCCCGCAAGGCAGGGCTGGCTTTTAAAATGACGGCAGGCAACTCAGCAGTGCACACTCTAGTGCAGGAAACCTACTGGGCCTCTAAACCCCCTGCCCTATTTTATACTTAGAAGTAGTTTGAATCCCCCTTGCCTTATTATATACTAGGAACTTACAGGGGTCTGTCACTGCCAATTATAAGTACAGCCTAACCATGTACTTTTAATCAGAGCACAGGCCCTGGGTCTGGTTAGCAGAGCCCAGGTCACAATAAGAGTCAGAAAACCAGCACCTAGTAGTCAAAATGTGGGCAAAAGTGGGGGACACTACAAACAGGTCTTGATTTCTCACACTTGGCATCGCCATGTACTGCGGTAGTTTTATGGAATTTCACAAAGCTACCACAATCACAGACTTCACTAGGTTGAAATGCCTTTTAACATTGAAAATACTTATCCTACTGACCTGTAATACCAAAAAGGATCATCTGCACACCATTCTCGACAATACTGCCAAATTTCATGCAAATTCAACTGGACGTTTGGCCGCTACTCATGAGTAGTGTCTATGGAAAATATATTGGTGCCAAAACGCATTTTAGAACCCTCCCCTTTTTACCTCACACCCCCTTGACCTATCACCATGAATCTTTGCCTCATCTTACAATGTAGGAAAAAGAATCGGTCCACAAAGTTTCATAGAGATTCGGCAAACAGATGAATCCCCCCCTCCCCACAGGCAGCCAAATCCATGCTCTGCACAGCTTTTGGCAACACGCGGGAGGGAGTTGGCCAAGGGGCCTGGCCTGCAGCCAGGTTCCTTAGGCTTACCCCCCCTCATACATACTTTTTTAAATTACACTTTGGGGGTGAAAAATGTGAAAATAAATAGTCAAGAAAACAAAAAAAACAAATGTGTTTCTTAGTTTATCTTCCAACATTTTACACCCCAAAAAATGCAATTCTAAAACTAACCACATGAAGGCTTTGGATTTTATGTGATACATCTTCAGGCCGTATAAAATGCAACCATACAACTGGCCCCTAGGTGGCACTGCAGTCCAAGCTGTATAACAGAAGCACCGACCTGGGAAATGCTTAAAAAAGATATTTTAAGTTCTCCTGGGGGTCATGGTTTCAATATGTTGTGTCGCTCCAGCGGTGCTGCCTTCTTGTAGTATGAGTGGTAGCCCTGACACAGCATCACCAGCTGGCCAGAACTTCCCCTTTCCCCACTCACCTCACTTGGTCCGTTGGCGCCCGCCAGTCAGGGAATTTTCCTAGCCACAAGAGGACCTGGCAGTTCCCTTGAGGCCATCTTCCAATTCAGTCTTCTTCCCAGAATCCCCCTGTAAGGATTCTGGAGACCTATGTATCAGCCAATCCAAGATGGCAGCCGCCATTCCAGCTCACATACTAACCCAAACAGTTATGGAGCACTCATTTGAATCTGTGTCCTTTTCCTGTCTTAGGCCTATTTAAGGGAGTTCTTTCTGTCTTTCAGAGCGTCACAACACTTTGAGTGTTCTCATTGTGTTTCTCACTCCTGGATTCAGCTTTTTGGTGTTCTTCAGTCTACAGCGCTTCCAGTTCTTTGTACTTCCTTGTTCCAGTGCCTCGTCTTCGCAGCATCACAGTCTGGCTGTTTTATCTTGCCAATGGACTCCTGACAACAATTTCTGGGAGCTCCATCTTATTAGGAGGTTTTATGCCTGCTGGTTTATTCCTCCTTGGGGCTCCTTTTGGAGGGCACTTTCCTGCAGGGCGCTCACAAGTGTTGGCGGCAATGTGGCTACTGGAAGGGAACACCCTTACCTCTGGCACACAAGACCTGGACAAGCAGACATCCAACCGGTTTGGAGGACCCTGTCAGACATCTTAGTTGTGATATATTGCGATGCCCGCAATTAGTTTTAGTAGTCTACACCGGCAATCCAGTCCGGAAGCTGAGGAAATAAACCCTGATCAAATGGAGCAGGCCCAAGCACCCGCTCATTTGGTGCCCACTGAACAAGCCCAATCTTTGATGCTGACAGTCCAGCAGAAAACACAAGAACAACAACAATTACTCACTGAAAATCTTGAATAATGACTGGCTAAAATTTTCAGAGCATTAGACGTACCAGTAATATCTTCAACCATTCCTTATTTCTCTGGAGACCTGAACAATTTAAAAGAGTTTTTGGACTCATTAACCGTGTACTTTGCCTTTCACCCAACACAATTTACTCAAGACCGTGCTATTGGGGGCTATCTGATTAGTGCCTCATTCGGGCTGGCACTAGCATGTGCGACCCCTTTGGTAACCACCGAAGATCCCAGTCTGTCAGATTACACCTCATTCATAACCGCCTTCAAGCGAATGTTCGAGAGGACCGGACCTAGAGTGCTCAGCTGAAGAGCCACTCTCAGAGATCCAGCAAGGGAAGCAGGATGTTCTCTCTTACATAACTAGATTCCACCAATTAGCTGCTGAAACAACTTGTGTTGAGCAAACTTTAACAACTCTGTTTCATAGAGGCTTGAAAGATGAAATAAGGGATGAGTTAGTCCATCCTGCTTGGGCCCTTTCCTTTGCTAAACTTATGGACCAAGCCCTCATGATTGAGCACCGGTTAAAGGAACATCAGATGAGAGATGAATGACTCGGTTTTCCATGTCAATAACAAGACTTTGGGCTCTGTCTGTGAGATCTGAAGATACCCCAGATAGGAGTGGGCCGTGAATTCCGCAACTTCGCTCCGTCAGACTCCCAATTAATAAAACAGAAACCTCATATATTTTTGGCAAAATAACAAGTATCTCTGTCTTTACATGCTAAAATGCTTATAGTCATTTCACAAAAGTGAAAATGAAAATTTAGCAAGCAGTGAGAGAGGTGATGATTTTGGGATCTTCCCTAACCTAGGGAGAGAACCAAGCAGATGCCTTGAAAACAAAGAGCACATCTTGCTGAACGATTCAGTGGTGGTCCCATCCTCTTAGGACCACCCCAAGCACAGTCATGGGCAAAAATACAATCCCAACCAAAGGCCCTGCAAAGCATTATGGGACGAGATTAGCAGTGGGCAGTGAATATTATAGTATCCAATATCAAAATAATTCTACAAAGAGCTGCAGTTCAACTAGTCGTTACTAGGTGTCCCACACGAGTCAAATGCAAAAGCATTGAAATTATTACATCAAGCTGCAGTTCCACTAGTCGTTACTAGGTGTCCCTCATGAGTCAAATGCAAAAGCACCCGAACAGCCGACAAGCACGATGGGCATACTTTTTTTTAACAAATATGACTTTTACATCACAGACATGACCCGGCGCACAAAACATTCTTGTTGATGGCATCTCATGTAGACACCCAGACACCCCGTCAACATACCACCAGCCAGTTCTTCCTTCTAATAAGATCATAAGAGTTGTACAGTCTTTTTTGGATAGAGTACAAGCTGAATTTACCAAGGTACCCTAGGGAAAATGGGACAAGATACAAAGGAATCTAGTGGTCTGATTACGAGTTTAGCGGTCTATCAGACCGCCACACTTGCGATGGTGTGGCTTTAACCCACCGCACTGGCAGTCCAACCGCAGCATTATGAGTACGGCGGTCCCACCACCAGAGGACTGCTGCAACAGCCGGAGATCCGTGATTCCTCCGCTGTAGCATGGCTGTCTGGCCCAGCAATATGCTGGTGGTGCCACTGCGGCACCCCCAAGCATAATATGAGTTTCCTCACAGCTACTGTTTTCATGGTGGTGACCCCACCATGAAAACTGTGGTGGTGAGGAAACTAAGAGGCCCCTACAGAGCCCCCTGTTGCCTCTGGGCCAGGGGATGAATGCAGGCGGGCACATGGTGTTCCCTCTGGTCTGCATGAACGCCAGGTTCCTACATGGCATGGACTTCACAGTCCATGGCGTGCAGGAACATGCTTTGGCGCTCCCGTTGCGGTGCCTTTCTAACAGGCACCACTGTGGTACCGCCAAAGCACAGCCCACCAGACCACAAATTAACTCTTAATATGGCGGGCGGTGTTAGGACGAGTTTGGCAGTATGGGATTGGGGTGGTGGCGTGGCAGCCTTCTCCCACACCTCCAAACTTGTAATCAGGCCCTCAGTAAGCAAGGAACTTTTTCCTTCAATAGAAAAGCTCTGTACATTCCAAATAGAAGATTATGGTCGAATGTTCCCAAGATTTGCCATGATTCCCCTGTAGCAGGGCATAGGGTAATTAAAACTATACTAGACCTGATTAGCTGATCTTTCTGTTGGCCTGCTGTCCATCATGAGATGAACTCTATGTGAAGTCTCGTCCCATTTGTGCACAAAGCAATGCCTCCCATGAGTGTCCAGCTTGTCTTCTTCGACCTATACCTGTTCCTCTTGAACCTTGGCACACAATCTCTACAGATTTTATTGTAGATTTACCTCTTTCTAAAAGTCACAACGTAATCATAGTGATTATTGATTCTTATTCAATGATGGTCCATTTTACAGCCTTAAAATCCTTACCTTCAGCCAAGTCTCTAGATGACATGTTTTTGCGAGAGATATTCCATTTACACGGTCTGCCACAAGTCATTATTTCTGATGGTGGACCTCAATATATAACTTGCTTTTGTTAGTCTTTTTGTAAGTCACTCCAAATAGAAGTTGCCCTTTCCTCTGGTTTCCATCTTCAAACCAACGGTCAGACTGAGAGACTGAATCAAGGCCTTAAGCAGAATTTTTAATGTTTTTGTATCGCATCTAACCTTCAGGATGCCAAACAGAGGATGGAGAGCTCTGTCAATCTCCATCGCTCTCCTTCTTTTTCCTACAAGATTGGTAACAAGGTCTGGCTCTCCTCTACATTTTTGCCTTCTCGCCTTTCCTTCACTAAATTCCATCCCCGGTTTCATGGTCCTTATAAAATCATTTGTGCTGTCAATCCTGTAGCCTTCAAATTACAGTTACCACTGTCTTGAATGATTCATACAGTCTTTCTTTCATTACATCTGAAAGCCCATTGTATGGATCCGTACTGTCGTATTTTTTCCTGGCCTCCTCCACCTGTGTTGCTGAATGATATTCCTGAATTTGACGTTCAGGATATTTTTGCTTTCTGTTTTTTCTGACGGAAACTGCAATTTCTCATTTATAGGAAGGGTTATCCTCCTAGTGAATGCTCTGAGAAGGATGCTGATTCTGGGAATGCTCCTGTTCTGGTTTGTGGTATTTTCCGTCAGTTTCCTGACAAGCCCGGGGCCTTAGAAGGGGGCATACTGTCACATTGCTCCAGCCGGATTGAAGCAGGTAACCTAGATGCGCTGCCTTCTTGCGGCATGAGCGGCAGCACTAACACAGCAGGATCAGTGGGCCTGCACTTCCCCTTTCCCCACTCACCTCACACTTGGTCCATAGATGCCCACCTGTCAGGGAATTTTCCTAGCCACAGGAGGACCAGGCAGTACCCTTGTGGCCATCTTCCAGCCAGTCTTCTTCCCAGAATCCCTCTGTAGGGATTTTGGAGACCATGTATCAGCCCAATCCAAGATGGCCACCACCATTCCAGCTCACATACTATCTCAAACAGTTATGGAGGATTTGTTTGATTCTGTTTCCTTTTACTGTGTAATGCTTATTTAAGGGAGGTTCTTTCTGACTTCCAGTGCATCACAATACTTTGAGTTTCCTCACAGTGTTTCTCGCTCCTGGATTCAGCTTATTGCTGTTCTTCAGTCTCCAGCATTGCCATTTCTTTGTACTTCCTTGTTCCAGAGACTGGTCATCTCAGTTTTGCAGTCTGGCTGTTTCATCTTGACCATTGACTCCTGACAACAACTTCTTGGACCTCCAACTTTTTAGGAGGTTTTTTGCCTGCTGGTTTTTTTCCTCCCTAAGAGAGCGAGATCGCAGGCAGGGAAATGTTTTGTTCTCCCACCAGCTTTGTGCTCCAGTGCAGTGGGAGAACAGTTGCACTTTTCCTGCCCGCGCCAGTAGGCAGAGAAATAGACGGTATCCCAGGCATTGGGGACACCATCACTCAACAGGCCTCGGGGGAGGGGGTCCCCGTTGCCATTGTATGGCTCAGGGAGGGAGGGGCAGATTGCCCTCCTCCTTTTATTTATAGCTGGGCTCTGGGCGATGGGGTTCATGGGCCCTCTTCAGGCCCTGGGAGTTGGGCCAGCAGCCCTCTTCTCTTTATTGAAAGCATGGCCCTGGGGAAAGGGGTGCCTGGGGCCCTCTCATGCCTCAGGGAGGGGGGCCATGTGTCCCCTACCCTTTATTTAAATTAGTGCCCCGAGGATGGGGTTCCCGGGGCTTCTCCTGGCTCGGGGAGGAGGGTCCGCTCTGCACCGCTCTCTTCAATAAGATGTCGGCCCGAGGGATGAGGCCTCTTGGAGGCTTGGGAAGGGAGTCCACATGCCCACCTCTCCTTTAAATATACACTGTGCCCTTCCCGGCCCCAGGCCCAACAGGGGGTTGGGGGCTATAGAAACAGATGGGAGCCTGTACTTTTTTTGTTTTTCAATCCTCCATGAATTTGTGGCAATTTGTTTTTTGTTTTTTTTTAAAAAACGTTTTTGGTCCTCTGGGGACCCACCACCAGGCCTGGGGTTCAGAGTATCCCTACCCTGCCCGCTTATGTCTTTCTTTTGTTTGTTTTTTGGACTTGGACTTAGTCCCCAAGTCCTAAGATGGCTGCCACCACTTCCTAGTTGATGTGATGGCAGCCAGACTGATGTCAGGATGAAATCTGTCCGCTCCTCGGATTTTACGCTGTGTGATTTATACAATTTTTTTAACCCACATTTTCCAAAACTACTGAACAGATTGACACCAAAACACAAAAAGCACTCTTTCTGGGCCAAGATCTAGCTTTCTGGCAAATTTAGTGTAAATCTATTCAGGGGTTTGGGTTGTAGTTGTGTCTAAAGTTCCAATGGAAAAATGATTGGGGAAAATGTGTTTTGGGACCCACCCTTTTATCTCAGACCCCGCTTGACAGATCACCCTAAAACTTTCTATGCGCAAACTAGTCTAAAAGTAGCACTTTTTGGAAAGTTTCATCAAACAGAGCTAAAGTTATTAGCAACCGCAAAAAACATTTTCTATGGAAACACGTTCCCAACTATAACTACCCAATAGCAACCACCACTAAGGGTTTTACATTTGATTACTGAATGCAGAGGAAGCCAGTGGAAGATTTTCAAAGTTGACATTTCTTGACAGCTTCCCGAACTTAAGCGAACTTGAGACTTAAGGCATAGATATTCGGCATAATAATAACAAAAACAGGAATTATATATATATATATATATATATTATCTACTGGCGGTCGCCAGTAGATAGTTATAGTTAGAACCTATTTTCCATAGGAAATCCGCGACATTCTATTTGAAATAACTCTCTTGCCGGTTGACGTATCTTCGCAAAATTTTCAAACTTTGTGGGGCGCTCCGGTCCGCTCCTACCCTGAAAGTCTCGGGTGATTCGTCAAGCGGGGGCCGAGAAAAAGGGGGTCCCAAAACGCGTTTTCCCCATTCATTTTTCCATAGGAAACTTTAGACACGGCTACAGCCCGAACTGCTGAACGGAATTACACCAAATTTGGCAAAGAGGTAGTTCTTGGTTCAGAAAGAACCCTTTTTGTTAAATGGTGTAAATCCGTTCAGTAGTTGCTGAGAAAATCAAAAGTAAAAGTACATATATATCTATGGGCACGGAGGATCCGCGCACCCTGAGCGCACCCTGCGCGCACCGTCCCGATCACGAGCTGCATGTTAATTGGTTGTCAGCTCGCTGTCAACATTCCGATTCAGGAAATGTTGGCAGCCATTTTGTCCCTCGGTAGAACCGAGGGACAGAAACAAGTGCGCAAAGCGCACAAAGGGGGCAGGGTAGAAACACCCTGACCCCTAGGTCTGCTCAGGGGGTCCCATAAGGACCCCTGGGCAGAAAAAAAGCATTTAAAAAAAAAAAATCGGCAGGATGCGCTCAGGGTGCGCGGATCCTGCCGATAAAAATCGAAGCGCGGTCTCCCGCGCTTTGATGTTAATTTGCCCCCGGGTGGGCCAAGTCCCGGGGGCATGCTGGGGGGTGTTTATTTTATGTATGGGGGCCTCTAAGGGCCCCCAAGTCCCGGGGACCACCACCCCCGGGTCTTTCTTTTTAAAATGGTGCGGGAGGGCTCTGAGCCCTCCGCAGCCCCGGGGACCACCACCTCCCCGGGGCTTCTTTTTTTTTTTTCCTGTGTGGGGGGCTCGAGCCCCCCACACGCCCGGGACCGCCACCTCCCGGGGCACTAACAAATTAAAATGGGGGTCCGTTTTGGACCCCCGAAGCCCCGGGGACCACCACCTCCCCGGGGCTGTGCTGATGTGGGGAGGGGGCCGCGCGGCCCCCTCCTGGAGCCTGTGGTGGCCCTGGGGACCGCCACCCCCAGGGCCGGCTCCTGCAGTGTCCCGGGGTGCCTACCCCGGGACACTGCTGTTTGCAATGACAGGACGGAGCCTCGCGGCTCCCGTCCTGTCATTGCGAACTGCTTTGGATATTGGAAGAGAGAGCAGGGAAACCTGCTCTCGCTTCCAATATCCAAAGACAATTGCTTTTCCACACGGGGAGCAGCATGTTAGCTGCTCCCCATGTGTAAAGCAATGCCGGCTCCCGTAGGACACGGGGAGCCGGCGGGACTGTGGGGGTTTGGGGACCCCCCACAGTCCCCAACCAGAGGCCAGGCCCCGGGGGATGGGGTCCCCAGGGCAAGTAGTGGCTCGGGAGGGGGCCACGCGGCCCCCTCCCCAGAAATATTTAAAAAAAAAAAAAAAGGGGGTAAGGCCCTAGGGGATGGGGTCCCCAGGGCCCAAAAATAAGAAAAGGAAGGGGGGCCACACAGCCCCCCTTCAGGAAAAAAAAAAAAACGATCGGCCCGCAGGCCCCGCCCCTTCCTTCACCACTCTGCAAACGCGCCCTTGCGCGTTTGCAGATGGGGAAGTAATTCCCTTTGAATACTGGGGCCCTGGGGCCAACTAGCCCACCAGGAACCTCCAGTATGCGCCAGGGCTGCGTTGCAGAGAGGTGTACAGAGGCCACGCCCCTTTATACACCTCTCTGCAACGCAGCTCTGTGGCGCTTTTTGGAGGTACATGGTGGGCTAGTTGGCCCCCAGGAACCCTCAGGATTCAAGGGACTTAATCCCCCAACTTAAAACGCGCCACGGGCGCGTTTGCACAGTGGTGAAGGGAGGGGCGGGGCTTCAGGTGACATGTGTGCAAACAGGCCCGTGGCGCGTTTTAAGATGGGGAATTAAATCCCCTTCATCCTGAGGGTCCCTGGGGCCAACTAGCCCAACAGGTACATCCAGAAAGCGCCACAGAGCTGCGTTGCAGAGAGGTGTAAAAGGGGTGTGGCCCCTCTACACGTCTCTGCAACGCAGCCCCTGGCGCATACTGGAGGTTCCTGGTGGGCTAGTTGGCCCCTAGGGACCCTCATGATTCAAGGGGACTTAATCCCCCAACTTAAAACGCGCCACGGGGCACGTTTGCACAGATGTCACCTCAGGCCCCGCCCCTACCTTCACCATTGTGCAAATATTCCTCTAAAATCTGCCGAACTACGAATTCGGATTTACTCACCTGTTATCAGGAGAGACCTCAGTGCTGCATCTTTCAGCCCAGTACTAATCCTGAAAAGTAATTTTAACCTTACTTACCAGTAACTTGAATTTCCTTCCATAGGATATCATTGCCTGCTTTTTGCTGAAAAAGTTTCTAAGTGTTGATTTTTGAAACATACAAATATTCCTCTAAAATCAGCCGAAATACGAATTCCGATTTACTCACCTGTTATCAGGAGAGACCTCAGTGCTGTATCTTTCAGCCCAGTACTGGTCCTGAAAAGTAATTTTAACCGTACTTACCAGTAACTTGAATTTCCTTCCATAGGCTAACATTGACTGGTTTCACTTGGAAATTCTTCTAAGTGTGGAGTTTTGGAACTTTAAAATATTCCTCTAAAATCAGCCGAAATACGAATTCCGATTTACTCACCTGTTATCAGGAGAGACCTCAGTGCTGCATCTTTCAGCCCAGTACTGATCCTCAAAAGTAATTTTAACCGTACTTACCAGTAACTTGAATTTCCTTCCATAGGATATCATTGTCTGCTTTTTGCTGAAAAAGTTTTTGTGTTGATTTTTGAAACATACAAATATTCCTCTAAAATCAGCCGAAATACAAATTCCGATTTACTCACCTGTTATCAGGAGAGACCTCAGTGCTGTATCTTTCAGCCCAGTAATGGTCCTGAAAAGTAATTTTAACCGTACTTACCAGTAACTTGAATTTCCTTCCATAGGCTAACATTGACTGGTTTCACTTGGAAATTCTTCTAAGTGTGGAGTTTTGGAACTTTAAAATATTCCTCTAAAATCAGCCGAAATACGAATTCCGATTTACTCACCTGTTATCAGGAGAGACCTCAGTGCTGCATCTTTTAGCCCAGCACTGACCCTGAAAAGTAATTTTAACCGTACTTACCAGTAACTTATATTTTCTTCCATAGGAATCCATTGTCTGGTTTTCAGCAGAAAAGTTTCAAAGTGTCGATTTTCACAAACTACAAATATTCCTTAAAAATCGCCTGTATGACTTAAACGCATTCTTTCAACTGTTTACAGGAGATGCACCAGTGCTGGATCCAGGATCCAACACTGAGTAAGAAAAAGTAATGATAACAGTTTTTACCTGCTAAGTGAATTTCCTTCCATAGGATAACATTGGTGATTCTATGAGAAAAAGTTTCAAAGTGTCAACTTTTAAAATACAATAATATTCCTTAAAAATCACGACTGTAACCAAAACGCTTTTACTCAACTGTTTACAGGAGATGTCCCAGGACTGAATCTAGGATCCAGTTCTGTGGTTAGAAAAGTAATCCATAAAGTAACTAATTGCATTTAACTAGAAATTCACATTGAGCTGAATGTTGCATTGTGTTTGAAAATGTGTTGCCCATTGCAACAACTGTAACTACTGTACTTAAAAGTCTATTGCCTATGTGCAAAGTATTTAAACTAAAGTAATTCATTCTCAGAAAGTATTTTTTGTATTGTAATGTATAATGTAATTACAATGTAATTTAAAAATAAAATATGTAAAAAAAAATTGTTTCTAAAAATGTAGTAAATCAGAATGAAAAAAATTAATATAACAATTAATACATTTAAAAATTGTCATTTACAAAACCTTTGAAATTCACTGAAAAAACCGTAGGTTTCAGACATGTTATAGTTAGGAATTAGCATTTAAAAAACCTTTGAAATTCACTGAAAAAACCATAGGTTTCAGATACGTTATAGTTAGAAATTAGCATTTAAAAAACCTTTGAAATTCACTGAAAAAACCATAGGTTTTAGGGACAGTTATAGTTACTTGGACATTGCACTCGTACAAAACCCGTGAAATTCCCCGTTATAGTTAGTTCAGCTAACTATAACTCGCGCCCCGCAATGCACTGCTGATGACGTCACATATTACATCACTCATGACATGGTCAGTGACATCACTGATGACATCACTGATGACATCTCAAATGACATCACTGATGACATCATCCACGTGATAATCTGATGCACCTCCTCACACCCTAATATAACCTTTGATACACCCACTCTAAATTACAGACTGCCATTCGCAAAACCATAGACACTCCAACACCAATAACTACATACCCACTCACTGATTCATAGGTCTACGCACACATCCACTCACTCACCCGTACAGTCACTCATACTTACGGTCACTCAGTACAGGACTATCATATGCACTCATACTCCTATATAGACACTCAAACACCGCCACTCATCCATAGAGGTACTCACACACCTAGTCAGTCATGCAAATAATTAAACACACTGCCATTTACTCACCTATACAGTTATACACACACCAGCTCACTTACTCATACAAATACTAGCACATTCTTACGCTCTTATACAATCACTGATACAAGCACACACTCATCCATACAGCCACTATCACAATCACTCACTCTCGCTTATAGCTATTTATATACTCCAACACACATATATACTGCCTTTCACATATGTAGTTACTCACACATGTACCACTGGGACATACATTCACTCACTAACACACTCTTACACACACTTACCCACCCATACAGTCTATCACAGATACACTCTTGAAACCTTCCACCCAGTGAATCACCCACTCACACATCTATGCACAGAGTCGCACACACCCCTCCCACACAAACACTCAGGCACCCATACAGATACTCAGACAACCATTCAATAACTCATATAGACACTCATGTAGCTATTCACAAACACATGCAGCCACTTACACAGCAACAGACAGACGGATACAGACATTCACCCAGTTTAGTCACTAACCCATGCATTCAGTAAGATACGTTAAATCACTCACTTATAGAGTCAGTCACGCACCTACTAAATCATCCATACAGACACTTACATACCCACTCATTCTTCAATACGTCTTTTCCTATATATATATTAAAAATATTTAAACTTTACAGAAACACACAGTCACTGGATGATGTCATCAGTGATGTCATTTGAGATGTCATCAGTGATGTCATCAGTGATGTCACTGACCATGTCATGAGTGATGTAATATGTGACGTCATCAGCAGTGCATTATGGGCGCGAGTTATAGTTAGCTGAACTAACTATAACGGGGAATTTCACGGGTTTTGTACGAGTGCAATGTCCAAGTAACTATAACTGTCCCTAAAACCTACGGTTTTTTCAGTGAATATATATATGTCTGATGAAGGCATACTCGCCGAAATGCATAACGCTTTGCAATGTGTCTCAGTAAAGATTCCTCCACAAGTTCCCCGTTATGGCCTCTGATCTCTTCATTTGGAGTGGTCTGTGTGTGATGTTTTCACGTGCTTGTCGGCAGCGCGTGTAAGAGGCCCCGCTTCTTCAAGTGTGCTGCGGCCTTGCTGACTCAAGTGGCAACACTTTTTTTGTTTTCCGAGGGATCGGATGCCGCAGGACCGCCTCGGACACCAGGCTGGGCAAGTGGCCACTGCCAGGAGCAGCTCGTGATTGCACGTGAAGGCGGGATTATTATATCCACGCTTTATGGCCCTACTCGACACTGGTGTACTGAGGCAGAACGTTGGGGACCTGAGGAGGAACTTGACTTTAAATTACAGGTCTTGCCAAGAACTACAACATAAAACCCCCCCTTTTTGCCAGGTAATTCAGTACTCATTGAGCCAGGACTCCGCCAGGGTATTTACCTCATTGTTGCATGATGCGAGCTGTAGTCTTTTGTGATCTGACTACAGCTGCAGGCAATTTGGTGGAGTCAGCTGACTTCCCTTCTGGGGGAGGACCGCAGGAGTTCAAAAGGAGGGGCTTGGCATTATCCTGGTCTTTGCTACAGCGTCTGATGAAGGCATACTCGCCGAAATGCATAACGCTTTGCAATGTGTCTCAGTAAAGATTCCTCCACAAGTTCCCCGTTATGGCCTCTGATCTCTTCATTTGGAGTGGTCTGTGTGTGATATATATATATATATATATATATATATATATATATATATATATATATATATATATATATATATATATATATATATATATCCCCCCAAGTAATGACCTTCCTCCACGGTCATAAAATGAGGCGCACACTGGGGAAATTTTCTCTTCTCCAATTTATTATTCACCACACGACCACAGCACCAACAAACGCGTTTCGGCTTGCGCCTTTCTCAATGTCAGTGTGGTTTTAGAGAGCAATCATTTTTAAAGAAAATAAACCATAAACACAAAGGAAGGAAGCAGTTCATTTAATTCATTGACATAGAGGAAGTCCTCCTCTAGTGGCAAAGTATAGGGATTCAGGTATCGGCCATCTTTAAATGGTGTGGTAGTACATATCTATGTTATGCAATCGGTATATTTAGACATGATTTATAATTCATATAATTGTAATGCATAGTTATGATCATATGTCCACTATTGTTTTGTATGACCCTTCATTTTCTTTCAAAATAATGAAACAAATTCATCAGTACATTCATTGGTCACAAATTATGCCCTGAATGGGCCAAAATTTCATATACGACATATGTATCATTATTGCCACTTCATGATTGCATTTTACATTTAGCCCTGAATGGGCACATGGTGCATAAATCATTATAATCATGTTTTTGATTAAATTCTACCTTAATGAATTCAATGCAATCCTGCAATACGTCTCAAACATTTAGCCCTAAATGGGCACATGATGCATAAATCATTATAATCATGTATTTGATTAAATTCTGCCTTAATGAATTCGATGCAATACTGCAATATGTCTCCCACATATATCTATCCAATATCTTAATCATCCTTATGTAAATGCATTATTTATTGCACATAATATTCTATCGTTATGGAATGTGAACCCACAACTCCTCTTCATTATTCAAACCTTGTGGAGTTTTCGTTTGTAATTCAACAATGTACTTGGACTCCAGTTTCCTCAATTTCTTCGTTCTATCCCCCCATTCTTCTTTGGGGATCTGATCTAAACAGAAAAATTTCAGTAAATTTTGGTTGCTTTTATGTTTTTCCTGAAAATGGCGTGCCACTGGGTACGTTTCGTCATGATTTTTATAGCCCTCATGTGTTCCAAGATTCGCTTCTTGGTTGGGTGAATCGTGCTCCCAATATATTTCTTTTCACATGGGCAAATCAGGCAGTAGACAGTATAATCTGAATTGCAATTCATTAGTTTGTTGATTTTTCTTTTCGTTCTCCTGCCTGGTATATGAAATTCTTTTACCTTTTGGCTGTTCTTACACGCTTTGCAGCCCATGCATGAATAAAAACCAACAACCAAATCTCTTCTTTTTGGGGCCTTTAAAAAATTACTACTAACCAGATGGTCCTTTAGGGCTGGGCCTCTCCTATATGTGATTAATGGACTTTGGGAGATATGTGGCCCTATAATGTGGTATCTACTTTTAAAATTCTCCAATGTCTGTGGAAAATCTGAAACACCTCGGATGAACTGGTGGTATATTCAGTAATCATTCTTACTGCACTGTTTCCCCCTTGGGTCTCATCTGTGTTCCCTGTTTTCGATACTAGCAGGTCTTCCCTTTGTAGGTTTTCTGATTTCCTCACTGCCTCCTTTAGTACTCCCTCAGTGTATCCTCGCTCTCTGAATCTCCCGAAAGCTTCATCTTTCGATTTCTCAAACTCAATTTTCGTGGAGCAATTTCGTTTTATTCTTACTTATTTCCCAGTATGGACGCTGCTGATTACACTTCGAGGATGAAAGCTTTTAGCATGTAATGTGCTATTTCCAGCTGTTGGTTTCCTATAGAGTGTTGTTTGTATAGTGTTGTTTTCAATATAGACTAATAAGTTCAAATAGGGTACCTGTGTGCAACTGATGCACTCTGTGAACCTCAAGTTCAAATCGTTGTCGGTGAGGGCTGTGACATAGCAGATGGCTTCCTCATACGACCCCTTCCAAATAATAAAGAGGTCGTCTATGTAACAAGCCCAAAACGCAACTTTTTCCAGCCATCTCTCATTTCTGCCCGACCAGGCCATGTACTTCTCCCACCAGCCCACGAATAAATTCGCGAAGCTGGGGGCGAAGCACGCGCCCATGGCCGACCCCTGTTCCTGTCAGTACAGATCACCTTAAAAAAAAGAAAAATATTATTCCTCAGACAGAAAGATATCAATTTCATCAACATTCTATTTTGCTCACAATATTTCAAGTTTCTTTTTCAAGGAAAAATTGGATTGCCTTAAGTCCCTTTTCATGCTTGTATAGAGACTAGTTATGTCCAATGTTATTAATAACATATCAGGCTCCCATTCAATATTCCTTATAATACGTAGAAAATCCTTGGTGTCTTTTACGTAAGAACTTAAATCTTTAACCAGGGGATTCAGAAAACAGTCGATGTAAATGGAAGCATTCTCCAATAGGCTGTTCTTTGAGGACACAATAGGCCGCCCCGGGGGGTCAGTTTGATTTTTATGAACCTTTGGAAGATGATAAAAGGTTGGCGGTTCTGGAAATTCGCAGTACATGAATCTAAAGTCCTGCTCCCCCAATATTCGTTTGCTCTTCCATTTATCCAAAGTTTCATAAAATTCCTTGATACTTGTATCATATACATTTCGTGTTATTATTTTGTAACATTCTTTTACTTTCAGTTGTCTCCAGGCTTCCTTTTGATATGATTTTTTGTCCATCAACTCTACGTTTCCGCCTTTGTCAGACGCTTTGATTACTATTTCATCATCATTTTTTAGATCCATTACCGCCTTCCACTGACTCTTGGTCAGGTTTTCTTTCGTGAGATTGGGACCATTTGCTTGTAGATTTTTAAGTTCTTCGATCACCAGATTGTGAAAGGTGTCAATTCCATCGTGGGCCGTTTGTGGAATAAAATGTGATTTTACATTTAAATTACTCTCTGCACCTATCTGGGTAACTCCCACTTGTTCGAGAAATTCCACTGTGTTATCTATATCTGGAATGTTGCTATCTGTCTCCAGTTCTCTTAATACTCTTAAAGTGTCAAGGTCTGTTCCACTTAGTGGATTTCCATTCTACGCAGTGTTCGATGCAGTAATACTTGGTTTCTTCGGATGAAGAAGGTGTATTTTCATAAGTTTCATCTTCCTTACGAACCGATAAAGATCTATACGCTTGTTAGCGTAGTCAAATTGAATGGTTGGGCAAAATGTTAGGCCTAGTTCTAATACATAATTTTTTCTGGTGTCAATTGTCTTTTGGATAAATTGACAACCGTTTGCCTCTTTATTGTTTCCATTTGCCCCCTCGTTTGCTCCATGTTATTCATTGATTGGGTGAAGTAACTTTTTCTTTTCTTCCCCCTTCTTGTTTTTCGTTGTTTTTTTCTGGGGGGTGGGTTCGTTGTGGTCGTGGTCTTGCTTGCCTCAACAG